>JBBJLR010000001.1:25847976-25864109 GCA_037577145.1 Brachypetersius gabonensis
TGTGTGTGTGTGTGTGTGTGTGTGTGTGTGTGTGTGTGTGTGTGTGTGTGTGTGTGTGTGTGTGTGTGTGTAGCATGACCCTAAGGGAAAGCTGCTATGAGCATTTTAGAATGCACTGACTATCTCACTTAACCTCAATCCTATGACTTTCAAAACACCCAGTCGCGTCCTCTACTAATTCAGATTTAGAGCTCAGTACTGGAGTCTTCAGCCCCTTTCTTTTAGCATGATTAAACTTTAAACGCTAACCTCGCCGAGCCACTCTCTGCCTCACCTCCATCCAATCCCAGCACACAGCCATCAGGCACGAGGGCCACAAGTGTAAGTGAGAAATGATTGACAGGGCAACACAGTGTTCCCATTTATTTCTTCTCTGGAGCTGTTTTCCGTCAGGAGGGGTATTGATTTTTCCATAAAATAAGAAAACAAGCACCGTCGAGAGGCCATGCGGGGTCAGCACAAATTAAAGCAGAAGATGTAAAGCCGGCTGTCGCCCCATTATTGGCTGCCGCCGCTGACGCCTCACTCTCTCCTTTAAACCAGCCCACAAATAATTAGATCATCACGGAGCTGAAGAAGGGTTGGGGCTGAAGAAAGGTTGGGGCTGGGGCGGGGGGTCGGGGTACGGGATAGGAGGAAAGAAGAGAAGAGGAGATATACACAATGTAATGACGTCTCAATGTAAATATATATATACACACACACACACATACATACATACATACACACATACATACACACACACACACATACATACATACACACACACATACATACATACACACATACACATACACACATACAGGGATTGACATAAGTGGTACGCATGCCCAAATGGACGCAAAATGTGCACCAGTTTTCAGTCTTCACAGCGGAGCTCTCTGGAGCACACCCCCCCAATATCTGAATGTTCTCAGAACCAACATTATAAAACAACATTTTAATGGAATAAACCAAAAGCCCTAGCAAAAAAAAAATTCCTTGTCTATTCAGCTGGTGTGTTAATGTTAATAATAATCCCAGACAGGTGTGAAGTGCAACATTTTACTCAGACCAATGATAAGGAAAGTAAGTAAGTAAGAAAGAAAGTAATGATAAGAGAAGCCAGCGGTCACTGAAAAAGAGTTGAAAGTAGCAGAAACAACAGAGACACGCAGAACAACAGGCAATGAGCTGCACCGCAATCATCTCCATTTCTGAACCCTAGACAAACAGCCTCTGCTAAACAAGAAGCACAGAGATGCACACAAGCATATAAACAAATCAGAACTGTTTAAAATCAAAATATTCTGGTCAGACACACAAAAGTTGGACTCTTTGGCAATAATTCAGCTTGTCATGTTTGGAGGAAGAGTCCTGCCTGCGATTCCAAGGACACCATACCCACAATGAAATACGCAGGTGGGAACATCACACTTTTGTCAGAAATATGAATGGGGTGATGTACCCAGAAATATTACGGGGAATTAAATCTCATCATCCAAGAAAGGGGAAAAGATACATATTGAAACATGACAGCAAACCCAAGCATTCAGCCTAAATTATTTTAGAAAAAGTGAAGGTCCTTGAAAGGAAACCGCGATGATGAAACAAACCTGATTCCTTCATTTACCATCGACATCTTGAAGCTGTAATTGAGAAAATGGCTTTGCAACCACATTCAAGGGTTGAAATTCTCAACATGTTTACACAAATCTTTGTGTTTTTTTCATAAGGATAAACAAAGATTTGTATATTATCTTACATAAATGTTCTTATTGTATGTTGCTTTTAGCCACAGAATTCTCCTCTGATGACAGTTTGCACAACATCCATCTCTGAAAATTAGTGCAAGTTAAGTATATTTTGGGCCACTAACACAGAAGTAATTCACTGAATCAATGTCACTTTTCAGATATTTGTGCAATACACATCATCTGTGGCAGAGACAGAGAGCTGCCACACTGCTGCTGGGAGGTGGGAGACTCGGCTAAGGTTAATTAACTGGAATTCTATTGAACTTCATTTCCTGGAAATCAATAAAGTACCAAACTTCTTATTTGTAATTTTCAAAAAGAGATATAATAACCTAATTGAAGTCTAGAGGCAACAAGCAACACTGGATCCCATTCATTGATCACCATAGCAACTTAAAGGACTATACTGCTGTACAGCATTCATTTTTAATACCAATAGATGAATATATGAATCTCAGTACAATGAGGCCACATTGACTGCTGCCAAAGAGATTTAGGTCAGCCAGCAGATCATTTTATGGTCTCTGTCAGTTTTATATAATCAACTAGCCACTAAAGAAACAAAGAACAAAGTATTTTTGTAAATCTACAACAATATGAAAAAGATGACGGTACTTTTTAAACTATTTTAAACCTTTTTCAAATCAAATAAATGGGGATTCATCCAATGCAGATGCTTGATTTGCCATTTAATTTTTATTTTTCAATATTAACATCACCTTGACTTTTCCCTGATCCTAAATGTAATTCTCACTGACCGGACCCAGAATGTAAAGCTAATCCTTGGTTCTAGCTCAATCTGGTTATAACTCCAACACTATTGAGAGTGGTCCCCAAATTTCTCAATAATTTGAGAATCATTTGCCAAATAATGTGAACCCCAACATCAGGGACAGCGTCAGAGCGGATCTACCAGGCTGGCATGTAACTGACTACAGGGGGACACTATCGATCACAAACTATATTCATACGGGTGCTGGAGCATGTGTAGGGGGACGTGGCGACTCGCTAGGGGGGGCACTGCCTTCAAATGCCTCCCCTCCCGCACTGCCCAGCTCATGTAATTTGCATTATGCTGGGGGGAATGAACACCCTGCATTTTCAGGGAAAATGAAAGCAGAAATACCATTCTGACATGTTCTCGTCTGAGGCCTCTCTCTGATCCTTGGCCTGGCGCAGGATCTTGTCCTTCCAGCAATCCGCAGACAGGCCTCCCACTCCAGCCACCACAGAGCCCCCTTCCTGCCTCGGCCAGACCCCGGGACGCTTCTTTAGTCGGCCCAGCCTCTGCTTCTTATACGACCTCTGATGGTGATGGTGGTAATGGTGATGATGGTGGTGATGATGATGATGGTGTTGGTGGTGAGAACTGGTTTGTTCACCACGTTCCAAGCCAGACACTCTGAGTTTCTGCTGCAGACTTACAGTCACATCTGAGGTCATTCGTTTGACCTTGCGACGGCGACGCAAAGGCCTGCCGGGCGTGTTCTCTGTGAAGGAGTCCGACTCCGGCCAGGAATGCTGCCTGGCTCTGAAAGACAGTGACGACGACGGCCGGCGCTTCACTATAACCGTGTCATCCGAATCACTGTAGTTAGCGGGGACCACAGCCGCTGCTGCTATGGCCACAGTCGCCTGCCGGCGGTCCCTGGCAAAGGCCTCGTCCAGGCTTGACTCGGACGCCTCGCTGAGGTAGCGGCCGTGCTCCGGGCCATGCAGGGAGAAGTCACAGCGCCGCTTGCGACCCCTCCGTCTGCGGACCTGCCGCCGATGCTGCAGTGGGCTGAGCACCATCTCCTCCCACAGCTCGCTCAGCTTGGCCTGCTCTGATGTCTGTTCCAGCGCAGACACCAGGTCCTGCACCAGCTCCTCCATCTCAGCAACTCTGGCAAACAAAACCCATCAAGGAGATTAGAATGCAACTCTGACACTTCAGAAGGTCCAGTAAACAAACACTTACACAGAGCATATAAACTAGATAAAGAGGAAAACTAGAATATGAAAAGCTGCAAAAATCCTTGTTGCAACATTTAAGATTGGCCTGTTTATTTTGTCCAGGATTATTATGTTTGTTTGACGTGTCTGTCTGGGTTCATTAATAGAGGTAAGTATAAAGAATCGACTCCTCAATGGTCAGTAATAAAATATGGATAATTTCCTGCTGCTATCAATGTTCCTGCAGTGTTAATACATTCTAACACAGTTGCATATTCAAACAGTGGAAGCTGAACTGGAACAGTGGAGGGACAAAGTGGCATTCTGCTCTTCGCCAACACACATTTGCTGATCAGAACATTTGTAGCAACCCTCCTCCATCATTAGATACACAGGAAACTCAAGACACCATTTAGAATAAAGCAATAATAAAATAACAGCTGAATCTGTTCACATCTTTTCATTTGAAATCTTTATTTTTTTGTACCAAATTATGGTAAGTAGTATTAATAGCATTATTGAGAAGTATTGGTAGTAATAAGCAACTTCGGTATTAATATCAGTACAATCCCAGCAGTACTCTACTCATTAAAACACTCAAAGAAGCAAAAACTGTGATGTCTGGGGGTGCTAGAGATGCTCAGAGCAAACAGTGTAAGTTTTATGATCTGTAAAGGGCTTATTGCAGAATGTTATACACAATATGGACGAAAGTATTGAGACACCAACAATGGGGACCACTACACCAACAGGGACTTTAGTGACACTGCATTCAAGTGCATAGATTTTAACATGGAGTTGGTCCTCCTTTGTGGCTATAACAGCTTCCACTCTTTTAGGAAGGTTTTCCACAAGATTTTGTAGTTTTTGCCCATTAATGTAGAGCATTCTCTTCTCCAAACTGGGTCCACAGAGTTGGAAGCATGGCGTTGTCCAGAATGTCTTGGTCTGCTGAAATTGTCCTTCACTAAAAGTAAGGTGGCCTAGCCTAAACCCTGAAAAACAATGTCCCAATACTTTTCTTTATATTGTGTAAATGCTAATGCAGGACTGCCTGTTAGAATCAGCCATTCATTTTCAGAAAGAGATACATAGCGCTTGCAGTGGATGACATTGTGTCTTTCAGTGTCCACTGATGGTGTTGACACGTGCTGGTGACGCCACAGCCCTTCTATGAAGGATCATAACAATACGAGCGAGCGGGAGGATTACATAACAACAATAACAGATGCATTTCAAAAGAAAACGACTTGAAAAAGAAAAAATAGGCAGCGTTTAGACCCATAAAACACCATCTCCCATACATTTATCTCTGAATTAACAGCAAACACACACACACACACACACACACACACACACACACACACACACACAGAGAGACATAAACACACAAAGCATCACTGTTCCACCGCATAAAACACAGAAAATACTCTTCATCTCATCGCACGGCACAATTAGGTGTTATTCTGAGCCATTATAAAATTCTGAGCCTCATTTCTCCATTATGTCCTCCTTACAGAACCTCCTCAGCCCCCAAGCCCCAGCCTAACAAGCCTGTAACGAGGAATAAATATGTGATAAAACCGCGTCTTAAAAGGTGCAGCATGCCTTAGGGGTTTTTATCTAGTCTGTAAAAGATGTATCTGGGCAGTTATAGCAATTCTAAGCCCCTCTATTCCCCTCTCTCTCCTCCTGACTCACCAGCTGCTCACACTGCTGTTTGGGATTCACAGACCAAAACACGGACAGGGCTTCCGGCCCCGGTGTGACGTCACGGTTCACGTCACCAACCTTGGAATTAAAATATTTCTTTTATTAACATTATATTATTATTATTATTATTATTATTATTATTGTTGTTATTTTGCTTTTTTGGGATTTTTTTGTTTACATCATTGGATGCAAGGCCCAGATGACAGCTAAGACAAATTGATTCAGTAAATTCAAATTTTTTAAATTCAAAGTCTCATTTTCACTCGGATCAACATATTAATGTGTTTGTTTCTTGTTTTGGCTTCTTTACATCATCCTTTACAGATGTTTAAGCTTTTTATTCAATGTTTATCTTCACAATCAAGTCTAAATGATTTACTGATGTTTTTTGTTTTTGTTTTTTCGTTTCGGTGTAATGCTCAGATGACAGTTGACTCATTCTAATTCTAATTTTTAGCTTCTAATAGTATTTATACCCAGCATTTGTGTAAAAATCATAATGTATTATATATTGAGGCATTCCTCAGGGATCAGTAAAGTTTTCTGATTCTGATTCAAAGTTTGTTTGTATCATCTTTACTTAAATCAAGTCCAAATGATTTATTGATGTTGTTTGTTTTTCGTGTTTGTTCTTGTTCTTTTCTTATTTGACATTGTTTGATGCAATGCCCAACATATTCACTCTGATCGTGTGTCAGTGATTTATTAATATTTGTACAAAATCATGCTTGAAACGAGAATGATGATTTCTCGCACTGTAAGGAGAAATCAACAAAATTTTGTTGTTCTTGAAAGTAAACATTTTACATGTAAAATGTCAAAATCAGTTAAAACCAATATTCATCTCATTCAAATGAAGACAGAAAAGACTTAAGCAGTGAGAATGCAAAGCCCATGTGCTAAATATAAGTCCCAACAGTAAAGCAATTCCTTTCATGATTATTTACAAATTACAAATCTCTCTATCTATGTGTCCATCAATCTGGTGAACTAGCGGTTAGGGTGTTGCCCCTCCGACCAGAAGGTCATGGGTTCTAATCCCATGACTGCTAGAGGCACCAATGAGGCACCCTTGAGCAAGGTACCGTCCCCACATGCTGTTCCCCAGGCGCTGTGTTCCTGGCTGCCTGCAGCTTCACTTGGTGAGTGAGAACAATTTCACACGGTGTGCTGTGGTGTGTTCATGTACGACAAATGGTCACTTTACAATCGATCTATGTGTTTCACTAGCAGTAATAATAATGTTAATTTTGCATTTTTGATATAAAAGAATAATTAACAGCTTTAAAAGCAAAAATAAATCCCTTTTCTGTTTTGTTTTTGTTGACTTGAGAGTTTATACACACACTTATGCCAAAATATCAAAGACTTAAAAAATGAAGTAATAATAAAAGCATAAAATCAGGCAATTTATTATTGTTATGTTTTTACAATATTCGATTTTTATTCATTACATGCTTTATATTTTTTACTATAACCATAACAATTACAGTAGGTAACCAGTGAGTGTCTCCTGTCCAGCTGAGAGCAAGTGGTAGAAGTTATTTAAAGGTAATTTTACCTAATTACTTTCACCATATGTTCTACAGTTCCCACACACACACACACACACACACACACACACACACACACACACACACACTCACACACACACGACGAGGTGGAGGAAGAGAAAAAAAACTGTGGGGGGAATGGAAAGGGAAACTCAGTGAACAAGAGCACAAAGAGCATTTAATCTCTCTCATCTTCCTCTTAATAACTGCAAATTTCCCCCTGGGCTCCTGGGAGAGGGCCTCAGCAAGCGGCTAAGCCCTTATCTGTCCCTTCCACATTTTGTGCTGCAGAGCGGCTCCCTCAGTACCCAGCCCCCAGGCCTTCGCTCACCCAGGCCTCCGGGACGCTCGGGCTCAGGGGCCCTTATTGTTTCGGCGAGCCGGAGCGTCCGGGGAGAAGGCCGAGCAAAACACTGCCGGGACTCCAACGTTCAGCAACCGCCTTTTCGCAGGCAAACATATCAGAACCCGATCCCTTTTAAGGCCAATAATTAGCAATTTAGAACCCTCGCCCCCTCAGGATACCCTGTTTCAATTTAGCCTGTCAGGTCAGAGCACGGCGTTTAATATTCATTGTTTCTTCCTCTTTACTAATTTCTCATTAGTGCACTGTTTGGGCAGGGACAGGTGATAGTTTTATAATTCATTCACTTTGTAATTCCGCTGTTCATTAAGGTCCAGACAAGAGACGCTTGTGTACTGGATGTTCCCAGAGCTTCTTTCAGGACTCTGAGGAATTTGTCACAGAAAAGGGTAGTTATCTAATCTGTCTGTCTGTCTGTATATACTAGCAGTCCAAAGTTTATGCACACACTAAAATCTTTTACATTTGCATGTTACTTTCTTAGTATTTACTAAAATACACTCAGTATTCTCTGTATAACAAACACATTTACAGTATATTCACCGTTTGAGTACCTTTAGTTGTAAGAAAAGGTCATTTTTATATAATATAAGATACTCACATCTTATAAAAGAAACTTGTTTTATTTGACATACTTTCATTTATAGTTGTTCACTCAACAACTTTCCAGTTAAACAAAAAATCAAACCTGGTGGTGTGCAAAAACCTTTCACTGGTAACATCTGTCTATCAACACTATATGGACCAAAGTATTGGGACACATCTGTTTTTTCAGTGTTGAGGCTCCTTTCTTCTACTTAAGGTCAATCTTAACGCTTCAGGAGACCAAGACATTCTGGACAACGCCATGCTTCCAAATATGTGGACCCAGTTTGGGGAAGAACCTTTTCTATTCCAGCGTGACTGTGTCCCAGTTCACAAAGTGAGCTTGACTGGCCACACAGAGTCCTGATCCCATCCAGCACCTTTGGGATGAACTGGAACGGAGATTGTGAGCCAGACCTTCTCGTCCAACATCAGTGTCTGACCTTATAAATGCTCTACAGAATGAATGAACACAAATTCTCACAGAAACTCCCAAATCCTGTGGAAAGACTGATTGCAGTTCACAGTGTGCTATAGTTCATTAATTGCTAATGATTAAGTATTGTTAAGTAATTGAGGGCAGCCTAAGAAACTGTTCTATCTGCTGGGTTTATCTTTGGTTCTGGAGGTTTTCCAGTCCCGCTGAACAGCTACAGACCACACAACTTATGAGGTGTCCTGAAAACTTTGTCAGGAAAAAGACAAAGGCTTCCGCTGAAAATGTTACATGTAATAATTCTGTCTGCTGAGTTATAGATATAAGTAGCATTAATGTGAGCAGAAATGAAAACCTCATCTGATACTTCAGGCTAACCGGGGCTTCAGCACCTGTGAGGTTAAATCTCTTTGTTGTGTTTTTATTTGGATGCATAATTGTCAGGCATAAAGTGAATTACTTTTGGGCCTGTAACATTCTCCATGTCTTTTTATTTTATACTTTTCTGTTTTCGCCCTGTTTTCTTGTCTGTTGTTGTTTACGTATACCATGGGCCTTTGTTTATCTGATTCATGTGAGCCTGTTGTTTTGGTCTAGCCTCGGCCCTTTATTACACCAACATGAATGACATTGCATTCAAATCCATAGACTTTGATACTGAGTTGGTTCCCCATTCATTCATTCTGTTAACCATTTATGGCTCACAATCTCCATTTCAGTTCATCCCAAAGGTGCTGGATGGGGTTGAGGTCAGGACTCTGTGTGGGTCAGTCAAGTTCTTCCACACTGAACTCCTCCAGCATGTTTTTATGGAGCTTGCTTTGTGCACCGGGACACAGTCATGCTGGAATAGAAAAGGTTCTTCCCCAATCTGGGCCCACAAAGTTGGAAGCATGGCATTGTCCTTCACTGGAAGTAAGGGGCCCAAACCCTGAAAATCAGGTGAGTCACAATATTTTTGTCCATATAGTATATTGCATTTTTGCACTTTTTTTTGCACAGTTAACTTTCATGTTTGGTTTGTTTTCTAAGTGAAAGAAGGTGCACACGCATTACAGAGAACAGAATAAATATGTCTTTGTCTGCAAATTTTAGTACACAAAGTCTATGGATGTGCACATTTTAACACTGTGAAAATAAATACAATTTAATATACTTTTGCACAGGGCACATGTGTTTTTTCTCCCAAAATATAAAAAAGTAAACAGGAATTGCATGACCGTGTGTAGGAAAGTGTTTTCTCTGAAAGAACGTATTCATGTTCTTGTCAAAAAATCAACATGTGATTTGACCTGGTACGCCCTAATTTTCACACACAACTCTACAGAGGTAGAAAAATGCAGAAAGGATTCTGAGTGTAACATAGACCTGCTAAAAAAGTTATTGCGAGAAGAGTGTTTAAAAATCCACGCCACACATCTTACCTCAAGGGGCAGGAAAAACAGTTAACGGGAGCCCCATTGTTTCAGAAGGCACAACTCCACTCATTCATTTGCGCTCAATTATGTATCACAAAAAAATAAATTGATTTTCGCCGCACCCTCTTCCATAAAGAAGGAGCGGACGATAATGCACATTTGGTCTGCAAACCTAAATTCAGAGATTCTCATCAGAGTAAGGAAAATACGCCTGCGCTTAGAACAAAAGAGGAGCGTTTAGAAGCGTTGAAAGAGGCTAGGCTTGGAATAATGAATGAAGTCCGAGTAAGCTATCTTCCCCGGGCAGGGAGTCACTGGGGATGCCAACGCAGAGCCGGCGAAATGAACTACCTATCTGCACAGAGAGTGACTGCTCCATCCTATTTGATTTGGCTCCCCTATCATCTCTTAAGAAGATGTCAGCCTTGCTCCATCTATTGCTCCAAGCCTTTATCAAGGCTAAGACGCTCCCCAGCAAGTAAAGGGGGAGCTGCATTTCAATCCCTTTCAAGGCACAACACTAAAGAATAACTGTTATGCGATAAAAAGCCGGTTGTTAAATAGATCTGTCTATTTGTATGGTAATAATGATCGTTTTAAGAGCCACCGTGTCGCGACTTGTGGAACAAGAGAGCATATCTGTATGCAGGTATTGTTTGGCAACGTGACTCTTCGGACGACCTTGCAAAACTTTTCTACTGTAAAGAATGAAGCCTTTGCTTCCCATATTTTTTGTTCCTATTCCTCTACTAAGTTAGTACTCCATTGTTGCTTTAGAGCCACATTCTTTAAAGACGGTCTTTACAATCTTCTTATGATTGTCCTTTTTGGAGATCCAGTGCATTGCAAATGTCTTCGACAGCTGTGCAAATAGTTTAAAGTCATTTTTCTCAGCATGTTGTAGAGTGTCTTTCTGGCAGCAAAGTTAACATTAGGGTAAATACAAGCACGAAAGCAGTGAAAAGTGTCACAATCTGTTGGTAAAAGCAATTGATATTGTGTGAGCTGGTGAGGAGAACACAGGTTCGGTTCCAGGTTCCTCCTCAATTCCTCTAGCCTTTGTTTGGATTGTGAAACTCCATCAGCAGCTCCTGATTTAATTTAATGAAGGACTGATTGAGTCAAACCAGGTTTCTGATGAAATCACAGTAATAATGAACTTCCACAAGAACACACACATATACAGAATTTAACATTTACTGTTAAATCTTATTTATTCATTTTAATATATATTTAATAATATTAATGTGGGGAAAAAACACTCACTGCTGATCTAAACAGTTTTAAATATTCATTTCACAAGACTTTTGCACAGTACTGTTGGTGTGTGTAAGACACTCTAAATGGCATTAAATGTCATCCAAATGCCATTAAAGGCCTCTCTAAATCTTGATTGGAATGTGAGAACTTTTATAAGTTATTGTTTTCATATATTTGACTCTCAGGACTTTGCTTAAGTGCAACAATATGAATGGTAGATCCTTGAAGGCCTCTAGTAATTAAAGGTCATCTAAATGCCATTAAAGGCCTCTCTAAATCCTCAGAGATGAGTGAGAACTTTGTATGCTTTTTGGTACTAGATCTTAAGAACATTGTCAAAGTAACCATGTAGGACAAAAGTAAAAAGTAAAAGGAATTTCAGACTCCAAGATATTTCAGACTTATTCAATCATGCAATAGCCACATGATGTGAAGGACTGCTGCTGTACTCAAATGATGATTACATTTAGCATATATTTTTTTATCTTGTACGAAATTGCTCCTGTATGCAAGTCTTTTACAGTGGTTCAGTTTGATCTTACTTTTAATAACTACCATCACTAACATTAATTAAACTACTGTATACACTGCATGGACAAAAGTATTGGACAACACCATGCTTCCAACTATGTGGACCCAGATTGGGGAAGAACCTTTTCTATTCCAGCATGACTGTGTCCCGGTGCACAAAGCGAGTTCCATAAAGACATGCTGGAGGAGTTCAGTGTGGATAAACTTGACTGGCCCACAGAGCCCTGACCTCAACCCCATCCAGCACCTCTGGGAAGAACTGGAACAGAGACTGTGAGACAGGCCTTCTCGTCCAACATCAGTTCCTGAACTCATGAATGCTCTAAAGAATAAATGAGCACAAATTCTCACAGAAACTCTAAAATCTTGTGGAAAGTCTTCCAAGAAGAGTGGAAGCTGTTATAGCTGCAAAGGGGGACGAACTCCATATTAAAGTCTATTTATCTAAATGCAATGTCATTAAAGTCCCTGTTGGTGCAATGGTCAGGAGTCCCAATGTGTGTGTATGTGTGTGTGTGTGTGTGTGTGTGTATATACACTTGACCACCTGACCACTTGTTAATGGTGTTTACAGAATTCTGGACCATGCAGTGTTTACTGTGGGAGTGGCCCAGTGCTCATAGTGGCACACATCCAGAGACTGGCAGGCTCGGATACACCAGAGGAATAAGGTAAGCACTATCAGCCCACACAATTTAATTCAATACATCAAGTCTTTGCACGATGCAGAAAACTATTCTTGAGTCCAGGCCTGGACTTTACACCAAACATAGACTTTGAGAGGGCTGGTGATCATACAGCAGGAACAGAAAGGAGAAATAAAGCCATTGTTGTTTGTTTTCTCATTCAGATTCCCCACACCATGCTTTCCAGCTCCCCATGGACATCAGCTGCCATCAGCAACACTATCAGCAAACAAGAGCGGCCCACTTAAGGGGCATTGTTTTTGTTGGTTGATGTTGTTGCAACAACGATGCCCCCATAACTCCATTGTTCCTTACAAGCTGGAGACGGTATTAAATTGAGAGGAAGTGAAAGAGAAGTGGAAGAGTGGAAGAGAAGTTAATCATAGACAGTAATGTGTTGATATTTTGGTAAACAGTCAAACTTACACAATGCACCACTGACCCCAGATGTAAGGATCAGCCAAGACATGTTTGGAGTCCAAATTTTGTTTTTATTTTTTAAATTGGTAACACTTTACAGTAAGACAAATTAACAACAATAAGGTTGCTAATTAAGTTGTAGTTTATAAATAAACAAGTTATAACAGTTGTCATTTATTGATACAGGCTCACTAATTTGGAAGATCTCAGATCTTGCTGGTTGCTGAGTTGTTCTTGTCTATTTCTCAAGCAGAATGTTAAACTTCATCAGGTCTTATTTAACACGCTGTCAAAAAAACAATCAGTGTATGGCGACTGTTATAAGTTTTTTATAGCTGCTTATTAATGATTTATAATTTGTCTATAACCTAATAAACAACCTGATTATTAATCATTTATAACCCTTTAAAAGGGACGTCATATTGTAAAGTGGTACCATTAAATTTATAACTGGAACTATGAGACCAAGACGGCTAAAAAACACTAGAGGTCAATAGTCCTTAAAGGCATCTCCAAACTTTATCTCAAACCACATCCAGCTCTTCAATAAGGTGGTCCTGACTTGTGGATGTGGACAAAACCTCAAAGCTACAGACAGTATTGGCACTACTGCCTGAAGTACTGGGAAGAAACTATTTAGAAGGCATATCTGAAGAAAACATACCCACAATCAGAAGCCTCTGGAAATTACTGGGTGCTGACACAGGCTGCACGTGCTAAATGCAGGGATGCCCAGAAGTATATGTGTGCTTTTTGTGAGAATGTGTCCTTTCTAGCAATTCCAGTGTGAGGCTGAGGTTTTTATTCCCTTTTACACTGTTGATAATCATAGGGGTGAATGTTGATGCATTAACAGTTTCAGATGAACAGCTGGGTTGCAACAGAAACAAAAAGCGTAGTGAAAAATGTACATAAATTAGAAAAAAGTCATGAAACTTAAGCAACACTTTGAGCTTAAAAATGCAAAAAATGTAGGTGAATATCAGCATGTAACAGAATTCAAGAAGGTCTTGAATGAGCTTTAATGATGTGCCAGAGAAATGTGCAATTAGCTGCAAGTCATTCTTCTCCTTCATTTTTGCATTTTTAGATTTCCTCAATAGTTTAGTCATGCAGTAGCAAGAACTGCCCCAGTAATGTGATCTAACATAACTGGTAGGGTGAAGAACATCACTGGACATTTATGTTTACATGTTACATCAGGGAACAGGTTCCTGGACTGTGGAGAGAGGGAGGACCACCTTGCCACTTGAGACCCACTATGTTCCTGTATAATAAAAATTCAGTGTTTGTGATTCAGTCACAGTGTTAAGATTCTGAAGTGCTGAGATGTTAGAAACATTTACTCAGTGAAATCTCTTAGAGAAGCACTGGAAAATGACACTTTTTCATTTTCAATGACTCCACATGACACGGTAAATTGCTGGGGTACAAGGCAACCAAGAGCCCAAATGTACAAGATTCACAAACAACTTAAGCAACACTATACAAATGTTAAAATGCAGGTGAATAATTACATTCAAGGCCTCCCAGTCTGTGAGTGTGTCAGTGAAATGTGCAAATAACTGCAGGTCAGTTCTTCTTCATTTTTCTTTTTTTTTCCCTTCTTCTTCTTCTCACTAGTTTAGTCATGTCCAGTTTCTTCCAATAGCTGGGACCCATTCCCTAGTCATGTGTTCACACAATGTGAAGGCCAGCAGTGCTTCTTCCTTCTTTTTGAATTTATTGGACAGCTCAGCATGCTTGCAGGAGAGCGCTAATGCCAATTCTGCCTGCACCGCGGAGACGGAGCGTCACCTGGCAAGCCAAGTTTAGCTGTATTACTCTACAAGAATAGTTCATCGGTTTTGATTCAATCACAGAATCCACAACTCTGAAGTGCTGAGATGTTATATAAACATCTCTTAGAGACTGTTTGGAAAATGACATTTTTCTTCAACCCCCACACGGCGTTCACCGTGGCCCTGCCCTCACCCCACACTGCACTCTGCTTTGGCCTCCACACAGGCTGCTCACCGCTTTCTATTTATCTGCCCGTATAACTATAAAACTCGGTCAGGGGGCTCTCTCTCGCCTCGGCACGGCCCCAGCCTGGCAGATTGAGAGCGGCCCGTAATGCACAAGTCTGTTTTTATTATTCTTGCTAGGGGAACACTATTTCATCAAGCGCATGATTCCTCGTGGAGAGAGGGAAGAGGAGATAGGGCCGGCGGCCCGGGCTATATTTCTTCCAATCAAACATTCCGTAGGGGAAAAATGAGTTGGTGCCATCAAAGCCAAGAATAATGCTGCCAGCTTTTATGTAAAGGGAAGGACTGATGGACAAATACAGGAAGGCACGACAAGTTTAATGACGTGTGTTGAGGGGGCCCAAGATTGGAAAAGTGACAGAGAGAAGCGGCCTCCTTGGTGGAATATAAATTGTGGGGGGTCCGCTGTAAAAAGGCTTTTATCTGGAGTGAATATGGGACGTAATGTGCGGGTCAGGGTTAAGTCATTTTCTCCGGCAAGTTAAGCGAATAATGAAAGCGAGTCGGCGCAGAGAAAGGAGCAGTTGCCAGCACCAGTTTGTCTTCATTTATTATGCCAAATCTCATGATTTTGGCGTGACGGCACCGGGAGCCATGGCGCGCTCCGGTGGACGACATATCGCTTAATTTACACAAGGTAATGAAAGCAGGGATTGGGAGGACAAAACAATTTACCTGCTGACATGGGAAGAAGTGATTTGCGAACATGGGGGTGAGCGGAAGAGCAGGCACAGGGCCAGAGGTGGGAGATAGAGATAGAGAGAGAGAGAGAGAGAGAGAGAGAGAGAAAGGGAGGAGGGAGAGATAGGAAAGGTGAAAGTGAGCGAAAGAAATGCAGTGTACTGAAGAGAAAGAGGTAGTGGAAAAATTGGGTGGAGGGTCAAAAATGAGAGAAGGTGGGATTAAAGGTAAAGAGAGAGAGAGAGAGAGGAGTGAGAAGAGAGAGTGGGAGACAGTAAGAGTGAGAGAAACGAGATAGAGAAAGATGAACCGAGAGAGAGAGAAAGAGAGAGAGAGAAGGATAGAGAGGGAGCGAGAGAAGTGCTTTGTACTAACGAGAAATAGGTAGTGAAAAAATGGGGTGGAGGGGAAAAGTGAGAGAAGGTGGGAGCAGAGCTAGAGAAAGAGAGAGAGAGGGGGAGAGAGGGAGGGATTGAGAGAGGGAGGGAGGATGACAAAGGGCTGTTCTCTCTGCTCCCTGTCTGTGATCACGGCTGTGTTTATTGCTTCAGCATCTCAAGACTGGAAGAGTCCATTTCACACACACACATTTCCCCAAACGTAATGTAATATATGATAATATACAAAATTGTCAAATATATGGCATTATGCATACTGTCACTGTCAAAACACCTGTGCTGCGTTTTATTTAAGAATTTTGGGAAAAAAATGTATGTATGTGTGTGTGTGTGTGTGTGTGTGTGTGTGTGTGTGTGTGTGTGTGTGTGTGTGTGTGTGTGTGTGTG
>JBBJLR010000001.1:25897670-25909462 GCA_037577145.1 Brachypetersius gabonensis
AGAGAGAGAGAGAGAGAGAGAGAGAGAGAGAGAGAGAGAGAGAGAGAGAGTGAGAGAGAGAGAGAGAGAGAGAGAGGTGGTGAAGACTTTATAAATCTTATATTCCTCAGAGACACTGTGGTGGCCCCCTTTGGTGGCCCAGAAGCAGCTGGTCAGTCCGGGAGACAGCTCTACTCACCTCTCTCACCTCCTGCTCTGGTGCTAAAACTTTGGTGAGGAGCTTCAGGTCAATTTCACCATCCTGGACAAAAACACAAGCTATGCATTACCCAAACTATTCTCCCACGCTGCTAGTTCTCCTAAATAAATGGAGGTCCTAGTCAGCTTCAACCGAAAGCAATGTTTCATTCATAATGCTGCTCCTGAAAGTGACCATAGAAATGTAAGGGTTTATATTGTAACTAAGCTTTGGTGCTCTACTGAAAAATAATATATAATTTGTAAACCTGTCAAACATGAGCTTTAATCTTTAGTTATAAATCTTAACACCATTATTCCATACCTACTAGGAATGATCTAGAATCTGTTATGCATTGTCACACCCCTGATAAGCTGTACATTTATTTAACTCCGTCCACAATTCATGATTAATATTTCCACAGTAATATAAACACTAAATGTAAGAGAAAATTTAGTTTAATTTTAGTGTAATTGATTGTATTGAATCTAACTTAAATGTAACCCTGACCTTAAATACAGAATCTTAACCTTTTTATTAGTATGGGGACTGTCAAAATGAAGAGTAGCCCAACTTTGAATATAAAACAATGAAGGGTTTAACAACTGTCAAATTGTTTTATGCATGTACACATCCTTAGGGGAAAAAATAAATATAGCATTTTCCCACCCATATACTGCATTGTTTCTTTGAATTTGCAGAGATATTAAAATTTAAAGATAAAATGTAAATTAAATGTTTTTAATTCAGCACATAAAAACACATTTGAATATGCAGAATTGTGTTCTATGTAGAGGATGTCTATTAAGCATCTCATAGAGCAGCTGTGGCAAAACTGGCCTTTTGCAGAAATCGGCATAATGTCCACCTGCATAATGTTCAAACAGTAGAGATTGTGAACACGTGGATGATTGCATCTTCCATTCCATTTAAAGAAATCTGAGTGCAGTATTTGGGGTTCTGCATAAGATGGCATTATGAAAAGAAAATAGTTATTGCCTACATACACAATGTGCATTCATATATCTGCACCACAACATACTGTGGCATCATTTTATAGTCATGAAAGAGAGGGAAAGCAAGACTGCAAAGGAAGTTAACCTTATAAATCAGTGTGAGTAGTGACTGGGTGTGTGAGAGAGTGTGACTGGGACTTCTCATCTCACCAGAGTCTGAAAAGCGGAGTACTTCATGAGATCATTATCCAGGTCCTTGTAGGTCATCACTCTGTTCACCTGGATACTGGAAGTGATTCAATAAATAAAATAAATATGACGTATTCTACTTGAGCCATTTTAATTCACACAGTTTAATCATCCAAAGCACACCAGAAGCAAAAAAACAAAAGGCTGTGCTGAGTGACAAAATACTTGAACAATTCGTAACATTTCAGCACTAACAATAATAATACCAGTGCAAATGACTGAATCTGGTATGATGGGCCAATCATGGCTGCAACATAATGTTCTTGATATGCAACAAATTGCAAATTGATGAATAGCCTGAAAAGTGTGCCCAAAACACAAATACACCATGAACAATGACTTGATTATGAAGTACTGGGACACATGGAAACAAACGCCAAGTAGAAGTCAGTCTCTAAATTGAAAGCCAGCTGCTTATCTGCAATTTGTGAATTAAAATGAGGGGGAGTCTGTAAAAGTAGCCAGGGCCTAGCAGTGCATGCCAGTCCTACTTAAGCCACATTACACGCTACATTGCCCCCAGAATGAGTTCAGTGTGGATATTATCTCCCACACGGTACACACGGGGAGCCAAAGGGGACAGGGCACCTACATTAACAACCTGGGCCACGGTGATGGACCCGCAACACACACACAACACCTCACAACTCTGTTAACATTACCAACACCCTTCCTGCACTTATAAGATGAGCCTGTGACTCATTGATCTAAAGATCATTTTTGAATTGGGGACTTATTCTTAAATTTGAGATCAACTAGTATCACGGACTAAGTGGAACTATTAGCGTTTCCCTCTTTTCTGTGTGCTCTTATCAGTGGTGCTGTTGCTCAGTTTCACTCACTGTCAGGAATGACCAGTTTTCCTTCTGCTTGATTATAAGAAACCTCATTATAAATGGAAATCGGATCAGACAAGTGCATGTCACACATGATTAAACCAACAGGTGTTTAAATAAAACCTTTAAAAGTTATTTATTCACTTAAATGTTACAATGAATATAAAATATTACTTAAAATGGAAAGATCTCACTTTATTTAAGTGTCTTTAATGCATTCTCATTACAATGATGTTCTGCTAAGCGCTTAGTAGCTGCAGCTACAATAACAATATATGAAACAAAATGTAACTACTGTTAATGTAGCTGTAACATCTGGATTAAATTAGTACATCTTACAGAAAAGCACATGTGTATCAGCTTCAGTTTTGACTGGTGTAATTACATTACATTACACTTGTTTAACTATGTGAGTAGAAAGCTTAACTTACTGTGTAACTATAAAAGCTGTACTACTGTATTTGTAACAGTGAATACATCATATTGTACTTGTGTGCATTGCTCATGTGTAATTGCACAAATATTAGGCACTTGACATAAAACGGAACCAGTTTAATAAGAATGCAGTAATTTCCCCGAAAACATTGTGTACAGGATTAATCTCACTACTGTCTGTGTTGTCCTCTCTAAAATCCATCTAAATCTGTACCAGCTGAAAAGAACAAAGGAAAAACACCAGCCCTTTTAGTGTAAATATCAAAAGGATTCACTATCCACAAATTAGTCCAGTCATACTGTCAGTTGCATCTGAGTAAAATTATGAATAACTGATGCTTTTTACTTGCTTCAACTAATAGTGGAAACAGCATCAAAAAAAGCTGCATCACAAAAAACCATACCTGAATAAGCTCAAAGAGGTTTTCTAGACAAAAATGGACTATGGCCTGTTTAGTTTTCTGACATATACAATACAGAGACAGCATTTGTGTTTTAAATGCACTGTGTGTAATTAATATGTAATATGTGACACAAGTAATCACATTAGTAGGTCATTAACTTACTAACGGGACTGGAACAATTTAAACTTTTTTTATTTATTTATAAATAGCCAGAGTTCAGTTCCAAACCAGTACTGACAAATAAGTAGAGCGGATTTAACTACACTGGTGTGGAAGCTATTTTCAGTAACATTTTATAACTAAGGTTAGTGTACCTCGGTGGTGCGGCCACTTGCATAGTGAGGTCCTCTTCCTGTACCTCGTCCAGATCAGGGATCACAGGGATGTCTAAAAACAACACGGAGAGCAACAGTATCACACGCCGTGTGCTGGTTCTTTTGCTGGAAGAGTTTCAGTTACTATTTGGTTAGAGACTTGAGCGCTGAGGAACATGTTCTTAACATCAATGTGGGTTAGAAGCAGATTGTCAGTTGGCATTGATCGGAGTTTGAAAAGGAGAAAAGTGAAAATGAGGGCCGAAGGAGTAAACACATCTTTTTTCAACAGACCGCAACAAAGATTCTGAACTTTTTCTAAAGGAAATTATAACACTGAAGCTCTGGGAGCATGCGAGGCCATATGCTGCTCGCTACTGCTGGGTGTTGGTGAAAGCTGCAACATCTCTCACATCCCTCGAATCAGAAGGCTTCAAAGATGCCGTCTGTCTCTTCTGTTAATTTTTGTTTACGTTGTGTGTGAATTCGTGCTTGATTCCCACCCTCTCTTTTCCTGCTCTATCTCTCGCTCTGACTCTTCATCATCTCTCTCTCTCAGCTATCCTCTTCCGAGCTGCCCCCTGTCACTGTGACCAGGCGGCCATGAATATTCAGTGATCGAGGCGGCATCTCTTCCTGCTGCGTGGCAGGGCTCTGGCCAGGGGCTCCCCGGAAAGCGTTCACCACCCCTCCCCCCACACACACCCCTGCTCAGCCCCCACAACCCACGCACCCCACCTTACCCCCCACTACCCAAGCATTTGGGCCTTGTCAGCAGTGGCTACCCTAAGGACCCTTCGGGCTGGAAAGGCGACCTCCGTGTCCGTTCGGGCTGGGCCGGGCTCCAGGCGTGCGGGCCCATCTGTGTGGGGTCGGAAGTCACGGCGCGCCCTGGCAGGAGCCACGGTGCCAGGAGCCGCCTGCCCGCCGCTCAAAACAGTGGGAACCCACTTTAATTGGCAAAACTCAACAGGACAGAGCATGGCGTCACTCCCAAAGAAGGACGGGGTGAACTTTCACAGGCACCCCCCCACCCCACACACACCTCTTTTTTGGATGGACTTTTGTTGGAGTGAGTAAGTGTAAGTGTGTGTATTTTGGTGAGTGCACTTGATGCATTAGTGATATAAACAACAGGAGCCACTAAACATGCTTTTTAGGCTTAATGTCTGTTGAGAAAAAATCCAATTTAAACAATTTTCCACTTATCCTGCATATAAGTCAATCATATTTTGAGTCCACATTCTGCTTCTGTACTTTAGCACTGGAGCTACGAGGCTAGAAGTTAGTAGTCACCCAATTCGTTTGGTAAATATGTCACCAGAACCTCTCTTAAACTGCATCCAAGGTGATGAAGATTTGTGTGTGTGGTTTAAGACACAGTATGACATCCTGTAAGCTATACAACTGAAAATGTATCACTACTACAGGCATATGAATCTGGAGCAGCACTGCTCCTGAGGCGGTTTGTGAGAACAGACATGTTGCTGAATGTGTCCCGGTACACGTTGAAGTTTTGTTCATTTTTATAGCTCATAGTATGTCATGGAATGTATTTGTGACTCTGGACATAGCAATGTTAGTCTTGCACCTCCGATTATAAGAAGCAGAATGGTTGGTTGACTGCATCTGGTATAAGTGAAAAACTGAAATTTGAAACTTAAATGGATTTTAAGCTAAAATACATAAATACATGCATATTTTAAAGGTGCCCTGATCAGATATAGGCCAAAATCATTGGACCGGATATTGACAAAGACTGAACTATCACATAATGCTTAACTAAACTTTAATAAAATAAGCCATTAAGAGAGATCCGTAGGAATTAAAATCCTGCACCCAAACAGTGAATTTGTTTATTAAAGAACCATTGGCAATTCAGCTGTGTGTGCAAAATTCCATAATGGACAAATTGAGCAATATATGGGTGTAGAAACAATTTTTATTAGCTGTTTTAGAGAAGGATGTAAGACAGTATCTGACCGGTGTCAATATATACTCTCATTATCAGTATCGGTAGTGGACACAAAAGAGTAGTAGTCGTGCCACCCCTCGTGTGTGTGTGTATGTGTGTATTTTTTTTTTTTAAGTATGTTCACACATAAACCTTTCATTGGTGAAAAACGGGAACAAAAACACTTTCCACTTTCACCTTCATGACACCACCAAGGAAAAATCAATGGAGTGGGATCACTGCAATCACCATGAATGCAATCAGTTAGATATTTCTGAACAACTTCAAGAAGCCAGAACACACTCTGGGGAATTTTTTTCCACCGTAAGACTCAGGTCACAGCAACATGCCACCCAACTCATGTTAAATTCCATCACCCTGACACCGATAACAAGCCCTCTTATCCCTCCATTGATAACTTCTTGCTTTTCTCTTATTTTTAATTAAATCTAATTAAAAATGCCAACCTCGTTTAGTCACTGACAAGATTCATCTGCGTTTCTGATATCCAAATAAATGCAGGCGCGCGCTGAGCGCTGCTTCATATTCATGAGGTCCTGGGTGACACTTTGTCCTCTCATTTCCAAAGCAGTGCGTTCAGCAGAATGCGTCCCCCCCGGACCCCCAATCAAATTTAATGGTCTTAGTGCAATGACATCAAAAAGCCTCTATGTCCAGCTCTTCGCAAATAGATTCCAGGCTTGTCCCCCCGCCACCCTCCCCTCGTCTCAGCAAATAATGCACTATCAACACAATTCTATGAGAGTTCAATGTGAACCAGAGAGGGCTAGGCTTTCTGTATGCAAACGTCATGATTAAGTGGCGAAAGCAAAACAATGTCTGTAAATGAGGTTCCAAAGCAGCCTATTATGAGAGGTCAAGAGGGAAAAGGACACAAACAAAAAGCAGGGCTTCGTTTCAACACTGTACTTAGGATCTGCTAAAATATCCCATTCAAAAGGCCCACCTTGGTTACCTGCTCAGATAGAAAATTCAGTATTTCTCAAAGCTCAGTAACTGCCACTGCCCAAAAGCCAGCCTGTGGCATTCACTGTCTCCAAAGTAATCATGATCTGAGTTATAGTTACTGGGTCAGGCCCTAAACCACCAGAGTTGCTGTGTATCTGACTACATCATAGACTCTGGGCTCTAGAAGGTTGTGTTGGACTGGCTTGTTAAACTGACTGACTTTTATTCAAAACCAACAATAAAACTCACTATAAGTCAAAATGCATGCTAACACAGACCATAACATTTGAAAATACACTGAATAATAATAAAAAAATGAAATAAAAGTGCCACTCAAAAAAGTATAACCCATCCAAGCTTTACTGTTGCTTATACTCCTTCAGTATTTGCAGTGGTTGGTTGAACTTTTCGTTAAAATGCCAGCATCGAAATGCTAACCATCAACATCAATGTTATCAACAGGAACATTAAGCAACAAACATAATTCTTAATATATTAATAAACACAGTATAAGCAGAAATGGCTTTGGCTTTCAAACTATTTCTTGTCTACATAATAAAACCTAAATCATTTTGTAAAAATGCATCACTGCATCCTGATCTTCATTAGGACATGGCTGGCTGAGGGAGTAAGGTTTTTTTTATAGCTCACAATAATTATATACATTTACCAATGTCACCTGGACTCTTTATGAGTGTTGTCCTCACAGCTGCAGGGCTAAACTAAAGTAGCACAATTTGAACACCAGGCATGTCTTGCTTGACTGATTGCTACCAGAGTTAAATGTTTTTGTCTATTTGATTTTTATTCCAAATTCGTTATTTGACAACATTTGACAACTGTTGCATGCATTGTGCACTGTCAGTACATCATTTGTTCTACATGATGGATTGTACCTATGTCTATATTTCTCCAACGTGAACGAAAATGCAGAGAAAATATGAAATAAATTCAATGAAAGTAATTAACAAAATGTAGTGCTGTTTTGTAATGTGCTTCCACTCACTCTGAATGTATTTAACATTAGCACACTTTACTGACATTGCCTTCTCGAAATGTGCAAGCAGTAGCTTTGCTCTTCATCCCTTCTCTTTACTTTGGCAATTTCAACCCTTATTTCCCCTGCTGCTTGGTAGAAAAATGGAACAATTATTCCAGACTGTGCTTTGCTCAGAGTCCTGACATATTTGTGTGGTGAGGCTCAAGGCTCCAGGGGGTGTGGGAGCAATGTTCCCAGCAGAGAGGCAATCCAGACAGGGAATGGTGTGGTCCAGCACACGCACGAGTGCTGCCACACAGAAATCTAAACCCTATGAGGTGTGGGAATGTGGGTATGACTTCACCATTCGAGTAATAAATAACAGGCCAAAATAACCAGGCTTGAGGGCAAACATGGAGCTACCACAGACAAATAAAGTGTATGTCTATTAATATCACATATACCAGCAATTGGAGCTCTCATGCTGATCTCTGATAGATGCTGAACATAAATTAAATTTATAGGTCAATTATACCCAGTTAACAAATCCAGCATGTTGGCCTACTGCACATTTCTGCACCTGCAATCAATTTGGCTGCCGCCCACTGTGCCTGGTTTTCTGTAATTGAGTATCATGCCCAAGCAGTAAGTGATTGTCAAAGTGGAGACTTCTTCAAATCTGTCTCCACTGAGACAAGCCGAGCAGCCTCACTAGCAGGGCTGCAGGGGGTACTCACCGCTCTCATCATCAGAGCCCTCGGGGGTCTGTGGTCTCAGCCGCCGGCTAACACACAAACAGGAAGAGAGAGAGTCCGTTAAAACAGAGGCGATGCGATTGTTTCTTAAACAGCACCAAAACAAGTCTTGGAACAGCCTTGACTAAGATAAGCCTGTATTAATGCCTTCTGCAGTGAATATGTCCTGTGTGCTTTACAGGAGCAGGTAAAGAGGTGGAGGAAAGCAAAGAGCCAGCCATCTTGGCCCTCAACCTCAACTAAAGTGATGAGAACTCCTCCATGATGTCTTTTAATCAGGCAAAGTGATTGTTCTTGGAACGCCAGGATTAGTTGCAACCAAGGACAATTTCCAGCCAATGGTAATTTCCCCCTTTTAGCAACAGGCATAAACAAACATTTCTGTTCCCACTTTTACTACAATTCCATTTGATTTAATCATCAACGTGGAATAATAATAACAGTAATAATAATGATAATAAAACACTAAAATGAAAAGAAAGGCTTGGAACTTACTCTTCAGCCTCCTCAGCACCTTGCCTTCTTCCAGACCTTTGGAGGACAAAAGGGAGAAAACATTTAAAATAATCAAGTTACATTTTTCATGCGGTAAAACTGCATGTAAATTGAATCCTGTTTTGTCAATAATCAGTGGCTCTTACAAAGAATACGTTCTGCGCTTGAATTAAACAGCACAGTTTCATTTTTTCTGGTGTTCCTTAATGTGCCAACTTGATTAATTGTAGTTTATTTGAACCTTATCTTAATAAAACCCTGCTACATACAGAGGAATGATTATTTACACTATAGACGTGCAGAAGGATAAAAAAAAAAAGAAGCAGATCAGACAGACTCGAGTTTGTCCTCCACTCTTCAAGGTATGCTAGTCACCATAACAATACTGATCCGGTCAGGGCAGCACTTGTTGATTAAGCAGATAAAACAAATCAGTGTTGTTCTGATTAATCATGTACAATATGAATCCAAGGGTTTCACCATGAGTTTAGTGCCCTCTACTGGGCAAGAAAACAAAAGGTCCATTCCAAACTGAGAAACAAGTTTGTTTACCTTAACACAAATTCGCATATTTTTTATCTAGAAAAGCCTTCAGATTTATTCTTTTTTCGAGTCACTTCGCTTGGGGGCTGGTGCCAATATCAGCGTTCACATGGCGAAAGGCGGAGAAACACAAACACACTGGACAGCTTTTCTTATCTACCGTTGTTTTTTCTTGCTTTTTTCCAGTTTAAACGTACTTAACAGGTTCGCAGTGTCCATTTTTGTGATAAATTATTGATAAATTATTGATAAATGTTTAGCATATGTACTGCAAGTGCAAGTATGATTTTACAGTGAACCTAAACCACATGTGCAAGCTTTTAGTGGGTTTGGAAGGTTTGGAGAAAATATTTGGGTGATTATTGACTTCTAGTGTTTGTTAACACTGTTAGCTCCAACACCCAAAACTAAAGAAGCAAAATTTGAATGTCAAACTCTGATCGACTATATCAGAGTGAGTGGTTCTTAACCAATTGATTCTTCACCAAATGTTTCCTTCTATACAGCTATTTTTTGACTGAGGTTCTTTAAGAAAAATATAGTTCTTTATTGTTAATGACAAAGCTGAATTTATTCAAGATTTCTTAGTATTCTTTAATGAATTTGATAGAAAAACAGTTGCATGCTGCAAAGGTCTTGTCTTTGTAGATTTGCTCCATACTGAAACCTTGCTGCCCTTCTCGTATGTCCTGTCCTGCCAGAGCCACATTTAAGACACATTACGGGCTCCTTGATTAAGACTCATGTAAGGTAAAGCGATAGACATGGTAAAACTGTCTGGAAAAAGTTGTTAGGGATAAAATATATTGTGACAACCTGGCTTCAAAGGTTCATCAATAAACTGACAGATCAGTTAGTGTCAATTAGGAGTGATAGATCGGCAAATCCTGGGATTTCTGCTGTGGGATTAGTGCGAGCAGGGCGGCGGTGATTGAGCACGAGGGGTGACATTGAGCGGAAAAAAGTCCTTGCCTTCTCTAGAGGGGACCATTAGTTACTTTATTTCAGAGAGGAGGATCAATGCATTGTGAACCCCCTTAACACCTTATATAGCAGTCTCTCCACTCACATCTCTCTCTGTCTCTGCCCCAAACACAGAAAATCAAGATAGGTTAGGCAGACACACAGAACCGACACCCTGACCTTTCTTGAGACAGATTCTCTCTACTATTTGAACCAGTGACTCAGAAAACCATGCAAATGAATCCAATCGCGTTGGCTTGTTCACTTCAATGTGCCAGTATATGTATCTCCAGCTCTGAAGGAGAGAACCAGTGAAGCAGCAGAGTACAGAATCTACAAAATACTTGTGTGCACTGACACTGTCTTGTGGACCAATATGAGGGACTGAGGTTTTTCTCCATAGTGAGCGCTACCCTTTAATTAGCAGGACTTAAATATGGAACTATATGGCAAGCTATATTTATCACTATAGGAAACAATAGTAATGTAATTAATTGATCCAGTTAGTGGCGATTACACTGATATTCCATAGAAAACAGTGCCCTCCTGTGGCTGATACAATTTACAGCATGATACACTGACCATAACAAAAACCTTTTTTTCAAAAATCCCCTTTTTCAGCAAATGTTGAAGCTTGCATTCAGTTTGGAGACTGCAATATCTTTTAGATTTTTTTGGAGTCATTTTTGGCCATATATCATGAATAAAAGTAAAGTCAACTATTATATTCCTGAGAGACACAAAAATTAGCTCAATAAATCACAATATTACATAGTACTTATTTTAGCAAGCAATTGAGAGCACCAGTGAATTGTAAAGACCAAATAATTGCAGTAATGTGTAAGCCTTGACTTCTCTTCAGAGTTACTTAAAGGGTAGAAATAGAGATATATTTACACTATTATTTTGTGTAATTTTTGGTTTTACTGTTTAGGTCACATTAGAACAAGCCTATATAGTGTTTGTGTGTAGGATACCCTAAAACTGTATATCTCTAACTTAAATGTAGATTTAAGTTTAAAGGGTCCATATATTTCTTGCCATTCATTATTTTCCCCCATGTATTTGAGTAGGCAATGTCCAGCTTCTTTTTATCATTTAGAAAGAAACAGGTTGTTTCTGTCACTGTGCCTGTAAGACTAATATTTGTAAATGAGTTCTGTTCTTATTAGTTATCTAGTAATGCCTAAATAATAAAGGCACCACTCACTAACACACTCCATATAACTTCATTATGAAATGCAGTGGCCGGTCAACTGTAGGCTGAATAGGCGCATATGTTGAAGTGCACTGATATTCAGGACGTGAAAACAATGAAATCGAAACTGGCAGTCTGTGCAACTAAAGTTGCAAAAATGGACTGTTTGGATTGGGAAAACTTTTACAGTGTTTATGTAACACATTGACTTGTTTTATTTCAAATCAGAAAATCAGTTAAGAAATTAGTATTGTTTTACTCTTATGCATAAAGGACTACATATAAATCTCCACATTCACATACTCAGAATGGACCCTAGTTCCAGCCAGAGGCACCAGTGAGACAGTAAAGTGCAGAGTAAAGACTAAGTAAAATACATTGTTTAACAATGTATTTTGATGCATAGGTCCCCTTTCAAGTACTGTCAGGTATTAATGTTTAATAACTGATTCAGTGAGTGAACTGTGTTTTTCTTTTCATTTATTCATCTACAGTGTTGGGAGTAATGCGTTACAAAAGTAATGTATTACAGTAACGTATTACTTTTTGCTGTAACGCAGTAGT
>JBBJLR010000001.1:25910771-25922887 GCA_037577145.1 Brachypetersius gabonensis
GGATTACTTTTAAATGACAGTAATAAGTAATCTGTAATGTATTACAGTTTGGAAGTAACTTGCACAACACTGTTCATCTACAGCAGACAGAAAAAGAGGAAGCTTGAGGGAACTCACTTGGCAGAGCCTGTTCCAGTGGTCTCCTCAGCCCAGCCTCCTTGTCGGCGAGTTGGCTTAGGCGGGGGTCCCTAACAATAAAAGACAGACAGACAATACCAATGAGAAAAATGAATGAGTTTATTCACAAAAATAACAACTGAAGAGCTACAATAGCTGCACAAGGTGTTCTAGATGAAGACTAAACTTCAGATGCTATGCTAAGTGGCAACATATTACCAGTAGAGGGCACTGCCCCACTGCTTTCTTGAAAATTACTCCACACCGAATGCCTCAAGTGACAGTGTTGGGGCATCTATTAATAATAATAATAATAATAATGCATTTTATTTATAGAACATTTTAAGGCACTCAATGACATAATACAGAGTAAAATCAGACATACAGTATAGTGGAACAGTGGAACAATACATAAAATGCAGCATAAAGAGTTTAATTTAATAATTTAAAAGCCTCACTTGGTGAATGGGTTAAATGTTGAGAAGAATTTGGTGCTGTTCACACTGTGTGCTGTGGTGTGTTCACATATGACAAATACTTACAAACTGAAAAATAATTATTTTATTTTTACTTTTATTTTATTATTGTATCTGTGCAGTCGTAAAATAATCTATTTTGTTCGGTATGAATAAAGTTTTCTGATTCGGATTCTAACAACTAGACAGCATAGTTTCATTAAAGTGTGTCATTTCATTTCTGGTTCTGTTTTGTCTAGCACAGACAGTAATCTAAAAGAACTGAATATAAAAGAACCGAATCATTACGTGTCCTAAACCCACTCAGTTAGCATAGGGTCGGATGACTCATGACTCATAATTAGCAACTTTGCACCATGTGCCTGGTGGGTTTCAGTGACGGCAGGCCCACTGGTGTCTGGTTTGGAGGGCGCTGGAGCATGAGCAGCATAAGGAACAGCAGACTGTGGGAACTGCACAAAGGCCTAGAGGGCTGCCTATGCATGACCCAAAATAGCTGCAGGGTAAAAAAAAAATAGCCATTCGCTCTCTCATTCTCATTCTTAGATTCTGAAATAGGGCTGAAAGCAGTCAATCGAGCTAAGATTAAATACGTCAAACAGAAAAAAAAACAGAGGGCCAACTTCTGAATGACGGAGCAGTGCATAGAGGGAAGGAAGGCAGGCAGGAAACAAATTGTTTTGAAAAATGCACAGCATTTCTCATTACCAAATTGGGTCTGTAAATGACACAGAGCCCTGGAGGAATTTCTTTACTTTCAACATGAAAGAACAAATAATTTCCCATTACTGGGGCGGTTCAGCAGGGCTATTTGTGAAGCTGGATGTCCACACGCAGGCATGGAAAATGGGGAACTGAGCAGGGAAAGGCATTCAGCTTGTCTTAATAAAAACGAGAGGTTAAAGTCATTTCAGAAGGAGACTGTGGAAAGAGTAAAGCAGGACGAATTAATGACTGTCTGCTCAACGCAGTCACATAGTTATCTTAATTATACAGCATAACAGATTTTATTTCGTTTCAGCTACTAAATATTTAGTATATGAGTTTGTGATCATTTCATAAGATCTTCTTTTGCTAGCTGGATACACGAATCTGGATGTGGAGGCCTGGCATCAAGCGCAATCAGCACAAACAAAACTGGTTCAACTCTTCTCAAATGCCTAGTTTAATGAACACGTTTGCATAGGGAAACTATCAAAGCCTAAAGAAATACTTTTGCTTCTTTAATTTACAGCTACAGGGCTTACAAAACTAACAGATAATGAAAAAAATAAGCTAAAACTGTATTGTGCAAAAGTCTTGGGCATCTAAGTCATTTTTCTCAGTAAAGTAAACTTTAGAATAAATCAAATAAACCACAAATCAGTAAAAAGCCGCAAGGTTAGTTTGTAAAAAGTAGTTGATATTTTGTGATTTGGCGAGGAGAGCCCAGGTTCGGTTCCAGATTACCCCCCGGTTGTTTAAATTTGTGAAACTTCATTGAATTAATTTAATGAAGGGCTGATTGAGTCAAACCAGGTTTACATTTACGGCATTTAGCTGACGCTTTTATCCAAAGCGACTTTCATTCTCTAACTACAGGCGACAGTCTCCCTGGAGCAACTTAAGGTTAAGGGTCTTGCTCAGGAACCCAATGGTGGTGCTAAAGGTAGGATTCGAACCCATGACCTCTTGGTGCGGAGGCATGTATCCTACTCACTGAGCTACCTCCACCAGGTTTCTGATGGAAACTACAGTAATACTGGACTTACACCAAAACCACACTAATATAGTAAACATAACATTTTTAATTCTAGCTTTATTTAGCATATTTATTAACATTAATGTGGAAAAAACTCACTGGTCATCTAAAAAATGTTTAAATATTGTGTTCGCAAATGCCTAAGACTTTTGCAAAACTTCTGTGGGCAGTCATTTTAGACAACTCAGAGGACTGATCTTGAATCAGATTTAAAAACTGATTGCAGATCAGCATTCCTACTCCAAAGGTTGCCTTAGCTAGACATGTCTGTGCCAACTTAATGAAGAATTGGATGCCTTTTGAGCAGGTTGAGGGATATTTTAGGGATGCATTTAGTTCTATTCTAAAGTAAAGTGTAACGTAAAGTCCTATATAATAGAACTATTTGATATAATAGGCCTCATGGCCTGGTAGTTAGTGAGTTGTCTCTGTGATCAGAAGGTTGTAGGTTCGAATTTCAGGACTGCTAGCGGCACCACTGAGGTACCCTTGAGCAAGGTCCCATGCCCACACACTGCTTCCCGGGGTGCTGTGTTCCTGGCTCCCTCTGCTTCCCTTGGTGAATGGGTTAAATACAGAGAAAGAACTGTGGTGTGTTCATGCGTGACTGTAAGTGCCACTTTTTTTAAATTTCCTCCGTGGAGCGTCTTGAGTGTTCTCATGTTTTTCGTTTTGTTCTTCTTTAAGCCCTGTATTTTTATTACTGTGAATTAAATTGATTTATTACTGTAATTTCTCTGCTTACACTAAAGAGAACAACAGCGCACACCAAAGAAAATGTGCTTGCATGAATTACAGTAGTAATCTATACAGGGCGACCATCGGTATTTACATTCTAGTACTGGCATTGTTAATTACTAAGACTAGGTGATTGTCGCTGTCACAATTAAATATACTTTTTAAAAAAAGCACTAACATTCAATTATACTTTCTAATAGGATACATGTAAGCAAAAAAATGACCCACCATTATCTGTCCCACCAAATCAAGACATGACAGAGTCTTGGTTTTCCTTGAATGTTAAAAATGTGACTTTTCTGATGCCGAAGATATTTTTAGAACAGAGCATAATTTAAAACTCTCTTAACTGGTCTGGTCACACGACATTGCAACTGCAAAAAAATGTATGTAATGCAGTAGGGAGGTTGCAGAGGGCACGAGAATCCTGTTTTTTCATCAGTGAAGTTAGGCTAATTTAGGAACTTTACAGAATGACCCATGTACAGCTCTCACCAGTCCTGGGGACAAACCAAGACCTCCATACTCAAGATGCCAATGTGCTGGCGTAAGAATGCTGAAAAAGCTGACCACAATGAACTTCCTGCTATCTGAAGAACTAAGGAGCAGTAATGGCCTGGGCAGACGAACTGACCTCAGGCCAGCATTTGACAAAGATACTAAATCATTGATATTTGTATTAATACTTATACTTACAATGCCGTAGTTCAATAACTATGCTTGTTTTTGTAATTACAAGGTACATTTGCCCTCAACACATGTGTTAGCCACACTATGTGTTAAAATTTAACTGAAAGTCTACAACAGAAACCTAAAAAGCCCAAAGCATAAAGTAACTTTATACCAAGTGACATTTAAGTGCCAGTGATTTTGCCTATAAAGTTTCCTAAAAATCAAACTGAAAACTACTTTAATGTGTTTTTTTTCCAATAACACAAGGTATAAAATTACTGAGTAAAATTCACAACAAAGCACTCCAGACAAAGCCATGCGTTCTGTTACTGTACCGTGTCCTCCTCCTCCTCCTCCTCCTTTGGTTTAAGCACAGGAATTCAGTCAGATGCAAACACACCAGCAGGATTAGGCATTTCGTATACTTACTTAGGTTTATAAAAACACAAACATCTATATCTATATGTTTGTATTATTTGAAGAGCGCACTGTTATATTGTACAGTTTTTATTCTCTTGGTGCTTTACTTTCTTCTTTTGTTCTGTCCACTTACTGCTGTAAGAATGCAAATTTCCCACTTGTGGGGCTAATAAAGTGTTATCTTGCCTCATCTTTAATCATCGGTGTTATGAATGAGGATGAATTTACAACAGCAGAGATTAAAAGTTGAAATTGAAAATATATATATACATATATTGAGATTTAATTTGGTTCATTCATGGCTGAATTTACCTCTCCGGTAGCAGAGGTCCCAGAGGAAGAAGCCTTGCGGCCTGGCCGCAGCTCTTCTGTGCCCATCACGTCTGCCGCTTGCCGTGCTCTTCTACCACTTTTAGCAGCCTGCTGATAAAGAATAACCCAGTAATGTCCATGTCTGAAGATGTTTGTATCTGTACATTTAATGTTATGTTGTCAATACGTTCTAAGAGCTTGTCTGAGCACAAATATACATATGGCTACAAGGCTTTAATTCCAATCATTATTTTTCAAATATCATAGTAAATTCAGTCTTTGGGTCAAACAAGACTATGGATTTTTAACAAAACAAAGAAAAAGTCAAAATATGATTTGTGGACAAAGTTTGAAAGGACTGTTAGATGTTCATCCAGGCTATAACTATATAGATCATCACTTTAGATGGGATCGTCACACAAAAACGAGCTCATGAACTCATTATAAAGCCATTCATGCCATCCAGACCAATCGATAAAAGTTGTATGGGATTTTACTATACTCAATTCATGGTATGAAAGCATTAAACAAGCATCTCAACCTGGTAAAAGGGAACGAAAAACACATAAACTCATCAGTAGGCCATCCATGATATTCACACTTATCTGTAAAAGTTCTATGGCATTTTATAATACTACATTTATGGAATGAAGGGATAAAACGCTCATACTGGTTAGACATTAAAGTCATTTTCTAAATTGTAGATTAACATTGATGATGAAGCAAACAAAATGGTGAAGGAACACATGGAATTATGCAGTAACCAAAACAAGAGTTGGTTACTGAGACAAGCCAGAATGTTTTGTAAGGTAAATGATGGAATGTTGTTTTTTTGTTTTTTTTACTTTTGCCATAATGTGGAGAAGAAACATGTTATGAAAATAAAACGTGACTTAGGCTATTTTAATATGGAGTGTCATCGCTTCTTTAACAATTAGCCACATTCATAGGCATCAGATAAGAACCCAGCAAAGAAGAGCAGGAGACAGTTCATGTTTAATTAGTTTGTCAGTGTTTTACTGTTGACACAAACATTACTGGGAACACATTACTTAGGTGATAATTCATGTAGCCCATTAGAAAAACAAAGTAAATTGTTGAATGAGAAGGTAAGTCCAAACTTTTGACTGGTAGTGTATGAGTAATTAAAAAAAATATGAGTACTATTATATGTTCATTCAAGGTATAAATACAAAAAGGAAGGAAAACACAAACTCATTACAAGCCCATCCATGCCATTCAGATCAATCAGTACAAATTATATTTCTTTTTATCATCCTAAATGTATGGCTTAAAGGGAGATAAACTTATACGATTAAACTTATCCGTTGGAAATGAAAGGGATTAAACAAGCACATCTGCTTATTAAAAAAAAGGAAATCACAAACTCATCACTGAGCCATCCAAGCCATTCAGATCAATCAGTATCAGTTCTATTACATTTGAATATGCCAAATTTATGAAATGAGGGGATTAAACAAACATCTCTACTTGATAAAAAAAAGGAGACAAAACTACAAAATAATGCTTAGAAATAAAGTTGATGTTACTATGGCAACCGACTTTCGTAGCTATGGCAACCTATGTTAAATAAACAGCTAGCTGGATCACCTGGTGAGTTACAGTGAGGAACCACATTTAACACCGATTTTGTAATTTTATCTAACTACAAAAAAGTCTGTAAACACACTTTTCACGTCAGCTGTTGTCTCAGTCTTGAGTTGTTTAACCAGCAGAAATGAAGTCAGCAGTCTACATTAGCTAACAACATGGCTGCATATCGACCTTTCTTAAATATTGCACACCACACAGCAGACCTGGGAAAACTAATGTGTACGAGTTTATACTAATAAAATTACTACTGAACTTCGAATTACGTTTTTAGCTCCTACTCAGGCTCAGGCTGAAGAATCCTTTACGACCTGAGAGCAAAACACCAGGCTAACACCAGCTTGCAGCCTGAAAGTGTGGAAATAACGTCCTGAAATGTGCTTTTACGAACACACAGTTTGTCCCTCGTCCTTTAAAGTGAATAGAACTCACGTTTTTGGGGAATCCGTTGTCTCCCAGCTGCAGTGAATCGTCCATTTCTGTTTATTTACAAGCAAACTGAGAGACTTAGCAAGCTACAGCTAGTCCCTTTTCTCACTTCCTGGAGACTAGCAGGCGTCACATAGCAACCGTTGCCGAGACGACGGAGTAGCCGCGTGCCTGTTTGGGATATATGCACAAAAGTATTGGGACGTCTGACCATTACATCAACAGGGACTTTAATGACATTGCACTCAAGTCCTTAGACGTTAATATGGATTTGTCCGCGCTTTGCAGGTCTACGAGCCTCCACTCTTCTTGGAAGGCTCTCCACAGGGTTGTAGAGTTTCTATGGGAAGTTATGGCCTGTCATTCTGTAGAGCATCGATGAAGTCACGCACCAGTAAAGGTGTTGGATGGAGTTGATGTCAGGGCTCTGTGTGGGCCAGTCAAGTTGTGTCTTTCATGTCTTGCTTTGTGCACTGGGACACAGTCATGCTGGAATAGAAAAGGTTCTTGCCCAAACTGGGTCCACAAAACTGGAAGCCTGGCGTTGTCCAAAATGTCTTGGTCTACTGAAACATTAAGATTGTCCTTCACTGGGGCCTAGCCGTAATCCTGAAAAACAGGTGGACATTTGTGCATATAGTGTTCATGAACTGATTTCAGCTTCTCTGCCTCCTACTAGCATTAACAGAAATAAGTTTAAATGAACAGAAATATTTTTCATTCATGGTATGTTCTAAAGTATTCAGAAACCCCTTCTCCTCATTTTGCTGTGGAGTAGAAGCAGAATCAAGTTATGTGGAGTGATGGAGCATCTTCAGAATGAAGTGTCCATAATGAATCTTCCAACAACAGTGTAAAGCCTGACTGCAATCAAATCTTCACATTAGAACTGTGAAGCCTTCCTACAAGAGTAGAAGCTGAACTGCATAAACACTCCCTGATATTTCTGGAAATAAATGCTGGATCTTAGATTTACATTATATATTTTATAAAAAATATTCCAAACCAAGACTGTTTCAACATACTTTTCCCTTCAGAAAAGGATGTATGTGCTTGTCATGACTTTTAAATGAATTCAAGCTACCGTGTAGTAATAAATACAGTGGAAGTGATCATTTATATACATAGTACTTTCAAATAGAAACATCTCAAGCAATGAATGATTTGACTTTATGATCAGCCTTGAGAAATATATATCCAAAAAAGTGTGTTAAACATCCACCCTGCATGAAAAGGCATTTCATGTCCCCTGGGTCTATGTCCTTGTGGTAAAAGTATTCACTGAGAATTAATTTAAGTTCTAGGCATCCGATGGAAGTGCAGAGTTTATTTTTGTAAGTCAATGGATAGTTGGTTAAGTGCCAGCAATCTGGAGTCTTTTACTGTTTACTAGAATATTGCCAGTGGATGTTGATTTAAGGGACTTGGACCTCACCATATACAGAAATGTTGATTTGCAGCATAGTACTGCGATGGACACAATTTAATCCACTACATGCCAGATAGAGCATGTAATGAGATATATATATCTGGACAAGTATTGGGTATTGGGATGCCTGACCATTCCACCAACAGGGACTTCAAGGACATTGCTTTAAAATCCATCGACTTTAATATGAAGTTGGTACTTCCTTTGCAGTTATTACAAGTTCCACACTTCTTGGAAGGCTTTCCTCAAGATTTTGGCATATCTGTGGGAATTTGTGCCCATTCATTCTGCAGACCACACTGAACTCCAGCCGTGTCTTTATGGAGCTCGCTTTGTGCACTAAGGCACAGACAGGCTGGATTAGAAGAGGTTCTTCCACTAACTGTATCCACAAAGTTGAAAGAGAGAGAGAGAGAGAGAGAGAGAGAGAGAGAGAGAGAGAGAGAGAGAGAGAGAGAGAGAGAGAGAGAGAGAGACCTTCTCCATTGGAAAGGCCATCAGACAACTTAAAATCTCTACTTTGTTACTGTCCCAGATGGGGACAGCAAAAAATGAATGATTCAATGGGTGAACGAACATCAATGATTAAACGATTCGGTACATTATTTATAGGATAGGCTACTGGCACGGTATGTACTAGAATTTATAGGATTAATCACACTGTCCATTTAAAAAAATGTTTTTTCTGCCCATTCCTCCAAATGCCCACTAGGGGGCATGCCTGCATGTGAAAAGAATGTAGATTTGCACGGATGAGAGAGAGAGAGAGAGAGAGAGAGAGAGAGAGAGTGTGTGTGGGGGGGGGGTGGGGGGGTGGTTGTGTGTGTGGGTGTGTGTGTGTGTGAGTCTATGTTTGAGAGAGGGGGACATAAAGAGAAATATTTATCCCCCATGCACGGTGAGGTGACTGTTTCGATCCAGTTCGGATCACTGCTCTGTTATCTTGAATAAACCTAAAATAATATGAGAGTTGCTGCCTCTTTGCTGGGCTGCAGGTCGGAGGCTGCTCCTCGCCGGGCCCGCCCACGAATGCTGACGTCATGGGTCCCGGTCCTATAAATGAGGACGAGAACCCCAGAGCTCATCTGCAGCGAGGAGAGGTTCGAGGGGGTACGAGGGGCAACTGCTGGTCCTGAAAAGGGAATTATGCTGGTGGGAAGAGGAGGCTTTGAGAAAACAGACTCTGTAGTCTAGCACAGTGTCCATGCTCTAGGTATATGTTATGGAATTCTATTGGGATGCATTTCTGGAGTGCAATGCAAGGCTGCTCTGCCTGAGTTTACAGGATGGAGAAAACTCCCTCACAACTTGAACCCCAACCATCTGAGAGGATAATCTGGAATTTACTTTCATAGTCTTTTTTTTTTAAATATATATTATTCTAGCATTTTTTTTCTAGATTAAAAAAATATTTATTTTTCAACTACAGCTCACCTTAAGTGAACTGGAACTGGTATTTGGACAAGTGAGGACACACACATCCCGACACATACATAAACACAGACATACACATACACATACACGTTCACTCACACCACCACCATGCATCTAGGCAGAGCACTTTTGTTTTTCCTCCTCCTCTTAAACAGTGTGACCATGATCTTCTCGCTGTCTACTTGCACCACTGTGGACATTGACCATATCAAGAAGAAGAGAGTGGAGGCCATCCGGGGACAGATCCTGAGCAAACTGCGACTGACGAGTCCGCCGCAAGCCCTGGGCCCCAATCAGGTCCCGTACCAGGTGCTGGCACTCTATAACAGCACCAAAGAGCTGATGGAGGAGCTGGGCAGGGACCGGCAGCAAAGCTGTGGCCAGGATAACACTGAGACTGAGTACTACGCCAAAGAGATTCACAAGTTCAACATGATCCAAGGACCTCCTGAAAACAGTGAGTAACCCCAAACAGCTGTTTGTTTCATACTTCACTCATGTTAGAGATTTTATTACCCTATTTGATCGAAATACTTTCACTTTGGGTGCATGACCACTTCTGATCCTGAGGAATGTTGTTTCTGGTATCCTGTGCATATAAGCATCAAAAGTGGAGCTTCATTTTTGTACTTAAATGTAAATTCAGCTATAACCATGGTATTTTACTATGGAAAGTGTCATACTGCATGAGAATGGCCTTTAAATAAGTCTGGCATGATGCAATTGGAAAAATAAATTGGAGAGGTGTTTGTAGCTGCCTAATAAGAGGGTTTTTTTGACCATCAGCTGCAGGCCACAAAAAGTTCAAGAAGGAGCCAGTGTGGTAAACACAGGACATGCCTTTATCAGATCATTTATTACACTCCATTTTAGCACGTTCACCTGAATGCTCGGTGGAAAATATCTCTGTGGATTTTTCCATGACTTTTTCCAGGCCTTACGGTGACATCCGAGTTCACACAGACCCCAGATTGCAGGGGTCAAAAACATAGATGAGTTGGGCCAACGGTGGGGCGAGCTGAGGGCCTCCTCCAGCACTACTTCAGCCCTCTCTTGAGAGGACTATTAGCGCACTGAGCTCTGCACTGTCCTCAGCTGTGACTGGAGCAGTATGGGAGCTCGCCAGTCCTTTCCCACTGAGCTAACGACCAGACTGTCTTAGGCAGCCTTTCCACTGGAACCATTTTAACGAGCCTTGCTTATACTGTCCACGGAACAAGTCGTCAGAGTTTTTTCCCCCCACTGTCAGACGCCATAACCACGATCCATGCACATAATTGTTCTTTTACTCTTTGTCTGGAACCATGTGTTAATATTGACTTTATATAAAAAAGCCCTTTCAAGTGATACACAGGCTTGGAAGAAGGATGCTTTCGAGAAGAGCCCATGCATTCCCTTGTCAGCTACGGCCTGCCTTGATTAATATTACACATTTAACGACCAGCTAGCCCGTCTATGGCTCAGTGCTGCATTCTCCATCGCAGCGAGGCCTCGGGAGAACGCGCGAGAGCGTTTTGGAGAGTGAAAGAATTGGAACCGGGCCTGCGCAGTGATGGAAGCAGGTCATTGCATCATGTAGCTGTTTTTTCAAATCAACAGGTGTTTTATGCTAGAGAGACACTGAACAGACCGTCCTCTGGCTCCCAAACAAGCCCCCGTGCCAAATGTGGATTTCAGGTCAACTAAAGTGCTTCTGACACTCATATACACCCCCTCAGCTACTTTAGCTGCCACGCCAAATATATGGCTTATGGTTGCCTTGCCATTGTAAGAAGGCGACTGGTTGTCAAGAGACCACCCTTTCACATGTCGTTTCCAACATCCGCACCAGATATCGGCACGAGGACTGAAATGGACTCGCGCCCTCATCGGTAATGGTTTCCAGAGTCTAACAATTAGGTTTATTTCTAATTTCCATGGTGTAATTTGACCATTTAGGGGGCCTGTTGGTCACCAGGGAGACACAGGAATGAACTGAATATCCACAAGGCCATTCACAACAACTAAACTACTGGCAGTTATTATGTTGAATAACTGTTTATTTCAAACGTTTGGTTCTTTTTAAGTGGGCAAGCATTCATTCCTTTAGAGGCTTCAGAGACACGTCTGCTGATTTCTCTTTGTTTGTCTCCGAAAATAGCCAACCGGAGCAATATCACTTGAAAGCATTTTTGGCATACCAGGTTTGTTTGCCCATTGAGCAGGCCTGAATTTTGGTGGGAAACCTGGAGCGTTGGAGCTTTCTCAGCCGTACACCTGCATTCCATGGCTTTGACTCTTGCTAGTTTTGCTCTGGCAACCTGACCTTTGCCCTCAGTGTTACATATGCCAACAGATACCAACCCAAAAGTTAAACCCAAGTCAAAAAAATAATTTGTCCCAACAGCTACACCAGCAAAAGTCAAGAAGTTCTTCCACCTCGTCTCAGTGAGAGCCATGCCAATACAGTGTAAATGTTAATTGAGAGCCTAATGAAGGTGACGCGATCACAAGGATGGTTATTAGTATGTGGCATTAGGCAGGGAGGGAGGATGTGGACTGGAGCTGCAGACAGCACTGCTTCTGATATATGGAATAGTAAGAAGGTGATGTAATTTCCAAGCAAAACAGAGACCAAATTTTCTGGCCAATACTGGAGGGCCAGAGTCCTCCCCCTAACTCCACACACACACACACACACACACACACACACACACACACACACACACACACCCACACACACACACACACACACACA
>JBBJLR010000001.1:25946285-25957632 GCA_037577145.1 Brachypetersius gabonensis
TCCAGGGAGACTGTCCCCTGTAGGTAGGGAATGAAAGTCGCTTTGGATAAAAGCGTCTGCTAAATGCCGTAAATATAAATATATAAATATTTCCAGTATTAATAACTGACGTTATCAAACTGCTCCACATCAAATAACCTAAAAATAACTGTGGTACTTAATAATTAGGGAATATTCAGCCACCAAAAAAATGTGGCCAAAAATGCATTTTTAGCTGCGACCGAAACAGTGATGACGCAAGCATCAAACGCAACCTGCATGAGCCAGATTGGATTAGAGTCGACTTGTTTGCCGTGTGGGCACATTTTGATATATCTAGAAAAGACACACGGGACGCCGTTTGAAAGCACGCAATGCCGAAATATCTAAAGGGGATGCTCCCACAAAGACTTTCATAATGTTGGGATTAATTTATCAAGTAAAATTAAAACATCCCGATCGCCATGTAGAGTGTGAAGCACAGAAGAGACAAGACCCTTTGAGCACACACACTCCGTCTGTGTTTTTGAAAAGGCAAGAAAGTTTTCCAGTGATTACTGTTAATATATGGGCTTTATATATATAAAATAAATATATATAAATATATATATTTTAATACACTATTTTGTTATAGGCTTACAGAGAATGTGGCTATATCTTTCAGCAGTTTTTAAAGAACTTGTTCTGAATGCACTTTGTTCATGCACTTTGTAAAGAATTTTAAAATGCACTTGAATTCACCTGTTTTATGAAAGAAGAAATCGAATTGTATAATATTTCAGCTATCTTGCTTTTAGGCTATTCATGAGTAGGGCCAAGTAAAATATTTTATTTAAAATGTTATTTTATATTGTGCATTGGTTGAATGGTAAATAAATATTTTCATAGTTTTGTAACAGATTTATTCTTGTAACCATGAATATTATTTTATGCAAATGCAAAAAATCAGGCTTTTACCATCACTGTACTAATACAGTCTCATTAAACTATTAATGACATTTGTCTGAAAACAGGTTCGTGTAAAATAACTGTTTTGGTACTGCTAGATCTCTTTGCACTCTTTGAGACTACTGAACATAACACATTGCTCAACAGATTCAAAAATTGGGTCAGTCTGTCAGGAACGGTCCTCAGATGGTTCAGGATATACTTATAAGGCAGGGGTTATTTCGGCTCTATCGACACCTATTAATCAGAGTAACAACAATAATCCATTCTTAGGCCCTTTTTGTTCAACTTGTACACGTGTCTTCTTTGTCGAATTCTCAGAGAGTACAAGATGTTTAATCATAACTATGCAAACAAAAGTCAGATCTATCTAGCTCTTTCACCAAATGATTTCAGTCTCACATATCCCTTGTGTCCATGCCTTAAAAAGCAAATGGCTGGCTGCAAAAAAAATTCCCTTCAGTGAAATAAAGACAAGATGGTGACAGCTCTGTTTGGAAACAAAGAAGGAAAATGGAAGCTTAGTGCCTCTCTGGAATCAAGGACAAAAAGACTACAAATCTTGGATGGGGAAATCAATTTGAGTGACCACATTAAAGCTGTAACTAAATCAGTATTTTGGACAGGTCTCCCCTGCAAATGAGATCTGTGATCTCAATGAGACAAACCTTAAATAAAGGTTAATGAAAAATGTAAAATGTAAATCAGTGTTCTGGCTAGTCAAAAACATAGCTCAGAGATTTCGTGTCAAAACGAAATTTGTAGATATGTATTAAAGAATTTAATATTCTGCAGGGTTGATAATGCCTATTGCAATCCCTTCCGCAAAAATACCGTTAGACAGCTATTGCTTTTTTAAAATGCTGCTGCTAAAATTCCAACAAAAACAAAGAAAAGAGAGTAGCTTACTTCAAACCTCAGGTCCATACACTACTGAAAAGATAAAGAACTAAATTCAAAGTGTAAATCAGTCAGTGGTTTGGGCCCTAGATATATCCCTGTAATGTAGAATGATCTCTTAGATCAGCAGGAGCAGGTCAGCTAGTGCTACCCAGTGCTGTAACTAAACAGGGTGAAATGGTATTATGCTGTCCATTACTGGAACCAGTTTCCCATGGAAATCAGATTTGCCCCAACTGTTGCTGGTTTTGAAAATAAGATAAAGCTGACATTTCCTGCTGACTCTGTTTAATCAGCTTACTTTTGTCTCTGTAATACTGCACAAAAACATGCACTTTATATTTTTATATTAAAAATCATCACTTTCTATTCTTTTGTTTAACTTACTTTAAACCTTACTTTTATTCTTCTATGCTTATTTTTATGGCTTACTTTTAATACTTTCTTTAGCATGTGTAAAGTCAAATTCTAATGATTGGCCTGTGTGACACAGAGGTATTCGACAAATGCCAAAATACATTTGGAGGGTTGTGGCTCAAAATAGCTCAACACTTTTCTTTAGTGCACTCTCATGCTTTTTTAAACCAGTTCGTAAGTTTCACTGCTGACTAAATGATTTCTGCATTTATTTTTATTTTGTTCTTGGAATCAACAATCAGTCTGTCAGCATTAGATACACACAGCAATTTTGCTTAGTAATACTTTACATATGCTGTCACACGAGCATACACTACTAAGAACCTGTCAGAGTTAAGGGTGAAAAGTCCTCTTTGACAAATGCCCTTGGCTCTGACGCACTTATCAGTTAAGAACATATTACATGGTTAGACCTTATTAATTAGTGCAACAAGCCCCTGGCTTACCACTAATTGACTCTCTCACTTACTCGTGTTTAGCAGGTTAAAGAGCATTCACATGAAACTCAAATATCTTTTGGTGCTTTGCATCAATAAATCTGTGTGTCCATGTAAAGACAGCAATATCAAATGATTTCCAAAGAAAAAAGGTCTCCTTTCTAATACTTTTCTTCCTAATTGGAGAAATATGTAAACAGAAGTTTCTTGACTGAGCTAAAAGGTGAAAATAACTTTTGTTGCTCATTGCCAGAAAAGGAGTTGGCAACACACCAGACAGTTACAGTGCTGTTGTAATGGACATCCTATTAGTTATACCCTCTGCAACCTGTGTTCCCTTGACAACTGCTCCAAAACTCAAAATGCCCTGCAAGCAAAACATACACAAGCATTTATGTAATTTATTCTACAAATGACCCCTTTCAGATTTTTTTCAGCTTAAGAATAGCAATGCTGCAAATAGTGTCCACAAAAGGCCTACACAGATTTAGATTTGATCTAAACTATAGATTTCTCACGGGCTTATGGGGGTTTCAGTCCCTGTGTGGATGTGTGTATGCAAGGATGAATATACATACACCCATATACACACCCACACAGATTTATGATGGTGCTTAGTGTGCATTTCATTGTGCATTGTACATTTTTAATTCCTCTAAATAGTTCAATAAATGATGGTGAAGAAATAGTGATGGATGTTGTATGGATAATGTCTGGTGCTGTAAATAGTCTTACTGGCTGAAAGCCTGGTAATTTGCTAAAGAGAGCATGACTCAGCCCCTATAGACTCTCTTACAATTACAGAAATGGGCAATTAATTCAATACTGTTATATTATAAGGTAGAGAAGCACAGAAATACTGGTATGGTACCACAAAAGAGAATCAAAAGCAAAGGAAACGGCTTAAATCTCATTTTCTGTTTCCAATCATCTTTTCCAGTCTGTATTTTTCTCCACTATGTTCTATCGTCTTTTTTTCAAGCTTCTACTCTTTTTCATTCCTTCTACCAAACATTTTCCTCCCTTTACTCTTCCTTCACCTGTGCTTTTCACTCTGTTCTTTTTCAGCTATCTCCCTTTTCATTTTTCTTTCTCTCATTGGTGTCGGTGTTTCCATTTGAGCATTTTTGGTCTTCAGGCTTCCGTTTTTCCCACACTCTCCTATGTCACACAGGCCAACCACAAAAATGCACGACTGTGGAGAGTGTGAGGGGCTCTGGAATTCCACATGCCGAGGGTAAACACAGCGTGAGCCAGGAAGGCACACAGAGGAGCAAACACTGCACCTACCCTCCCCAGAGCTATCATGCCCCTCTCTCAACCATCATCTCCCTCTCCCTCTCTCTCTCTGGCTTCCATCTTAACGCCCCCAGCTCAGGAACTTTTCAACCCTTTTATATTTCTTGCATCCCTCGTCTATTTTAATTGTCACATTTCATGTCAGCAGCAGAAAATAAGATAATCTTTATTTAACCAAATAACATTCACATACCGCACGCCACTCAGTACCAGCTGTCTTTAATGGCCTGATCCCACAACATTCTCATCTGAGTCCAGTAACCCAAATCTAATTTCACCCCCACTTTCCAGTTCCCTCTGGCCAGGGAACTGTCTGCTGCAGGACAGTGTATACAGGTCAAGGCATCTCAGCTACATACACAAACCCACAGCCAAGAACAAAAAAACCCACCTTTTTCCATAAACCGAAGCAGAAAAACAGAGCATGAAACCTTCAATGGAACACCTTAAGATCTTCCACTAAACTGTACTCTCTGAGAAAAACATGTATCATCTGGTGTAATATGTCTAGCTAGAGAACAAATCGCATGTATCAGCATCTGAAGACTTTCTAGTGGACACGTCATGCTTTTCCCCAGATAATTTGGTTATACTCGCTGCTTTCAGCTATATTTATTTGCCCGCTTACTCTAATTTCATTGTAGATTCTTATCTAATCGTGTACAAAAGCATGTCTAATTGTTTTAAATGTAAAACAATTAACGTCCCTTATGTACATAAATCTAAAATGGGTCTTTCTGCACAAAAACCTCTTGGCCCTTAATTCCCGCATTCGTGTTGGTGTGTGTGTAGCGTTTGCTTGTGTGAGAGTTGGGGGCAGGGATCCTGGCCTGAGTAGGTGCGAAGGGAGCGGGCTGTCTGACTGTGAGTAGCCCACCATGGTGGCCCATGTGCTTCCAGCAAACAGGCTGCCGCTACCACAGAAGTTTGCCATTGTTGTGTAGTTTGGCCAGATGTGCTGTAATAAAGTCATTCTGCAGCGTGGGAAACAGATGACAGTTTTTTCTTTCTCTGGTCCCTGCTCCCTAACCCCCACCGCCCACACTTTTGTCTGCAAATCTCCAAACAAAATAAGGCTTCCAAAGCACTCATAAACACTGTCTGATAGTTCAACTACACTGTTTACTGAAGAGGCAAGCGTCTATCGTGTGACTGCATGTTTGTGTGGGTGCTGACAGAAGATGAGAGCTGATGGTGGAAGCATTCACATCGGCACAGGACTTAAAATAAACAGAGGTACTACCTTTGGACTACCTGCACATAAAAAGGAACAATGATGATATATCCAAAATCCATTGTTGCCAAATTATTATTTCTAATAAATGCCATCAATCAAAATAGTCAATGTAAAAAAAAAAGGCAAAATGGAACAAAAACAAACAAAGAATAGACATGTCAGTACTGTCACATTCCTTCTAGGACATTATAAATGGAATGAGTGAAAAGTAATTACCAGCTTTTGCGCTAACATCAATTCAGACAAACAGTTATCAGCTGCAGTATCACTGCAATAAACAGTTATATTGTGTCCCTAATTCTGTTTGAAAGTCCCACATATGAGCATTACAAAGGCTTTATCTGTTTTAGCTATGTTGAATTTAAGTTAAGGGGAAAAAATGGTTTTAATTCATATATAATTCATAGCTACTCTTTAGCAGAGTAGTTCAGACATGAACATACATTTACCAATAAAATTATTGATAAAAAAGTTTTTTTGCTTAATTGCTCAAACAAAAGGGTAAAACAATGGCTTTTATCCAGAGCGACTTACAATCATTAGTTACAGGGACAGTCCCCTTGGAGACACTGACGGTTAAGTGTCTTGCTCAAGGACACAGTTATAGAAAATGTGCGGGTGGGGGATGAGGGTCATCGGGTTCGCATTCAAGTGTTTTACCCACTCGTCTACCACCACACTACACTCACCTACTGTTTTAAATTGCCACTGATAAAAGTGTCTGTTAAAACAAAAGTGTCACATTTAAACACATTAATTTGGTTTAATACAAAGCTAAGAACGGAATGGTTAAATATAGTTTGGGGGGAAAACAGTGAAAATTTGTGTATCATCACTAATTTAAATGGCTAGATATTCAATATACTGTATCTTTAAATATTTCAAACATGTACAAACTATATTTGAGAACGGATTGCCCTCTTGTACTGAGATCTTACTTGTTGATGCGTTGAGTGGCGGTTTTGCGTGTGAGACCATCTCTGGGTGCAGTGCTGGGAGGAATCGGGGTAAGAAGGCTGACCCCACGAGCCAGGGTCTGGCCTTTGGGTTGGCCCTGGGTGCCCTGAGTAACAGGCTGGTTCAGGGCGTACCGGGACTGTTGGCTAAGTTGGACACAGGATGAGCTGGAGGGAACATGGCTTCGGGGTATAGCACCAGGCACAAGTGTATGTCCTGCCAGCATGGCCTGGAAATAAACAGATACAGACATAAACATACAGTAGGAAAAAGACAGAACCAGAGAAAAACGTTAAAAATGAAGATATTCACTCTGACACTGGCTCTAACTATTTGAAATCAAAAAGGCCTGAGTTTTAGTTCCAGTACATCTGCTCAATCTTTTCATAGAAGGACATTAATTAATGTTTCAGTACATTTTCTGCATTTCTGCAAAATAATGACCATATCGTTATGCTTTTATTAGAAGCAGCATTTTTCAAGTCATATGAGGTCGAACAGCAACAGACTCCAAAAGTCGGCTTGTTCATTTACATGGAAGAAAAAATGTCACGGCTTATCATAACCGGCACTAAATACTTCATAATCGGACATACCTCAACACAAGAATTCTTTACATTTCATGCTTGTTTAGACAAGATTTCATCTGAATGAGTAGTTGGACTTGGTAAACATATTCCATTCCAAAACAAAAATTTAATGGCTACTGTTCATTGATTTAAATGGGTCGGGAATGTTGTGCATTCTTTCCATCTAGTACCACTTTATGCTTGATGCAAAAGGCGAATTTAAGAGTCTTGAAGGCTTTTTTAAAATAAAGTTATAGCATTTTTTCTGTGCAGGTTTATTTTCTGTATGTGTGGGGTTTTGTGCTTTTGCAAAAGGATGTATACTCATATATGTTTATGTTTGGTGTGTGTGTGTGTTTATCTTCAAAGCGTCCAGCAGTGTGACAGTGAGTGTGTTTCGAGGCAGCTGCGATTTGATGAATGAGAGGGCTGAATTTGCAGGTTGGAGGGTCTGGGTATATGCTTCTGTTGAGCAAGGCCAGGAAAGGGCACCTTTCTAATGTTGCCAAGTGGCCACTGGCCAAGCCAGCCAAGGAGCCGTGCAGTCTGCACCCAGTGACTGGAATATGGAGCGTAGAACTCGAATAACACACTTCTGATTACTTTATTTCAGTCCACTATGAAACTTGTTCAAACTGTAGATAATCACAAAAGCCGTCATGCCCCTGAAACAACCGTTTTCGACAGTAAAGGACTCAAATTAAACGAGCAGCAACTACAAACAACTCCTTCCAATTCATGCATGGTTCAGTTCCTCTAAAAGGTTCAGAGTCCAACGGAATGAGAATAAACAAGTATTTGCACAGATAATATTTTGCTAACAGCCAGAGTGTACTAAAATAAAGCTACACACCACTATATATAATACCAGATTCTTCCACGGCAACAAATGGTTATGTGAGCAATATTCACCTGTATGAAGTTGTGCCCATCTGGATCACAGAGAACTGACCAAATGTTAGTTTGGGTAAAATTTGTCATCCTGGATTAACTTTTACACTAGGATTGGGCTGCAGCAATTATCAGTTTACACTGGTTATTATCAGTTTGTATATACAGTTTTTTTCTACATCTGTACTTAAACTTTTGTGCATGCTAAACTCATTTACGCCAGTTCATAGGTCTTATGTTAACTAGTGAACCCCAACTCTCTAGTTAACCAACAGCAGAATCAAGTTCAGGCTGAGCTTGAACCTGAGCTTTTGACGTTTTGGAGCTCAAAGTTTAAACCACCTCCATGATTATAGTTATTATGGGGTTGAAAATGAAACCACAGCATACAGCATTTAGTGTTTTATCAGCCAAGTACTCTTAACTAAAATGTAATGTCAGCAGTAAAAGAGGCATTTTCTAGTCAGGCCTTGTTTTTCTCATCTTTATACCATCTATGAGGCAGCCCTTGAGGTTGCATTTACATCTGATCAGGGAGAAGCGTAAATATTTATTATACCACAGTTGGTTTCAACCTCACCATGTCATTGCTGAGAAGCATTCTATGAGGGCCAGTATATCCTGATTATGGTAATCCGACCAACTCCGCCTCAATTGCCTGCAACCTAGCAACTACAAACAGCGGCTAAAAACATAAGTCATTACGGTTTATTATAAATGACAATCCTGTCGAAAAAACTGTAATGAGTACCTCTGTTCAAACTAAAAGGGACGCACATGAGTGACAATGGCAAAGCCGCGACCACTGTAATCAGCCAAGCTGTACACCAGTTGCGAGTTGCAGAGCCCTCTTTTTGACCCATGCCCACTGCTTCACTTGGTGAATGGGTTAAATGGATAAAATGCTGAGAAGAATTGTGCTGTTTACACTATGTGCTGTGGTCACAGGCACAAGGCTGAAAGCTGAAGACATAATGCCTCCACTTGTATATTATTGCATAAATGACTAATGTGTGACGTTTTGTGTGAAATATTTTGTGGGGCACAACCTGCTCTGATTTATTTATATATAAAGTTAAACACATGTGTTACTTAAATTTGAACTAACGTACAGCTGGATATTAATGTTCTAAATATATCAGAGTTTGGTGGACTATTGATGAGAAAGTGTAGCCCTCTCAAGCAGTATTGTCTTAAACTCAGTTTTAGTACTTTTAGCACTTTAGTACTGAAGTCATTGTGTTGAGTAAAAGAGGATGAGTGTGAGGTACTTAAAATCTGAGTAAAATAGACAAAGTTAACAATCACTGAAGTAACCAGTGATTAAACAGATCAAACTGACCTGTGGGATGCAAGGTGGACAGGACAGTATTATTCTTGTCTGAAGGCTATTCCATAGTAAACAAGTCTGTGGTTTCATGAATAAATGTCTGGTCAAATAAGACAAAGCAGGAGCCAAAGGACTTAGAACAGGAGTCAAAAGCAGAATTAAACTGGTAGAGGTCAGGGGATACCCAGTGATGCGGCCATGACTCACGAAGGCAAAGTTCAACCACTAAGTATACATACACAAACACACACAAAAACACACACACAAACAGAAGACCACACGCAAACTGAGCGCTGTTTGTCTGCTGACCTGTAGTTTGGCTCGTCCAGCTCATTCAGGCTTATTATTGCACAAGGCTGAGAATAGATTCTGAGCACATTAAACTGTTTGAACTTGGCCATAAGTAACCTTTCTTCAGCCCTTTAGGAACTAGACCCTGATCTTCAGTTGGGTGTGTTCAGAAATGAGCACACTAGACGGCAAGACTGAGCCAAAACACACAAACGTATTAAGTAGGACCAAAACAGATACTAAGCAATGACGCATTATGAAAGTGTTATTAATTCATAATAAACTGACCATATAAAGGAAGGGCCAAACACACACAATATATACATAAATGTGAATCAATAATTTTAACAAATTCTGGAGTAAAACTTGGAGGGTCTCTTCACTTCATTGATTTCATTGATTAAAAATATTTTTCAATGGCTCACAGCGATGAGAGACAGGCAAACACCACTACACTTCCCTTAATTACAGGAAAACAAGAATTTAGTCTTTACTTATCTACTTGATTGTTTAAAAGGGAATTGCACTAATTAATTAACTAATTATATAATATATATCGTTAGGTAATATAATTAGTTTATATATTATATAAATATAATTCTATATCATTAAATTGTTGAGATGAAAACAAAGTCATTTCAGTGTGGTTTGATGAGAAACGTTTAATCAGAAACGCAGAGGGTCATTATATGCTCAGTGCAACTATAGGAAATTCTATCCAAACCCACTAGTCAACCTACTTGAGTTTTTTTATGTATGCTGATTGCAAAAGATAAATCATAAAAAATTTACTCTGTTTACTATTTTTACCTTTTAACAGGCTGCATGAACTTCTGGATTTTGCTAGCATTAAGCATCTCACATCAAACTACACTTACTGTTTCCATCTTAATTATTGAATTCTGCTGAATTTTGTGAAGATATGACTAATGACAAACTAATCAGATAAAAAAAAGGGTCAATTCTGATTTCAGGTTGATTTAAAGCCTTGTTTCATAGGACAAAAATGCAGCAAAAATGTGTTACCATCAGTTTAAACTGTCCAGATCTTACCCTGTACCAGAAAGAAATAAATGTTCATGATGTTTTCCTTAGTATCATAATCTTTATGTGGGTTGCATTTATTAGGATTATTTTTTATTGTCTATGAAATCAGTCACGTTTCACCACTGACCTGATGACGAGTTCGGCTCTGGTCCAGAAGCTGTCTGGACTGCAGTTTCTGCTGCTGGAGTTGCTGGATGGCAAACTGAAGCTGATAGCTACCTGAGGCTGGGAGATAGCTTTGTTTTGGAGTGGCCCCTAAAGCACGGTTACGCTCCCCATCACCCCGAGTCTCACACCTGTGACTGCAAATAATAAAAAAGAGAACTTGAATCCTCAAAAGGCAGGATGTTACATTTCATTTTTCATGTGAGCTGGACAAGTTTTTAACCCTGACAGCAACCCCTGAACGATGGATTTTGTAGTGGAATTACCCTCAGTGTAGGAAAAAATTTAATAAATTGAACAGTCTTCAAAGTAACCTCACAAAACTTAGCCAACTGTATGTTACTGCTGTGGCACGTCACCCAGTCAGAGTTGATACTAGTGTCCTACAAAAATGACATGATTACAAATGACAACATTTGAATGGGTTTTTCCCTTTCATCAACCGCTGACACTGTGAATCTGAAACTAATCTGTTAGTTTGCTAAAATAGATCGTTTCTCACAAAAATCTTGGACTATTAAGTCTTATGTCTTTACAAAGTATACATCCTTTAAATGTTTAAATGCAGAAATCTCAGTAATAACGTTATTTGTCTGTTTGCAAATAAACCTCCTAAAGGGCATACAGAAAACACACATACATATATGTGTGTGTGAATATATATGTGTGTGTGTGTGTGTGTGTGTGTGTGTGTGTGTGTGTGTGTGTGTGTATATATATATATACTCAGTGAGCCTCGAAATTATTCATACCCCAGGCAAACTTCCACTTGAAGTTTTTATTCAACCAGCAAGTCATATTTTGACGGGAAATGACATAGGTGTATGCAAAAACATAATACAATGATGTACTAAAGACATCATTGAGGAAAAAAACATTT
>JBBJLR010000001.1:25957732-25970737 GCA_037577145.1 Brachypetersius gabonensis
TAAAGGTCATCCAGAAAACACACATATGTATATGTGTGTGTGTATATGTTCTTTCACATATTTACAATGTATTTTGACCTCATGACCAAACAGGTACGTCTTCCTAAGCACAAAGAGAGACAGATTAAAGAATTAAACTGACAGCTCTGAAAAAAGTATCATAAATTTCTTCACTTTCCTTGCAATGAAAGAAATCTTACATGGTGTGTCTATTTGGCGATTTTCATTTTTATTTTTTCAGCATTAATACAATCTATATACATTTATATTTAAATATGGCACCTGAGTACAACTGTCTTCTATATTTATGCTTAATAACATTTTACTTAAATAAGCATTTGTACCATACATTATCTGCTGTAACATTAACATTAATATTTTATGCTTGACAAATGTGCCCATTAAATCAAAGTGCTTTAGACAAGGAACACCTGAACCTGTGGAGTATTTATAACAACGATGTAATACTACATCTTTCTCCTCTAGTAATAAATACATTTTTTGCAACTGAGAGGCTCTGCCTCCACCATCTGCGTCCACACAGCTTTGGGAGGCCAAGTAAGTGTGTGGATTGTGGCAAACATCAGTCTTATGGAACCCATAACCTCTCGCTGCCCTGTGTTTGACATGTCACGTTCCATCAGCATCACCAGCTGAGTCCCCAGAAAAGCAAACTTTTGAACAGCTCCACGCGTTTGTAACCCGATTAGCTCTCACTTAAGCTCGGCTTATACGAGCCCTTTGCCTTTGTGTTCGCCTCTACGACTACAAGGTGTCAAAGTGGGCCCCTCTGATCATGTTCAATCCAGCGGCGTTGAAAAAAAAACTGCAGCCTTACAGAGAGAATGTCTTTAAGTCATTGTTTAAAGAGCACAGCAACACATTTCTGTGCCCCAGCAGCACAGAGAAAAAAATTCCGCTCTCCATGGGTTTCTACCAACAATAAACCAAAAAAGTCAGAATATTTTAATTCTGTGCAACACAAGTGAAAGGGCTAAACTGCTGAAGACTGCACAGTCAAAAATTTGTAAATGAGTTGTTTTTGTGACATCATAAAAAGAAGGCATTTAAAAATGGGCTGTTTCATTTCCACATACGGAATAAACATAATGGTACAGTTTGTAACAGTATTTACATGCTGCATCAAAGTGTGTAATCATATGGGCCTTTTAAGGAAAGCACGAGATCATAATAAAATGTTTAACCGGCAAAAAAGCAATTCTGAGCTTCAAAATGGTTCTATTTAATGCTCATTTGTTGAATTAGGCTTCAGTCAATCGCAATACAATACAATACAATACAATAAAGCGCAAAGAAATGGTAAAAATAGAAAACTTGGAGAGGGATGCACTCTGCACATCCCTGACAGTGATGGTAGGTGTCAGTCATCTGCAAAATCTGCTTATTGCATCCAAATGTTGTTGTAAATAATAACTACAGTGCCAGTCATGCACATGTTAAGTATTATTCTCATGCGAAATGTGGGAAATGCTCAGGGATATGACATCATTCCGCATCATTCCACAGCCCTGGAGTAATACCTCAAAGCACCAAGCTGGTCAATGTGGCTAACATCAGGACCCAGAGGATCAGGGTATTTCCATCACCTATTTATTTTCTTTCTCTCTCTCTCTTGTTCTCTCCGCTCGGCTTAAGAAAACATGGCTGACGGAGGGCCATGCAACACTGAATGTATTGTTAATAACGGGCTTGCCAAAAGAGATGTCTGACTGAAGGAATTCTGAGAGGTCAAAAGGTCAGAGCTAAGATCAACATGACATATACAATAAGCAACAGCTTCTAACATGCAGTTTGATTTTCATTTAAAATTCATTTCAAAACTAGAAAATGTAGCATGTTCAACAATGTGTGTGTGTAGATGCAGAAAGGTAGCTTGGGATAGGTGAAATGGGACACAGCTCCCACTGTGTTGTCCCTTGGGTGTCTATGTCGACTCATTAACACGTCGCTGTTATCCCAGGGTGGAATTTCTCACTATACTACCTCAGGTGACAGCCCACTTTAGATTAAGGTATGCCTCTATCTTTCTCAAATCTTTATTTATTTAAGAAGCTCTGATAATGGGTCTGCAATAGAATTGAGGCTCAGTTCTGAGGCTACATTTAAGAGTAATACATCCAGTAATACATTTAAGAACAAACAAAATTTCAGTACTTTTATAGTACCATCTGAATTATACAATCAAGAATCAAAGAATTCATTGCCATTCAGTACTGACTTTTAGTATCTAAGAAGTCAGAATCAGAAAACTATTGATCTCTGAGAAAAATTCTTATGTTACGACAGCAGGGACACAAAGAGACAAGAACGATATAAAATATTGAAAGAAACCTCTATCAAAAACTGCAGTAATACTCTGAAAATACTCTAAATGAAATACTGTCTAAGCATCCATAAGCCAATAGGTGTGTAGTCCCAGAATCTAGACTGCTGATTATGATCTTTAAGCTTGTTATTAAACAAGCTCTTCTTGATCAGACAAAAAAAAGAAGGTTTTTGAGCAAGCAAATGTGTCAAGAACTATTAGTGCAGAGAATTCCAGACATATTAGTCTGAGTCAAAGTTTCCCTAAGGCAAGATGTTCACAAAATAACATTATTCACATACACTGAAAGACAGCTAAACACTTAAAAGTCATGTTCTGTCAACTGTTCATTATTACAACCAAAAAGTAATAACATGTAGTAAATCACATTTTCTAATTTCATGTATGTCTAATAAAAGCTTCAGCTTAATCCCAGAAAGAACTGAGGCAGCAGACTACACTGATGATGCGAGTTGAAAAACACAGGAATAAAAGACTTGGTGTTTTTTTTAATCTAGAAGAAGGAAATAGACTTAGTACTACAGTTGGTATAAGAAGCCAAGGTAAAGGAGAAAGTCAAATCAGCGTTATCCCCACTGCTGTGCTCCACATTCCTCCAACTGTACTCCAAAACCTAAATATCCAATAATTATGACATTCCTTTACAATCCTAAACCCCGTCTATTATTACTATTTGCAAGCGGTACCCAATAACTTACTGGAAATGAATCTCTACCTAAGCCAAGAGCAGAGGCAGCCCGAGCACCCATCCAAGAGCAGCTAAAATTACCAAAATATTTCACAGACCTATGACAACACTGTCATTTACAACGTTTGCCACACACTTGCTGTTAAAATCTAATAATACAACGCTCAACCACAGGTCATATATTCTGTTGTTAGATGACTTTACAAAGTTAAGTGTCAGGACTTAAATCAGTATTCGATAAACATGGGATGAATCATTAAATCAAACCAAAGGGCAGCTCTGTTTGTTACAAGATTCAATTAATTACCAAGTCAGTTCCAACTCCGGGTTTAGGGGTTAACAGGTACAAACGCGGGGTACGTTCGCGTCAGAATAATGGGTGAGGGAAAAAAGAGGAGTGGGAATATGGTTTGGAAGTGCTGATACAGCATACCTGGCAGCTCCTGGCTAGAGCAACTTCAAAGGCCCCAACTCTTTGAAAGGCATCACGCCTCACCCCCTTGGCTTCTTAAAGAGCCAGTATGCTTAACGGCTTCAGCATGTTTGGCACAGGCCACTGGTCTCAAAACGCTGGATGTGGAGGGAGGGCTCAGGAAATTAAACATTAAAGACAGCATTGTGGTCACAATAATCAAGGAGATGTGTCCTAATAACTTGCTTAAATAATGATACTTTACATGTTTACTGTATTAGAAAACCACAAGGAAGGTGAAGCATAACAACAGCCGGGTTTGGTTTAATTTAGCTGGGTTTGGGGCACAGCAGACAGCAGCCAGTGGAAAGTTCCAAGCAGATGCTGTACAAAAGAGATGCCACGTTTTGACCAGAAAGAACCTTTCACTACAAACACAGACCAACAGCCAAAACAAAAGAATGGCTCAGAGGAAAGACTGCATTCTCTTAGTGTTAATCATCAGCGACATTAGAATCAATTACTAACTAATCAACCGTGACCAGCTGTTCAACTGAGAAGCTAAATCACTAGCACATACGAGGTAATGTGCTGGTAACTGCTGCACACTGTATAAGTGGAGTGAAAGGTACTCTGTACTGGACTACAACTACAGAATCTAAGAGAAAACAGGCCAACAAGACATTTATGTTATTAGAAGCGAACGTCTTCTTTAGAAGAAAGCATGCTGTGAAAAGATTATGAATTGTAAAACGTCTTTTTTGTTCTTTTGTGGAAATAAAAACTATTTAAAAAGGGAAAAAGCCAGACATTCCAGGAATTCCTTGACAGTTCCATACATAAGGAAGGGTTGGACTAGAAAAACAGAAAAGGAGAGATGAGGGCCAGAGTGTCTGAGACACTGTCACTCATGTATCACTGTAAAAATACAATGGAAACCACATATACTTAACCCTTCTTTTGCTTGCATGGCTCTCTAAAGCACTGAATAAACACCTGGAGTTCCAATCAAAGACTGCTGAAACAGCAGAATTACCACTTCCTGTACCTCAAAGACCACATGTTTACTTACAAGGGTTTAGTTTAACTTGGATTTTCAATATGCTATTTCCTGCATACACATTCAAATTTGTTATCACAAAAATAGACACATTTGTGTGATCCTGCTGGTGTGAGTTTCCTCGCTTTCAGTGACGTCCTTAAAAAAGACATAACCAAAATTCTCCCCCTTGTGTAGAATCTTCAGACTGAACTGGGCTTTACAATAAAATGATAGCTTTTTGAGTTTTAATCAAAATCCAAAGTAACAACTCATCAAGGCCATACATTTGACTCACTTCATTTTTATTGAAGATTTTAATACTGAGTAATCATAACAGCCCTCGAAACTCCTTACTCCAATTCTCTTCCTCTCACTCATTCTCTCTCCAGCAGAGATGACACAGGTCAGAATGACAAACTGGATGTAGGAGCTGTTTGTGATAAAATGCTTGTGGGAGAGAAATCTTTTATTTTACCCCTTGCCCTGATCCACCACAAAGATTTCTGCTACAGCCAAGCTTAACAAACACACACATACACAAACACTGAGAGTCAGACAGAGAAAGGGACGCGCTTCTCCTTATTTCAAAGTTTACTACATAAAAACTGGACAAAAAATGTGTGAGCTTTCTTCAACAGATAAAAAGATTCTTACATTTCAAAGAGGTGGTAATGAATTCTGCCTAGAAGTCTTACAGATTAAATGACTTCTTTTCCACCAAAATGTAGACTCCCAGTTCTCTTTAAAGATTCTTCTGAGACCATTAAACTGGCCTTTAAGTTTTATTGCCTGTGACCGATTTGGCCAACACAAACTAAGCACCTATAAAATTGTCCAGAGATGATTAAGCTGAGAAAACCTACAGAATGCTAATTTGCGCCTTCAAGGAGAAATTTTCAGTTAGTCTCTATAACACGCGTGGGATTTCAACCTTACGTTCTTGTGCCACTCTTAAAACATGTTGCTTTTGACTGAAGGGGGTGCTTGAATGGTGAGAGGCATTCATAGAATCCTACAAGTTGTAATATTATGAGAAAAATCAATATGATGCAATCACAAAATCCTTTCACTCCAATTCCAATATTTACCATGGCACAGAGGAGACACGTTAGAGCTAATCTGTAACACTTGCCCTTTGTTAACACATAGACTTATTAGTGCAAAAATGACTGGATTTCTCATCAAAATACTGAAATGAAATATAAAAGTTCCAAAAACAACAATGACATAATGCTTCATTACAGTGCTGTGCTGCATGATGGTTTACGCTTGTTATCACAAACTTATAAAAGTTTGAAACAACTTCTGACAGCTTCACACAATGTGATGCCAGGGCCACAATTATGCTCCCTATTAATTCACACAGACTAATGTATGTGTGGACTATGCATTCGTGCATACTTACCTCCCAGCTCCAGAGAGGCCAGTTTCTGAATGCTGTGTTCTCACTGTTACAGGCTGCATCCCTGGGGTCAGGCTGAGTCCCCCTCTGTTGAAAACTCCATTGGCCAGGTTCAGATTGGTCAGCTAGGGGAAGCAGAAACAACCTAATTACACAGTAACAATCACATAATAAACATGTGAGCTCATACTTAAAGCTCCCGTAATGTGCTGAGAAACATTGCAAAAACATAGAGACCTATTGCAACAGTCTGTATTCTGATATCCTGGCGTGCACAGCTTTAGGCTACATGGCTATTTGGTGGTGGCTTTGCATTCAGTCCAGTGGTCTGCCCTTAATCCTCGATATGAGTGTTTTAGTTTACACTTGACTTAACGTGGCACAGAACGTGGGGGTGACTGAGGATAGGCCAGAGCAGCTCCCTCCATTATCCCTCCGATCTATCCCTCCATTACAGGCCTTGACTAACCCTTTAAAGGTCAACAGGTTTAACCTTTAAACCTTCTTTTATTTTTTTTTCAACCTTAAAGGGACAATACTAGCAGGCAGCACTGGGGAATTATGCCGATTGGTGAGGAGGTTTGCTCTGGGCTGCAAGGAGGTGTTGCTTTCCCTCGACTTCTCTGAAGCATGGCTAGTTACAACTGATGCCTGATACCAACTGATTCTGCCAGATTGTTTTCTTTCTGTTTCTTGTCTTGGCCTATGCACTGCTGCGGACAGCTATAAATAAGAGTGGGAAATATGACAAAAAAGATATATTAGAACACCAGAAAACATCCTAAAGACACACAGAGGTTTGCATACAACTTATCTTATAATAAACTGGTAACTAGCTAAAATCTAGCTAAATGACCCTAAAATTAGCCTAACATGATAACTAAGTTCTATGTTGTAGATGTACTGACAGAAGTTAAGAAGTCTGCAGAGGAACAAGCAGACCAACAAACTGGTGGTAATTATAGAAATTGGCACTTAATCAAGTAGTTGCTCAATGTGCAAAATACTCTTACAGAAATTTAGATGCTCTATACTTTTTCCATGTTGTAATTCAGAAACATAAAGTATAGGTTATCTAGCAGCCATCATCGGTTATACAGTTACCAAAGAGTCAAGTAAGGAGGAAGTAATTATATTCTTTCAACATCTTCTACGCTTATCAGTAACACAAAAGCTGCAAAACAACACATAAGATGTAAACCAAGCTAAGGTCTTGAAAAATCAATGAATTAATGAAAAATAGACTAGAATGTGCACATGAACAGTAATTAAACACCAAACCACTACATGGACTACATTGCAGCACTGTATTTTTTTTGCTCTTCCTGCTAATTTAGAACTGACAGAGCTGTATATTTTCCCAGAGTTTTAGGCTGGGTTTCTAGGCAGGTGGACAGCTTGTTTGTCTGGTTGTCATGCCAGAGAAAGGGAAATGTCAAACGTTCCTCAGCGACAGGTGTTTAAATTAATGCAAGGTCTGACAAAGCACAGCCAGGCCTTTAGAGCTTTACTGGTTTTGGTGAAGGAGATTATTTTATGCATATTTACTTGAGGTCCACCACCCCTTGTCAAAAGGACTGTTACTCATAAAAATAACTTTTTGCATGTTAAAAAGCCTGACCTCATTGTTGGTATTCATACTAAAATATGATTAATTTGAATAAGAATTAAAAGGAATGAAAATAGATTCAGCCCATTTCTATTTCTATTCATTTAAAATCTGTATGGCATATCTAAGTTATGTACTTAATGAGAGTCAGAAACTGAAGTTTCTAACCCCCTAAAACCTAAGTGCCTGTGTGTGGGCACACATACAGGCACTCACATTTTAAGGGGGTTAGAACTAAAGACCAGAGTTATAAATTTTGTCCATTTAGCTAAAAGGTAGCAGCGTAGTTTAGACATTCCATCTATCTCGGCACTAAAAGCCTTTCTTTATTCCACTGATTCACCCCCCTCATTAAAAATTCAACAACATATTAGATAATAAATATTAATCTAATTGCAAATGTAGCTGAGACCATCTATCAGTGTAATACAATAAAAGTTCCTTACGGCTTCATATCAAACTTTTTCCCTTGGCTTGCACAAGGTCATCAAAATCTTGCTGAATTCTATTCTATCTTAATGTGCCCAGTTTCACAGCATCTGCTTCTTGTCCTTAGAAAATCCAAGTGTTTGAGTTTAGCCTGCCCGTGGGTCGGATGCCACTCTGCAGTGCCACGTCTCCAGTGCAAGCTAGAGGAAATTGCAGTCATATCTCAGCCACATTACAAACATTGCATGCCTCAGACGATGACCATCTTAAAGCAATGATTTAATTGAAAAGCTAAATATATATTGCTAGACTTAAGTCAGATATGCAAAGTATGTCCCTTTCCAGAGCCCTAAATGTTAATTTTATTTGTCTCTTGCTCTCATGACCAAAGACCTAAAAATACAGGCAAATTATCAGCAAAATGATCCATTTAGTTCTGGGATAGACACATTTAAAAAGATCTGTCTGCGAAACTATGACGTTTTCTGGGCCAGAAACACTTGATGGTGGATGAATGAAATATTTTGCAGCCTCAGTTCTCCTGGGCAAAAGAAATACCAGCCAAGATGGCAGCAAGCTTTTCTAATGTGAATATCTTTGCATGGTGCAGCTTCTATTTTTGGGGCTAAATAAGCCAAAGTGAAACAGCAATGTTATTATGCTGGGCTGTACCGTGTGTGTGTGTGTGTGTGCTAATGATGCATGGTACAGCTGAAAGGTCACTTCATGATGGCTATCATGTTGCACTTGCCCTTCTGGCCAGGGTCAGAGGAGACCCTTTAAAAGGATTTTCTTTTGATTACTGAAAGTCATTTACAAAAATGAAGAAAAGATCACGTAATACAAAAAACATTTCAACATTTCTGACAGAAAGTCAGTTGTTTGCCTTTAGGTGTTATGGTATAGAGAATGAAGTCATTCTCTATGCATATGCCATCAAGACAAACTATAATACTTTGTTATGATAGTTAACTATGATAACTGCCACTGAGGTAACTGGAATAACTTGTTAGCCATGAAGTAATAGCAAAACAATTATTTCCTTTATATTCCTCCTTAAATGTTAATGGGTGTAAAAGCAGGGTCACACTCGTCTTCTAGAGTGACTATAGTTTTGACACGAGTGGGTGTTGACTAATATATAGACTCTTACACTTTGTCCATGAAAATACCAGTATAAACACAACCATGTTTAAAAAAATAAAAATACAATAATTAACACAAACTTTACCTTCTTGGAGTGCCTAATGTAACACTTGGTATTTTACCAGATATAAAGTCCTTTGGCAGATATAAAGCTTTTTTTTCCCCAAAAAATACAATCAGACTGAAACAGCCAACTATTAAAAAGCAAAGACAGCAAAACTGCCTCCAAAAGTGTAACTGGGGACAATGTTTTGAAAAAGAATGAAGTATACCAGATTAGAAATCATTTGATTTGATTCCAATGCAAAAGAAAGCACAGCATTGATTTGTTCGTGTGTTTGTGCAACTCATAAAACTGTATGCTGGAAAGTAAGTCTCCACCATGACCCATGTGAACTTTCCATGGTAAACAAAGCAAACCCCTTCTAATGTAACAGTATACATCAGAGTGGAGTACTGGAGACGCATAAAATGTGCAATCTGTGTGGTCTAGTGACATTGCAAAGAGGAGAAAGGAAGGGAAGGAATTAGAGAGGAGTTTAGCCAGTGGGCTTCCCACTGAAAACCCTCAGGGTAGAAATGATAAATAGAAAGGTAGCACACATACAGCTCTTACACTCTCACTTGGTGCCAATTTGCCACATTCTTTTATTTATAAGCATCAATTACTCAGGAAAATCTGCCTGCCTGTTAAATATCAACACAAAGCACCTCCCCAGTGGAGCATCTGATAATGAGACCTCACACAGAGCTGCTTTAAACATGTACACTGACTCTACCAAGCACCATGCGGTATCCTGTAGTACCTCTCAAGACTCTCTGATCTCTTATTTTGCTTAAACCCTGAAAAGATTATGTTTTCATTATTAGTTCTATCAAATGTTATTAACAAATGACAATCAGTAGTACCATGTACTTTGCATGCATACACAACTAATTTTTTTCCAAGAAACAGTTTCCTGGCAGAACAATTAATGAAAATGAAATTGGTTTTCATAAAGTGTGATTATACTTTGTCAGTTTCTAATATCATTTGTTCTATAAAATTCTTCAAATTAATATATCTCCGCAATTACTGGCATCCTTAGTAAAAACAAATTTCATGTAAAATGTATCGCAAAAAATGTAAATGTAATCAATATCAATTATGTTTCAATTACCTTCACGCCAAGAAATGAACAAAACGTAAATAAATGAATAAAGCTATGAAAGAATGTTCAGGAACTCATGACCCGTTTCAATGAAGTATATGTATGAAGTCCATTAGTCATTCATTAAGATAGAGAAGACAATGCATAAATAAAATGAGACAAAAGTGCACCGTTCAATGGCTAATTGCCTGCTAATTTCCATACTGACTCTTAGGACAATGGTTAAGAAGTTGAAAATAAGTGGAAGTGTGGTAAAAAAAGGCATGGAAGATGATAAGACAAAGTATGTTACGATGGCTAGAGAGGAAAGATTTCCAGAAGATGGTATAATTTTGAGGCCACCAAGGTTTTAAAATTACCAGGAGATGCCACTCCCACTACAACAAACTATTTGGAAAGCATGCCAGCCACTGGATGCTACTGAAACTTTAACTGGTCTCAGGTCCTGTGGTCAGATAATAAAGACAGAAAGGTAGTTTTCTGGCAAAAAACGCTGAAGGTGAGTTTGGTATAATACAAAAAAAATCATCATCTTTACTCATTAGGGAAGATTTGTGATGTTTTTGAGAGGCTCTGGAAACCCTGTCAGGATACGCAGCTTCATTAACTGCATTAAGTACTAGGAAATTTACAATGAAAATTTGGCTATCCCTGTCAAAATGATAGAACCGGGTCATGTTTACCAGGTGGTCTGGTAAACCTGTTGGTGGTCTGGCACCGGTTGTTGGCTAAAACGAGGGGGGTGAAACAAGGAATCTGTACAAAATCCACGGAAAAGGGAGACAAAGTAAGCTGATGAGCTGAACTTTTTACTCATTTTGTGTCTTGTGCTTGTAGGTTGCGAATCCAAAAGGGAAAATCTAGGATCCTAGAAAATCTGCAGATATTCTGTTCTGAGGAGTGATCTCAGATCCCATGCTTTGTGTTCTCGCTACTCTTATCAAGCATTACAGCAGAAGACTTATCGCTGTTATATTGGCAATAAGAGGGTGTACAAATGGTGCCAATAATTGTGATTATAATGATGCCAACAATTGTAAAAGTGGTTTTGTTTGATAAGGGTTTTTTTTCTTAGACTGAATTTACTTAATCTAAATGTTAGATTCCTCATATTTTCCATTGGGCTAATTAACCACAAAGACATTTTGATCATTTTTATCAAAATGTGCCAGTAATTGTGGCGCTAACTGTAGATTAGAGAATTTGTTTTCTGGAGGACAAAAGCACTGTTACCCTTTAAAGCTCTGTGAGGAATTTTCAGAACAGAACATGCAAATATTATGAAGGTAGACCAGCAGGCAGCAGTGAGACAGCTGATAGTGAATGGGAACTCACATGTTGTGTAAGTAGGCTAATGTGACTTGAAGTGCTGTACTGGCGAGCTGCTTGTTTCTCCACTAGTTTCTTGAGGGCAGACACAATAGCCTGCTGGTTAGACTGAGCCTGTGCCAGGAGTGAATCCGGCTCCTTAAGCACTCCTGCAGAACCAGGTCTGGGTCTACCAGACTTGCGAATTACTGGAAGAAAAACAAAACACATAACATATGTGTTATGTGATCTATAGATCTATTCATTTTAAGTTCTAAGGTTTTCAATTGATAAATGCAGTCTTTGACATCCACATCATAAGTCACAGACAGTACCTTGCCTGGAAGAAGAAGGCTGTGAGAGTTTCTGATTGTAGATGGGACTGGAATATGCCCCAGTGGAGATTCCGTTAGTGGAGGTCTGTTCCAAACGAGAACACTGGAGTCGCTGTATCACATCAGTAGCAGCTGCTGAAGTAGATGATCCAGAGTTTGATGAAGCCCACAAGACTTGTGCAGGCTGAAGGGTGTATGATGAAGATGACACAGCGGTCTGTGGTTTGTTTTGAGGTTCAGCATGTGGGTGTGGTGGAGGCTGAATGTAGGGTGGAGGCTGAGGTTCAGATACAGAATGCTGTGCTGGTGGGAAGCAGTGCTGCAGGTGAATATGCTCACAGTCTAAGGCTGCAGGATAAGACGACACGTGGTGGGATGCCATGACTCTGGCTTGGGCTTTACAGCCTCCAATGATTTCAGGCTGCACCTCGCTGACTTTGACTAATTTTGAAATGACTGCAGAGTGAGGTGTCCAACTGCCAAGGTCTATATCTGGTGTACTTTTCATTTTGCTTTCATTATTTTGGATTTCAGATGCACCTAAAACTTCCGGCTGGACATCAATCACTGTATCTCCAACTTGGGGTTTGTTGCTTCTGTTTCCACCAATATTTAATGTACTGTTTGTCTTATCTGAATTTTGGACAGTGTAACTGTGCTTGTCCGTGTTAAGAGTAATTTTGTCCTTTCTGGGTTGAGTTGCACTTTCTTGGATTTCTTCATTTTTTGCTTGACTAGCCTTGGCAGCAGTCAGAGAGGACTCTGAAGCACTAGAGCCCTCTTTGGCATTCATCAAAGCTGGTTTGAGGAAAAAAATGTGACAGATAAGCACCATTAATATAGATAGTCTTACACACACTATTTCTTTGTAACACTAAATTTCATGCCAAAGAGGAGTCACATTACAAGTGTTTTTTCTTTAACTCAAACCTCAAGGTCCTCAGTTAATAAAGCATGACTAGAGCATAAGTCAGAAAAGGCACTAATAAAGAACAAAACAAAAGTCACACATCACTGATTAACAGTGTTGGGAGTAATGCGTTACAAAAGTAATGTATAACAGTAACATATTACTTTTTGCTGTAACGCAGTAGTGTAAGGCATTACTAATCAATTTTCAGTAATATTTTACTCGT
>JBBJLR010000001.1:25976542-26053234 GCA_037577145.1 Brachypetersius gabonensis
CTGATGGCTACTTCCAGCAGGATAATGCACCATGTCACAAAGCTCCAATCATTTCAAATTGGTTTCTTGAACATGAGAATGAGTTCACTGTACTAAAATGGCCCCCACAGTCACCAGATCTCCATCCAATAGAGCATCTTTGGGATGTGGTAGAACGAGAGCTTCGTGCCCTGGAGGTGCATCCCACAAATCTCCATCAACTGCAAGATGCTCCTATCGATATGGGTCAACATTTCTAAAGAATGCTTTCAGCACCTTGTTGAATCAATGCCACGTAGAGGCAGTTCTGAAGGCGAAAGGGGTCAAACACCATATTAGTATGGTGTTCCTAATAATCCTTTAGGTGAGTGTATTATGAACAAATCAGTTTGATATGTACTGCAAATGAACGTCTGGCTGTACCAGTGCACACTGCTATTTCTCAATTATTAACACTTGAAGAGACACTTATAATGTCAGCACTAACCTGAGATCCCATCCCTGCTGGAGAATGTACAGCAGATCCACTTTAGGTTTGCTGACTTTAACAAGAAATTGTTCTTTAGTTTGGACGCCCTCCATCGGGGTGGGCTGAGTGTGTGTGTGTGAAGTTCTGTGTTCCTGGTTTTCCTGTGGCCTTTGCTCTTCTCCTTCATCTCCTTCTTCATTCTCACTACTGAGTGGAGAAGATGGGCAGAGTCCTCCACCTGAACACAGAGGAAAGTCACGTTTGTTTCTGAGTCTGAACAGTTTCTGAAATGCTGGGTCAATGTTTTGCGTCTAAAAGTAGAATTTGAACCTGCTTTCTTCTTCCCAGCTGAAGCACGAGCAGTCCTATGCCTTTGTCTGCGTCTTCGGGCCTCCAGAGAAAGCAATTTCCTTTCATACTGGACTCCGTGACAGGTCTTAAGTGACTCCACCTCCAAAGGCTTATTACCTTTCAACTTAATCCTAAGTAATAAAACCAATTACTAAATGCACATTTTACACATTGTGTAACAATAAACAGGTGTCCGTCACAGAGGAGCCAAGAAAAACTCAAAACAAGCCATAGCTTCTCCTCAAATGAGTAAAACAGAACCAAAGCACCTTTCTCACAACCTGACTATGCTTATGAAGTCACATTAACAAAATTGGTTCCTTCTAGACAGACCTGCCTTGTATGAATAACGTTTTAAATATGCTGTTTAAAGTGCAAACCTGGGTTGTGAAGTCACAGATGTTTTTCCTGACCTGAGGAGCAAAGAATAACTGAGATTTTAGAAGAAAAATACAGGCCTGGAAAAATTACTCTCAACAACAGGTGTAGATAAGATACAGCTACTTGGCCACATATTCTTAAAAACATCTTACAATCCAGAATTCCTGGTGCTGCTGTAAAAGAAAGCTTCTGGGAAACCTTTTTATTAACCTTTTTTTTTAGAAGCACACAGCCTTTTTTTATTAAATATTCTCTAATTGTCAGACATCTTGTTTTCTATTTTGACACAAGGCAACCCAAGCCACACTGCCACATAGACAGTCTGTTCACTCTGGAAAAGCTAACACTCTACAAGTAGTGTACATATATTGTTACCCCCATCTATCCATCTCTAGACAAAATATCAACTAAAAACCTAAAATACAGACCAAGTTTCCCCTCAAAAACGTTCCCAACCACAGTGGAAAAGCTCACCTTCCATGGAAAAGTTTATTAGCCAACATGGAGTTCATAGATGTCTTGTATTCCAGATAACCACTGAGACAGGGACAAATGCAGAGAGCAAGAACATTATTACGTAACCAATTTCACCCAAACACTAAGCAGCTGCTAAGTATTAATGTTTTATAAATGACTAAATGAAGAGAAAATGTTTACCTTTAACAAGCAGTGAAAAAAAGTGTGGTGAAACGAAAACTGCTCAGAACTGCATGTTGCTGATTTGCAATTTAACATTATTTTAATGAATGGGACAGCTTTTTGTCAAATCAATAGGTTAAGCCAAAAGTATGAAAGCTAAAAATGTACTTTACTCGTGTTTAGAAAGCATTTTTCTTGTCAACATCATTTTCCTCTGGCTCCCTCTAACCTGTACAGTTCCCAAGTTCGTGGTGTGGGGAAAATGCGGATGAATCCTCCTCTCCTCTCATGCTCCTCCTGTGTCCTCCTCAACATTTTTATCTGATCAAAAGAGAAGACACATGATATTTTTCATGAGTCAATAAACACAAACGCTAAAGGTTCTTTCTTTATGGCTGCACAGAAATACAGTGCTACAATAATCCTGTACTCCTGTGCATACACCAACCAGATACAATATTATAACCAGTGACAGTCTGTAAATAAGCATACCACCTGTTAAGGAGTGTATATTAGGCACAAAATTAATAATCAGTTCTTGAAGTTGATGTGTTAGATGTAGGAAAATGGGCAATCTTGTGTTCTCAGTATGAAGTGGTTAGTGCCAACCAAGAGAGGTCCATGGAAGGACACCCAGTGAAGCCGAAACATTGCAATGGACGTCCAAGACTCACAGATGTGAGTGGGAGTGAAGACTAGCCCGTCTGACAATATTAGGCAGGTGGTTTAAATGTTATAGTTGATGGGTGTAAACCAAGCTCCCAATAGTGCATCCCACTTAAGCCCAGGAGAAACCTCATAGGATACATGGAATGTAACAGTTCTGTACTTCTTCTATTGTCATGGGAGTGCTTGTTTGAAGTTACAAAACCAGCATGACTTTATACCTTTATGACTTTTCCATGTAGTTCAAGTGTTTAAAATGCAACTCTTTTTTTACTTTACAGACAAAAGTTGATCTTTTTTTTGTTGTTGTTTGACATATTTTTGCTTTTTTCCTCCAGTTTGGTACATTTCACATTTGTCTGCACACCTCTGTCTTTTTTCATTTCCTTTCTTTTATATCAGCACTGGCCGTTTCTGTAAACTACTAGTGTTGTGGACAAAAGTATGTGGACACCTGACCATTACACCTGTATGAGTTGGCTGTATATCCCACTCTAAAACTATGACTACTAACGTGGAGCTGGTCCTCCCTATGCGCAAATAACTGTGTCCACTCTTCTGGGATGACTTTCTGCATAATTATAGAGTGTTACAGGGATTTTTTTTTCAATTCAGCAGAGAGAGCAATTGTGAGGTCAAGCACTGATGTTGGACTAGAGGGCTTGGCTCATCGACATTCCAATTTCTCCCAAAAGTGTTCAGTTACCTTGAGGTCAGGGCTCTGTAGCGTTCTCCTGGCATGTGCCAGATCCAGATTCACTCATCAGACTGTTAGATAATGAGTTATAATTCATCACCCCCAGAAAACACATTTCCTCTGATCCAGAATCTAGTGGCAGGATGCATTACACCACTCCAGTTGATGCTTGGCATTGCACACAGTGATCTTAAGTCTGTGTATAGCTGTTGTGTCAGAGGCAGTTTGAAAGAAACACTACAGTGAGTAATTCAAAAGATAATCACTGATTTCATGTTACATGCTTCAGCACTCTCTCTGCAAGTTTGCATTGCCTACTTTTTCATGGCTGAACTGCCCAAGACTTCCAGAAAATCCTTCCTCACCATTGCCATCAGACTCTGTAAGTCCTCTTTCTGTCACACACACAGATCAGAATCTATAACTCCTCCCACCATCAAACAACCACCCATCAGACCCTACAACTCCTCTCCCTGTCACACACTCACAATAATGTGCGATAACCCACTGCCATTCAGATGTGTAATTTTTTTCTGCAATATCTTATTATGTGTAATAGTCTTAATGTGTAAATTTCTTACGGGGTGCTAAATCATTAGCATTAAGTAGAATAGAATATGCTATTTTACATGTAATAGTCTTACTATGAGCAATATTATTACTTATGTCAATATTACTTATCTACTTCTGATTTCCATTATGTACAATACACACTTGGTATAGAAAACAACTCCTAACCACTATATTTGGGTTGAAATATAGGGGTTTGACTTTTACTTTTGACTTTGTATTGTTCTTGCCTTTCTGTCTCTGTGTGACTACATAAGCAATTTCTTCTGGGAGCAATAAAGATTCTGATTCCATTTCTCAAAAACAGCACCTACAGTGACTGGCGCAGATCTAGAAGTCTTTATCCTGACCAGTAAAATGTCTGAAGTGAAGCAAACACCTCTCACGATATCCATAACTTATTGTGAGTAGTGTATATCACACTGATGTGCCTGCACTTCTATGAACAAAAACTTTTCAAGGCTATGTTTAGGCCCTTATGCTCTTGTGACAGTCTTTGCAATTACAAAGGCAGGGTTTACCTCCTCTGCGGACAAGCCCAATGTGTCCATCTGCTTGCCTCCTGGTTTCTCTTTTTGATCTTCAGCATCAGCGTTGGTGGCAGACAAAGGTCTCTGACACTAGATAAAGAAATAAAAAAGACTGTGTTCATTTATTGTGCTTGCACAACACTGTCTTAACTCTTAACTGCAAGTTTACTTAGGAAAAAATGTATCTCTATTACAATGTATTTCTCAGTACAGTCTCAAAAAAGGACTATCCCTATCAATTAATGATAATGTATGCAACAGTATCCTGCTAATGATTAGCCTGTGTTTAATATTTCTTGACATATTTAACAAGAAAAACTTCTGTGGAATCCCAACTGTATCATAGTGTCCATATAGCCATCCGGCGTGGCACCACATGGATTGTATTAACAGTTATGTCTCATGAGCAAATGTATTTTTTTCAGAAATATTTACTTAATAAATTCCATAAAGTAGACCCAGGATCTTACACAAATGATTCAAAGAACAGAACAGGACTGTATGGAATTCTGTCATCAGATTTTCCTACCACAATTCATTTAAAAGATTGACAGACTGAAAAATCACAGATTTTGACGTATTTAAAAACAATACTTATATAGCAATACTTAGTTATACTTACAGCTAGATGTATTATTTTGGAAACCTAAGTTAAGGTTTATCTATACAGGCAAAAGTATACAAAGAAGTTCTCACTGCAGTCCCTTTCTTGGCTGGTTAAATAAATGTCACGTTCCATCTCCTTTGGCATCACTGCCTGGCATTTTTCCCTGCCCTCCCCTGCTAATGGCAAGCTTTGCCACAGGAGATTGACAGTCTTGACTAGGTTTTTGACTAAGTGCCAAGAACCATTATCTGACCCCCTGAGGATCACTGGCTACATGTGTCATCTTGAATAACACAGGGATTACATTTAATTTGTCTGACTGGTGCCGGGCTATCATGGCAGCCAAAGACTGAGTTGTAATCCCCTGCAATAATCTTACACATGGCCTCTAATCAAAGAATCAGCAGGAAAAGGCTAGTTTAAAACAGATCCAGAGACTCTAGTGTCTTTTTTAATTCAAAATCCATAGCAAGATAAAGGTATTTTCCACCATGTTCAGGGAAACATGTATGAGGGCATAAAAAGTGTAACTACATCTCACTCCAAGTGGTATATTTAATGGACAAGGATTACAAGCACACAAAGAAAATCCATCCAAGCTGCTTTGATTTGTACTGAAAAACAGCTTACAAAGAAATACAATGAAAGCATTGCTTCATACAGACTATTGTTTTTGATGAGTAGAAAAAATATGTTACACTAGATTTTCAGAGTGCAAGAGAAATAACGCCCAGACATAATCTGACTGACTCAATGTGGCTGGTGTAATGGCTAACACTACTGCCTTTCAAGCAGGACAGAGGGGTTCAATGCCTACCCTAGGCAACACAACACACCACACTACACCAATGGGCAAGACTCCTAACCCTACATTCCTCTACATCGCCAAAAAACTGTCTTTTGCTTTGGATAAAAGCATCTGCCAAATAATGTAATATGGGAATATTATAATTGCGGCTAGTACGAACAGTATTAATTTCAAAACCAATGGATATTTGGTTAAGTTGTACAACTTATTTGCTACTACGCTGTCTCAGTGGTGCTTAGCTTCAAGAAACACAATATAAGCCCAGTCCCTATGCGAGGACAATTTAGATGAACAATGGAAAGGTAAAAATAGAAGACAACCTACAATAAAGAAAAGGCTTCAACTTGTCATCCGTAAGTTATTATGTAAGAAACACACTGAGAGATCCGGAGTTCTTCATGACAAATTTCATTGTAATACCCCATTACTGTTTAAAGAGGAAGAAGCAGTTGCTTACCATGATGCTCCCACCTTCATACTTCACTGCAATGTTGTTAGGGTAATGCTCAAAACTCTTCTTTCTCAAAACATGACAAGATAAATATTGCCAAAGAATTTCTATTTTTGTTCCCCTTAACCAGAGAACATTGTTCTAGAAGAGTTCTGATTTCAGGTATACTCTGATTTTTTTTAGCACAGATATTTTATGTATGCAGACAATCAAAACTGGCTGCATCCTTGTTTCCTCTCTCTGAACTTTCCTCACACCGTTTCTTCTTTATGCCATTATAATCATTAACCACCAAACCAAGTGCAGATGTCAAAAGAAATGTGGTGAAAAATGTATCCCCATTATTAGCAGATAATAAAAGTGTTGATTACTGCCAAATTGCCATCTGCAGCAGTCTCTTACCAATGGTAGGCCATGGAGATTGAGGCAGAGAGGAGAGATAAAGAGAATAAGATTCCATTAGTCTATTATTTTAGATTAAAAGAACCACATACTTACCGCTTTGGACTTGGCAGACCGAGCAGAAAAATGTAGCTATGAGGGAATAAGCAATGAGTCAGGATCAAGGCAGGGACGAATAGCTGTAGTCCTGAAGAGCTAAAATGTCCGCTATTACACTTGTTTGCCTACCGCAGTAGTTATGGGCAAGACAAATCAAGATCTGAACAAGAAGTTAAAAAGTATTTGCGTCAATGAAAAACTATACTACTACTATACTAAACTATACATTTATATTATCATTGCTGCTGTACTATAGTGTTCTTCACAATACCCACAGACAGGCATTCATATAATTCAGTCTAATGACAGCAACCCAATCAAGGCTGCCTAATTGGTTATGAGGGAGACCAGGTCAGGCCTGTCCAGGCTGGGATGACTGGAAAACACAAGCAAGGCATGCAAAGACTAAACTACTACTCATTTACATTTTTTTATAATTAACTTTCTCATAATTTGGCATATCTTTCAAAACACTACTTCTCAGTGAACAGAGGGAAGAGAAAATAAACTCTCACAGTAAAATAAGCATGTAAAAGTGACAGTTTGAGAAACATAAAATATTATTTAGCATGATGCTAATATGAAAGAAAGCTTCACTTTAGATAGATTAAACTACATTTTTCCAGATTTAATAACAAAGTTATGCTTCACACAGTTCTCGAAATCAATCACTGCAAGCCGTCAACACTGAGAATTTATAAGTTAACATGCTGGAAAAGGTTTTGACCGGGAAAACTGAAAAGTGTAGAGATCAATCACAGCACATACCTGCGTTTTTTGTGTATGGTTCTTTGCACTAGGGTCAAGATCAGCTTTATCTGACCGCATCTGTTTCACAACAGGGTCTTGACATACGAACCCTGGGGGCAGAAAAAAAAGTGCATGTGCAAGGTTTAAAAACAACATGTTTAGTTCTGAAGGTCCTTTGACAAAATATTAAGCTGTGAGATAAGTAAAGTGCTAAAAATGTGAAAAATAATCTCTTAGGTAAACTCTCATTCCATCCAAATCTATGACACAAAGCATAATTATTCTAGTTAACAGAAATATAAACCCTTAGAGGATTCAGCACGCCTGTATCCAAGCTGCCAGACTGTGATGCATACATGTCTGCATGTAGCAATTATTCAAAGCATTGCAGGCTAACACAAACCTGACAGTCCTACAAGAGGGGACAATGCCAGCACTAATGCTACTGGCATGCTGTCACTATTTACAGGACTGGGACGCAGCCCAGCACTATCAGGGTTTGTTTGGAGGAAAATGGATGGGGTATGCTTAACACACATACACCCATTCTCTCCATCATCCCACCCCCTGGCGCCACTAATGCATCCATCCAACAAAAACTAGCAATTTATGAGCACCCCATCTCCCCTAATGTGTCCTGGAGGCAATAAACTGGAACCATGAGCTGACAACTGTACAGAACAGCCATTACTATGCCTCACCCTCCTGGCATCAAGGGAAACAGCCACAAAGAAAACTCTGGACTTTTTCATTATGCTACACAACCCAATACAAAAGTCAGAGCTACAGGCAAACCAGGTTGACCCGAAATGTTAGGCAAAATAAGACACTGAAAATTACATTTCATAATACAAAATAGTTTTCATTTTCATGACATAAAAGTAGTTCATGTTATTCCCCCAACAGGACAGTAAACAAACCCTAGGTAATGTTTAATGTCATCTGTAAAAGGGACAAACATATTAATATTTTTAAACAGGTGAAACTACGCTCTGTAAATGACAAGGAACTGTGTCTTTAGCAATAAATCTGGTAAAGTTATTTGGATGCTCCACCATAAATGCTTTATAGATTGTCAACTTATATTTAATGTTTAAAATAACTTAAATGTGGACCTCAAGATTCTATTAAATCTAATCCTAGACCAGACCCTAAACCTACACGTAACCCAAAATATAAATATAACTATAATCTTAAACCTAAACCTAATACTGTTGATAATCCAGACAGTTTCACCAGACAGTTTGTTAACAATTAAAGCATCTGTAGATTATCTATAGGTGATCATTAAAATACAGTGTTTCCATAAACATTGTTATCTACATGCCTGAAATTGCTTTGTATTAATGAAGAAGGATACAGCTATTCCTCAGCCAAACCACAACAGATTAATGATAAGAAAACGTTGTCTTCTGTTAACAAATCTAAAGTAATCTAGTGCTAATGAATAATGCCTGTGGTTTTCTCTTGACATTCCGTGGATAGAAGCTCTATCAACTCCGTAGATAACATTAAATTAGTACTGGACTACTTTCAAGACTGAAACAATGCCTGTCTGGCTCATGACTGCAAACCACCAGCAGGAGCCTAAAGTTAAGTTGGTGGTTTTGAGCCCTGTTGCAATATGGACTAAATTAAGTGAGAAGCTCCATAAACAAGAGACACCCAGTTTTAAGAAATACAAACGTAGCTCAGTCTGCTTCAGGCTAAATCTTGTTAATGGAAGGAGGGCATAAAGATTCCACAGGACTCTGGAATTCCTTCACTTTTTCACAGGTTAGAGACAGACACAGAACTTCCTGAGCATGCTCATAAATGTTGACACTGAAATATGAGCAGATACGAGGAGTGTGGTGTATAATAGACAGGAGAGCGTATTAAGAGGGAGTATAACATGATGCACGCAAAGAACTCACCCACAAGCGAGAACATATCTGAGATCATGCTGGCCTTTATCTTCAGATCAAGAGGAGCATCACTAGATGTATCAAGCACAAAATCAGTACACGTCAAAACACAAAGCCCGAAAACAATGCACTTAAAACATTTTAAATGACAGAGCATGGGGAACCAAAACGTCTTACAAAAATAAACTTTGAGAAATATTTATCTCTTCAGATGCTGGTAATGTTTGCTGTTAATTCTTAGCTGCCGCATTCTTTCATGTGCAGTGTGCCGCACGGTAAATGCCATGTGTTATCATGCCTGCAATCAGACGTCTTATTTTCTTCCCTGTGGGGCAAACAGTGGGCAATAAAAGAATGCAGGCTTATTACTATCTAGCACTGTAGTGGCTACATCCAACAGCTATTTTCCTGTATTTAATTACTCACATTTAACTCTCAAACACAATAGCAGTTCAGATGTCACAATTAATCTTTACTCTTATTATTAGTGAGACTCTTGCCATCTAACTAACATCAAAGGAGTCAATACCACTTAAACCATTTGTTGCATAAGAGTTTATATTTCAAATAACTACAAACTCTTTGTCACTCTGATACAAAGATCATCAGTGTTCAACCAGAGGGGAGCAGCCTTTCTTAGAGGACTGTCGACAATTTAAGAAGACAAATTATGAGCAATCCTAAGTCAATTAGAAAGCCGAAACATAAGATGTGAGAATACCACAGAACATCCAACTAAACCATGGCTTTCCATGGCAGTTTTTTTTTTAGGGTAATAGCAGGAACAAATTTCCCATTAAAGTGACATTTTATGACCCTGGAAAAGAAGAACAAGGCTGTTTTTCTAGAAGCAGATGACATAAAAGCTGGAAAAAAAAAAAAATATTGACTCTAAAAGTAAAAATGTAGTAAACTTCACCAGTTACGTTTATGTGTCGCAGAAGTTTGGGCTATTTTAAGAATCACTGTACAACACATTTATAGGTATGTTTACAGTATGCTTACAGGCAGAGTAGTGTATGAGGGAAAACCCGTGACTCGTTTGAGATTTCATTAGGAGTTTCTTTCTCCATATGCCAAACCAGCATGAAGGCTGTCTTTGAGTCTTTTGGGTTTTTAACAAACTGAAAAGCACATGGGTGGATCTAACCCACTTGTATATGTTCACTTATCTGGTTTTCAGTTAGACACACCCAGCACTTGCTGTGCAAGAAGATGCCAAAGTCGACCCTTAAGAGAGAATCTGAAGAGAGATGGCAGCTGCCTTGACTTTATTAAACCTTAAAATTACTTCATGCTATCATTTGAAAATAGAGGTAAAACAACCATGAAGAATTATTACTTCTGAGGCCCTGACCAAAGACCATGCACCTGTCAAACCCTCTTTGAGATAAGCTGCTCGGGTAATTTTTCAGGGCTGTTTTGTTATAAAAATAAAAAGGTTAGATTTTGGGTCTTTTTTGTGAATCTGGCTAAAATGTGATAAACTTAAAATGTAACATTTATTTTCTTTTAACAGGCAAAAATACAAAGTGTTTAAAGTTTAATCTTTCACAAGGAGCACAGCATGGCATGGCATTTAAAAGAGAAGCAAAAACAAAGAATTACATGTTAATTATGCGAAAAGACCAAAAACTATAGCTCTCAGCCTTCAACCTCATGCCAATGACGTCTACAGTTTCAACATATGAGATGCAGCACAATCTCAATAACAGTGTGTTATTGAGATAATTCCAGTTTGTGATTTTTATTATTAAGACAATTAAGACAATTTAATTACTCTCCATCCAGAAAGTAGATCTGCTGCATGTAAATGCAACTAAATGAAATATTGCTTATGGACGTCTACACCGCAAATATCAAGCAAGAATAAAGAAATGAAAAATCCAAGTAAAAATCAGTGAGCTACCTAAAACCCAATAAAATCCTCCAAAAAATTTATGGTATGCATGTACGAACTGAGAACGTCAAAACTTATATGTCACTCACCACGCTAATGATGGAGAGAGGTTCACTTCCAGGAGCCATGGCTTGAGGTTGGAATCAATGAGAACATCAAAACCATACAGTTCTGAAACACACACACACACACACACACACACACACACACGACCAAAGAGAGAAAGTTACTACTCAAGCTTCTATATGCAGAGCTAATGCCACTGAAGAGGTCCAGTCTTCCTCTATGCAGCAACTTGTTGACAACATGGTTTCTGTCTGCTACTTATTACGCGCATATTAAATATCCAATCATTTGAAGAAAATTGTCATCAAAGAACCAGCTACTAAGAAGGGCACAGATTAAATTCAATATGCTCAACGTTTCAACTTAATGGAAAAGATTAAACACAGACTAGGATGAGAAACTTTTGCAGACCCACTCATTAACCCTATAAAATGTTATTAGAAATATTTTTCAAAGTAAATATGGGCCAAATTCTGAGCCAACATGTGGCACGGATGGAAAAGATAAATCTCAAATAGCAGGAGTGTGTCATCCATGGACAGCAGCTGTTCTGGGAATCAGATAAAGGGCTTTTATATATTAAACTACAGGATATCTTAAAATGCCCTGTAGTTTTAACATGATTGAAACAGCATTAAAAACCAGGGAGGAGAACTATGGGTGCAAAACCCAGACTGATACATGACAGTGGGGCCCCGACAGCAAAATTTAAATTGGACGGGTTTAAATAGGGGCTTTAGAAAATCTTGCGAGCAACACAAAACAATTAAAAATTATGTTTTAAATCTTTTAAACTCATGAACTCCTTTAATCTCTCATACTAATTTACACTATAGCGCATGTATTATTATACATTATAATTGGCACTACAGTTGATGTTAGCAGATGGGCCGGTATTTGGTACTTTGGTAGACACATTAAATATTAAATACACATGGTAATCACCAGACATTTTGAAATATTGTCACTCCATTTTAGTCAACTCAGTCACTCGTTTGTTTAAACAATCAAAGCGCCCAGCTGCAGCACAGCAGAAGAAGCAGACAGAGTTCTTCATTCTTAAAAAAGGTGAAATCTCACCATCTTACTTACGCATACATGTCTGCATTCACAAACCTAATGCATCTGAAGTAAAGGACATTAAAAAAGCACCAAACCCAATCATGATTTATTTAATGAGCAGTTCACCAGACTGCTGATGAGCCAGTAATATGCAGAATTAAGAAATATTTACTGCAGCATATGAAGTAAACAGGTCACCTGAATGTATGTCACAAGCTTCTTTTGTCCAGCGTCTCTCGATGTTATCAAATAATGCAAAATCTCATGTTCCCACTTGTTAAATTAGCAAAATCATCCCAAGTGTTTCTGATAAATCTTCAAATAAATTAAACGTTTCGACATTAAGCACTATTATGTAATGTGTGTTGTGTCCATGATGACTGTATGAGATCCTAGTACAAGCCGTTATAGAGTGTTCTACGCTTTATTTTACACTGGAAAAGCTGCAAATATGATCATTTTACTGTAAATAGTGATACCTTAAAAGTGTTTTTTATATCTAATACTGCAATCCTTGATAAAAGGTTAGGGTATTTTGGTTAGAGTTTTTGTAAACCAGCATGTGTTAAAATCACCAAACATTCCAGAAACTTCCATCTTTTGTCCACCTAAATTGCAATTGCTTTTCGCAAGAGTCGTTTATTCATGCCTTAATCATCCCAGATTCAACTTTAAGCTAAAACCACAGCTTTATTTTTCATAGTTCTTTTCATACATCCCCAACCTTCACATAACTTGGGTTGTCACAAGCTGGAACAAAGTAAGCTTGTCTTAAACTGTGAAATAAATTCAGTTTTCTTTATCATTTTTTTTCATCCCATAGAAACACACTAATGTTTATATTCTAATTCAAATTAGAGACGAACATGGAATGACTGTTTCAACTAGACCCCTAGCACATCGCCGCATTTCCTCCTCATAGCTCTCATCTAACACTGTACATTTGTAAGCAAGATTGTTGAGAAGTAATGTGCTATAACCTTTACAGTGTAACATGCTATAACCTTTACTCTCAGCATAAAACGCTCAAAACTAACTTTACCTTTTTCACATTAAACTTTATATTTCACAAACTACACATTAAGCATATAAGTGTAGAGAAATTAGAGATCATGTTTGAGCTATAGAGAAATAAAGACAGTTCTTTTATGTATCACTCTCAATTGCTATCATGCACAACTAAATGATTGTATTTCAAATCGGCACATTTAAGAATCCTTTACAGCAAGCCACATACATCAGTCCCGCTCCCTGTCAATGCCACGTCAGGGAAAAGCTGGAAAAGTATTTTCCAAGTGTGAAAAGGCATTTGGCAGTTTCACAGTCTCTGCCATATTTATCCCTATCTTAAGCCTCTCAAGCTAAGAGGGCTGCACAATAAAGTCCTTTTACCCAACTGAGAGGGAGTTCCCTGTGCTCACATGAACCTATTCTGCTCTCTCTCTACTCTAAGCTCTCAAACAGCTGAGTTCTGCTATTATGGCCAGAGTGTGTCTTTTTGTGTGTATGTGTCTCTGGCTGAATTATCTGATTTCACTGCTATGCTCTCATACTACTGGATAAACAAAGAGGGTGGTCACCAGTCAGCCAAAGTACAGCAGTAATGTAATATTCATCACTTATATATATATATCACACATATTCAGTTACTGCTTCATTTGGATGACTGGATGAATATTCTAACTATATCATAGGGCGGATGTCAAACTGTGCTCACTTTTAAACTAGTAACTAGTACAAGTAAATGAACATGGAACATTTCACAGAAACTATGAAAGCTGAACAAACTATTTATTAAACTATGTTGTTTGTTTTTAAGGGGTTCATATTCTACATTTTGCTCTTACTTTCTGTGCGGTGCTTATGACATCCGTGTAGTGTTATGTACACACATTTTGACCATTATCAACCACTTTTGATACTTTAGAACTTAACAGGCTGTTTGTGTTTTCTAGTATTATTTTTATTTTTTGCACTGTATGCAGGTGCTCTTGCAACGTGATGTACTGTATATGTAATATATATGCAAAAGGCCTCCTATCAATTTGGTTGCACTGTTAAATAAAGCACTATTTTAAAATGATGGCTTTTTAAAAAATCTTGAAATACTCCTCAGGAATGAGCAGAGCTTTGTTGCAGTAGGTTGAAAAGATGGATATGTATATTACATTCATGAAAAGAGTAAATTCTACACAGACTGCTTTCTATTTAAGTTTCCATTTGAACCATATGCTTCCATATAATTCCTGAATGAAGTAGGGAATGAATGGTATGTTTTGAAACTTAAACAGCCTTTTATGTATCACACTAAACCCTTAAATAAAAGTAAAACTGTTTTTCCATGAAACAATCTCCTTAAATAATGTATTTTGTGGATTTCCTTAATCAAGCAGTAGAAGATCAAAACAAATGCTAAACAAAAGTAATACTGTATCTAAATTACTTCATCTTTCATTAAGTGCTGAATCTGGTCCGATAACGAGTTCCATCCCTATTTATTTTACAAACAGTACCACTATTCAGAGAAGGGTTGCTGAGGTCAGATGGGTCTCCAGATTGTGTGCAATATAGTGCCAAGGCTAGAAACACTAGAAGAATAAATTCTACAGTAGTTCCTGGCAAAGTGTTGCAGTTTTGATATTCTTACGTTCAACAGGGTTTTCCTTCATTTTTCTCCCTTTTCTTACTCTCAGCATGGTTGTACTTCACTTTCGAACAATTTATCTAAAGTATATTCCCATCTGTTGCATCTACAAAAAAGTCACAAATAACAGACACTACAGAAGATGATAAATGTTCACATAACCTTTCATGCCCCCTGACTACTCATCCCCACACACCAGCACAGAGCACATGCACTCTTCACACAAACTCTAGCACACACTCCTACCACCAAACCCTGCCAACCAAGTTCCATGTGCTACGCATTTTCCCCCAATTAGGAGCAGACGCCGGCCTTCCCCGCTGCTTAAGCCCTCACAAGCAGAATCTCTTTCTCTCTGGCTCTTCAACATATACCAGGAGGCCCTATTAACGTGACCACGAAACATTCACAGTTAGGAAAATAAATAAATATCAACAAGAAAAAGATCAAGAGTAAAGTGCTATTATGTGCTGCCGGGCACTGGAAGAGAGGGAGAGAAGACTGCACCCAGAACTCCAGCCCAAAACCGAACCCGCCGTCATGGCTGCGCCACACACCAAGCCACAACAACAATAACAATGGTGTTATATATCAGTTCACTGCTTGTTGTGACATCTGACATTGTTGCATCATTCCATAACAAATCGTTTTCAAATCAGTTTTGGGTGACTTTTTATAAACAATTTAACAATGGGTGGAGGTGCTCGCATGAGGTCAGAGATGAAATATCAGCACTGCCATGAAAGACGTCTTTCTCCTCTGTAGCTGCACAGCAGAAAAACTGCGCTGGCAGTTAGTGTCACAATGGGCGTGTCGAGGTGAAGCCTACTCAGATGTATTTGCTCAGAGTTCTCTACAACTAACACCACAGTCTAAGGTACTTTTAACACGAATTTAGACACGGAGGTTGGGCAAGAATACATTTCATCCCTTAAACAAGCCTTCAGTGTAACAGATACAGCTGTATGCAAAGATGTGGGTGTTTCTAGCAAGATGACTAATATAAGTAAAATAAGTACATATTCTTAACAGAGAACACAATTCTGCACATTTTAATATAATGAATTTAACATATGGGGGAAAATGTAAATACAACCTATGTTTTGAGTCATTTTAAATCATTCTAATTGTTTATGTTTATAAGCAAAAGCATTTTTAAATGCCAAATTGAAGTTAAACTTGCTCGCTGTAGATGATATGTACTTAGTTTTAATTAACCTACAAAACATTGATAAGACTGAATGTTTGACGTTTGAAAGTTTGGGGTGTTCCTACAATTGTTCACCCTTTCAGGATCGCTTTAGCGTTTAAGTGACATTTGGAGAGGCCAGATTTTTTCCTCAATTAAGAAAATGCATTTTAGAGAGAAATGTTGTCATCAGACTCAGTTAAAACTTTCCCAGTTTGTTGTAATGTCTGGCTTACTTTGCTGTTATCATTTGTGGACAATGCCTTCTTTAACTAATGGGTACTTGATCATTTAGCATAATCTGTTCATTGATTATGTTACTCAAACAAAGTTTGATAGGATGGGGCTCGCCCTATATTTCAGCAAAGACAAGGTCATTTCAGAATGCTAGTGAAGCAGAAACATTAGTAAATGTACAACTTCAGCATAAAAAGAAAACATGAAAAAATATTGAGGTACACACCACCACATGTGCAATTTATCCTAATCCATGTCTGTAGAGTTTGCCATGTTATGGCATCTTTTAATCTGATAAATATGCAGTGAATAATAAAATACTAAATCATTTGACTTTACCCAGAGATTCTCCGGTTCTCACAAACTAGCCAGATGTTAAAAAACAAACAAAAAGTGCTACTTATTATTAGGGTGGTCTAAAAGCTTCATGACATACAGTCGTATGAGAAAGTTTGGGCACCCCTGGTCAGATTACACATGATGCTGATTTGAGGGGTTGTTTGATTTATAAGTGAAAGGAAGTTACTATCACATCTAAAGGAATCAAAATGTGGCATATTTCTATTACTTGTAACGCACAATTATTATTGATTTGCTGAATGTAACATTCTGGAAAAAAACAAATGTGCATAAATGTCTACATTAACCCCTTTGGCTCAATCACAGTCTGCAAACATTTTGTACCCAACTAAGATTTTTTCTTCTTGATATTTTTTTTCCCTGCACAATGCTTCTAGGAAATATTAATATTCTTGAATGCAAGTGTTTAAGATACAATCACACACTTTCAATTGTGATCAAGTTGACAGATGGTGAACCAAAATAAAGACTGGCATAGCCCATACACTAACCTTAATCACTGGAAAACATTCTTGCCTTTTCAAAAATGTCCGCCACAGTCCATATGCTCAAAGGGTCTTGCCTCTTCTGTGCTCAGTCGTGATGTTTAGATTTTATATGATGAATTAATACCGACATTGAGAATGTCTTTGTCGATATACCCCCTCTAGAAATTTTGGCATAGCACGCTTTACAAGTGGCTTTCCGTGTGTTTTTCTGGTATATGGAAATGCGCTCACACGGCAGACATGTTGACTGTAATCCAATGTGTCTCATGCAGGTTGTGGTTGTTGCTTGCGTAATCACTGTTTTGGTCGTGTTAAAAAAAATTTGGTGGCCGAATATTTGGTGTACCGAATACTTGGTGCATCCCTAGTATTTAACTGCTTATGCCAATGAAAACGACAGCGCACACCAAAGAAAACGCACATGCATGAATTACAGTACAGTCTATACAGGGGTAGCATCGGTATCATTTACATTCTAGCACTGTAGGAGTTCAGTGTAAACTGTACCGAATTTAAAATGAAATTATATATGGGAGCATATTTAGGATTTACAAAAATATTGAAATTTAAAATTTTTTTACCCCAACAACGTGGTTTTTAACTATATGCTGGTGCTCTTGGAACATTACCCCTGCGAAAACCTGGGGGGTTACTGTCGCAACACCCTTAGAGGTTTATGGACTCTCCTCATTAGTCCACCCCACAGGTTTTCTATGGAGTTTATGTCAGGAGACTGGGATGGCCATATCAGAACCTTGATTCTGTGGTCAGTGAATCATTATTTTTTTTTATTCTGAGGTGTGCTTACAATTGTTGTCCTGCTAGTTAAAGTTTCCTAGCTGTGACGGTCAGGTTTCGATTTAATATCTGCTGGTACTTACTAGGGCTGCGCAATAAAACGATAACGATATGTATCGTGATAGACACGTGATCGATATCAATAAAAAATGTGTTTGATAAAACGTTAGATATTTTTTATTCTTCGTCGGAAGAAAACAGAGGTTGCGAAGCTAGTTTGGTTGCTAGTTTGAATCTGTGCCGGAAACACAGTTGTCATAAATGGTCATAGCACAGCAAAACAACTCCTTTTATGGAAGTTCTGCCGTTTTTTTGTGAATAACAAAGCTTCAGGCGTCATCCCGAGCCTTGTCTGGACTACCTGTGTCACGTAGAAGTAAAGTAATAAGAATTTAAAAAAACATTGGAAAAATACCACTAGCAGAGGGGTAGAGGGGTGAGGGACAGAGAGAGGGGGGAGGGGAGTTTGGTGTTTACTCTGCGAGCACAGAGGAGGCTCGGTGTGCACTGGAGAGATGGAGGAGATGTTTATCAGTGTTTTTTACTTCTAAAATCAAAAATAACTCAGCAAAAATGAGTCTAGAACCCAGAATGAGCGTCTGTGAGGCGCTGAAGCTGTGTTTTTCCAGTGCACACGAGTGCGCAATCTGAACACTGAGGGTCCTGTGGCACACTTGCTTGTATGTTGAATAATGTTTATTTGGCTAATGTTTGTAAAAAGTTTTTAAGTTATCTTGTTTTAGGAGAAGTGTTTTTACAATTTCAAGCTGTAAAAAAAATGTATCTCTGTATTTGTGTGTTTGACAGAAAAAAAGGTGTCTTTAAAAAAAAATGAATCAATAAAAAAAAATTTAAAAGCCCTGTTATGTTTATATAGTTGGTCAAAGAAAAAAAATGTTCATCATATTGCCTGGTTTGTGCTGAAAAAAACTATATAAGACACTCTATATTTCACATTGCTGAAGTTTATATTTTTGTTTAAACATAGCAATGCAAATCATCAAAATATGCTTGGAGTTTCTTAATAACTGAGGGGATTATGATCAGAGGAAGGTTAAGTTTAAAATAAAAAAGTTTAAATGTAATATATTTTTCTCCTGGTCCTTATTTTAAATGGGTCATAAAAAATATCAATAATTATTGATATCAACCGATATGAAACACTGATATTGTGATACAGTTTTCAGCCATATCGCCCAGCCCTAGTACTTACTACAATCCATTATACCATGCTTCACAGTGTACAAGAGGTACTTTCTGATGGGAAATCTTTGAGTCTATACAAAGCACACCTTTTGGTGTTTGTTTCCCAAAAGCTTGGTCTCATCTCTACCTACAGTAATACTATCTATTTAAAATTAACTCTAGAGGGTTCCATCAATTGTGGTGATTTTTTTTCATTAAATATTTAGTTTTTTTTCTTGTACTTGAAATAAAGGTTTGATTTTGATTAACATTTTGAACAACAGATCCAAAAGTACATTATTTATAGCCTATTTTGCCATGCTGTACACTGAAATCACTATGTATGGTAGCATACAAGGAACCTTATATTAATTGTAGTACTGCAACAAAAAAAAAAAAAAGATGAAGGATGCAGACTGTTATCCAAGCCCAGAGAGAAGAATTTGCAGAGTGTAATAAAATAGGGCTTTGGCTTGGTTAATCGAGTCTAAGCAATAACATCTCTTAATCAGCATTATACGCTCTCCCAGCCTGTCAATTAATCAGGAGCAGGAGTGCTGAATAGCTGCATGGGTGGCACCCGAGTCTCGTCTACACATCAATATATGGACTGAGATATTCAGTGATTAATTCGGCTAGAGAGACAGGCTAACCCACAGACACCCACACGCATTACTCTTTTAAAATACATCTGTCATACACACCGTGGGTCCAAATATACATACACAAACCAGCAAAACACATTAATGGTCTCTTAGAGACACCAATGTGTGTGCTTTACTGTATGTAGATGAAATGGAGTATACAGTGTACGCATAAAGTCTCATATACAGAGATTCAGTCCAACATACACACAGACACTAATTTCTTCACACAGAGCATGAAGAAGCTGACTGTTTTTACTCCTTCCCACATCAGAGCAGGAGAGGGAGCAATAAAGGATTAAGTTACAATGACTTGCTCAGATAGGAGCTGCAATTTGGGCCAGAAAAGGGTAGCCTGCTGAAAACCTACCTTAGGCACAATAAAGAATATATTGCAGGTCCTAAATTGTTGAAGGAATCATTTGCTGCGTATCAAAATTACAATGTGCATAACAGCCCTATGTGGCTTTCTTCCAAACTCTGGCGAGATGGCGCGTAAACCGGGGAAACAATGGAGCCTGTTCTCTTGTAGGCTACTTAATGTTCTCAGCTACTGAACTTTTTCAGTGTTCTTATTTATTGCTCTCCACATCACTGCCTACTACTGTTTTCCATTTTATTGGTGCATGCCAGGCAAAACAGCCTGGGAGTATTTGTGAGATTTGTGATTTTCATCGTGTGGCACAAGAAAAAGACAGAAAAGGGGATAAAGAAAGTGGACCACAAGATAAAACTGCACTTTAGACTAAAGGGCTCATTTAAGGATTAGACTAATCAACATTTAGGGTTTGTTTCACACAACCAATAAATCTGAACGTCTTAATAATAACACATCTTAATGATAGGATTTATTTGGTTTCAGAGAAAAAAAATCAAAGCAAAGTTTAAGATAAATAATGGGGGGCTATGTAAGGGGAAAAACAGTGAGAGTTAAAGAACTAGACACAAAGGAAAAGAGCAGAGGGGGCGAAATGTAGAGAGATCGGGGTGGAGAAAAAAAGAGGGAATGAGGTAATAGTGCTGAAAAAGATCCAGGAGAAGAAGACAAAGGGTATCTGCTTATATGTAAAAACATGTGAGAGGGTTATGGTGGCAAAGTTCGTTATATAGTCTATGTCCTGCATTTTTCACCTGAAGTCAAGAAATAAATGGTGTAGGTAACTGAGCTGTTTTCTGACTGACTCCCAGTTTATTTTAATAACAGTTCGAGCTAAAACGCTTCTTATAACTTCAGTGTGAATGGGAGGGCTCCACTGCTAAACACAGGAGTAAACTGTCCTTGCTTACTTGTTTTGTAAACTTGTAAAGAATCACAGTTTAAATTTATCTCAAAAGAGATTTGGAATAACTGTTAAAGACTGTGAAAAAACTATTAAAACAGTCCTTTGTGAGCATATTTCCATCTTTGCAATCTTTATCTTATTGCCTTGTGATACTGCACTTTTCATCACGTCACTGTTTAGTTTTAATTTTACACAGTCAGTGCAAAGCACCCTGATAAAAACACCATTTTAAAGCATTTTTGTCTTTTTTCAAGCTTAACTTGGACTATGTGTAAACCTTTAGTTACTCAGCTACTGTAACTGAACAGTATCACAAAATGGATCTTGGAGTGTAAAAACAGAGGGAGCAATGGCTGGGAAGATGAATTACAAGTCAAGCTCGGTAAAATGACCCCTATTCTGCTTGACCAAAGCAGTGTATTTTCTTTGGACCAAAGGCCTAGCTCAGCATCTGTACATCTGGCTAAAGATCTATCCATCTCTCTACAGCTTTTTTGTGCTTTTTTAAAATTCTACTATAGATGCATATACTCAGAAAACTATTCACACTGATACTAGTTATGAGATGAGACTGATAAACCAGTAACACTCAGCTCAGGAAAAAAACCCAATGTTTATATTGTACTCTGTGTTAATATGATTTGGCATCACAATACATAATGTCACATTATATAATATCAGTTAATGAAACATTCTGCAACACTTTCTTACCTGGATCAGGTGTGTTGATGATGCAAAAGCAAAAAATGTTGACTAGCTAATATACTTTTTTCATGGCATTTTAGGGTTATATTATTAAAAAAACATCATGTACTAATTTTGTAACGTAAATTCAGCAACATTTCCATTAAAAAACATACTATACATTTTTCGGTACTGTCCAGAGAACACAACAAAAGCGGGATGGTGAAATCTTGGGATGGTGAACTACCGCTGTAGAGGTGTGAGGTTTGAAAGTGGCCAATCCGAGAACACTATTTATTTCTCCTTGCTGCTGATTGGCTGCTGCCCTGTGACGCAGCTACAGTCCAGAATTTCCCCCGTGGAAGCATGAATTACAGTACAGTCTATACAGGGGTAACATCAGCATTTACATTCAAGCACTGCAGGAGTTCAGTGTAATCTGTACAGTACAAATACGGGTATTATGCTGAGTGTAAAATTAAATTAGTGTTTTGGGAGCATATTTGGTGGCATATTTAGAGGGTTTTTTTTTTTTTACCACATCACAACATCACAGTTTTTCCACTATATGCAGGTGCTCTTGGAACATAACCACCGTGGATTTACTGTGTTTGAAAGACTAGGTAAAGCAAAAAAGCTTTACAAAAAAACAATCTGCTTCTATTATAGATTATCACACTATCACATTGGCACACAACTATGTGGTCGATTTATCCACTGCATAAACCGAATAGAAACACGCATAAGCTGATTTAAATAACTCTGGTTTACAGTATTAAAGGTTTTTTGAATGCATTTAGATATTTGCTAGCATCTGTATCCATCCACATCCATCGCATTCCACTGGCGCCTGCACCTGCATAGGCCGCTCATTTTCAGTCACATCATGTGCTGAACTGAACTTGCAGTGGCCCTGCCGCCAGCCCGCTAATGCACACAACACTTTTACCTGTGGGTACCTGACAGGAACTGAGCGAAGAGTGTGAGAGAGCAGCAGATATCGTCTTCATGCAGGTGATTTTCAGTTAGCGTGGCTCTGGGCTGGTATATAGCATTTACCGCCAAAACAACCAACACCTCCAAAGGAATTATTATGTCTACAAACACGCTACAGTGCTACAGGGATGACAGATGGATGGATAGATGAAAAAGAGTAAGAAAACGAAGTGGAAAGGGAGAAACAGAAGGGGGCGACCCTGGGAGGCTCAGCCAATGTAATTTCAGCCCATTCCAAATCCATTCCTCTCAGTTCTTAGAGGAATTGCCAGATCAAGGAGAAGGATGAAGAGAATGCCAAAGAGGGAGGAAGAAACCAAGAGAGACTGTGAGTCAAAAAAAAGAGTGAGGGACGGAGCAATTAATGCCAACACCAACAGAGCTAAAACTGCTGTTCACACGAGCCTGCTGCAACACAGGCTTGGGTATAAAAAGCACTGGAATTAGAGATGTTAACTGTTGCAAAATTAAAGTTAGTAACTGAATGAAAACCTGTCTCAGAGATAAGGAAGAAGAAACCGTTCTGGGAAAACAGATTTCGTTTAAAGCAAATTAACATTAATTAACTAATTAACATTCCTTAAATGTCAATTCCAACAGACACAATTTTCTACTTCAACCAGATGTCGCTGATCAGCCAAGACATGTCTGAAGTCCAAATTTTGCTTCTTTTCTTTAAAACTGGAGCTGTGAGACAAACATTACTAATAAACCAGATATCAATAGTCATCTGATTCTTTTCTGTAAATACATTCCCGAAATCTCTCTCAACCTGTTCAAATCAAATCCAGTTCTTCATTAAAGTGTGGCCTACCTGTGGATGCGGTTTAAGTTACAGTACCATGAGACTGAAAATTAACAAAATGTCAACATGTAGCCGAAAGCTTTTAAGACAACAGTGTCTTGACATCCTCAGAAGCAAAAGCGCTGATTCAGAATCAGTCTTTGTGCCAACAATCATAAATACATGGTATTGCTGGTTCTCTGGTTTTAACATCTCTGTGCAAGTGACACATTTCAAATTACAGAAAAAAAGCATATAACCAACAATAAAACTGTAATTATACAGCACTGTGTGGAGATGGGTGGTTCAACAGGATAAGAAATGTATGCTATATAATTTCCAAAAACCAGGACAAAACAAATACTTAGAATTTTTGCAGCATTCACAAAACTAACATTTGAATATAGCCACATAGACACACAGTGTTTGGTGCAGATATCATGCATCTTTTTAAATTACAAAGCATGTTTTCAGAGCAAGCATAGAGAATACATAAATATTACTACAGTTTAAAATTACAAACCAGATTTTGACCAGTGTAAAAAGTACCATCGCTGATAAATCTTACTAGGCAAAAAGTATACACAAAAACTAAAAGAGGACAAAGACCAGAATGTGAAAAGTATTGAGAATCAAAGTTAGACACTTATGCCATAAACATCTGATGTAACTGAACTGCATTAAGAATATTATTTAATCTATTCACAGCCCCATAATAATTGTGGGCCCATCTTATTAGAATTTACATTGAGACAATACATTCTAACAAGTCCTTATAACCCTAATTACACACGGAGTTAATGGCTAATTTTCAAAGAAATGTGTTACACCTCACCTTAGTAGTTAACACCTCATAACAGCACAAAGTGAAAAACACTTGGTCTGCTGGCATGATGCATAAAGCCAAGCAATGCTTAAATGTATGAGCTACAATAATGTGATGAGCGGAGGTTAAATGTTCACATGTGGGATTGTTTCCCCATAAACCATGTCCACCTTTTCATTTAGGTTGAAACATGGCAAGGTCATGTAACAAATATTGCATGACATAGTAGGTGTGGTTTCTACATTCCAAAGACCTGCTTCAGTAAAGCTGACCTTAGACAACACCCAAAAATAAATTTGAAAATGTTGTCACTTTCAAATGTATGGACATTTGTCATTAATATTTCTAAGGCCCATGGCAAAGTCAGTGTAAAGCACAAATCTTACCAAAGCAGTTGGTTTTGTGAGGCACAAACATCTTGCAGGCTGTAGCGATCTGTATCTCTGCACTCAGCACAGCTTTAATGATCAGATCCTCTATTTGGCCCATTAGAGCTGACATGCAAGAAAAAAACAATGCTATCCAGTCACACTGTCAGTGTACAATGTGTTACATTCAGTTTAATTCATTCCTATTTCTGAAAGACAGAAATTATTTCAATAAATTACTTTTTGTAACCTAATTCATGAAGTCTTACAAGCCTGTGTTTGGGTTTCTTGGACTACTAATGTGAAAACACACAGAAAACATTGCAGGTTGTGGACTGGAACTTAATTGATTGTCTCTGGACTGGGGAAGTCATGCAAACTCCCTTATGAACATTACATTCATACCAAACCTGCATGAAATAAAATAAAGAGCATTCACAACAATAGGACAGGTGAGTGTGATCTAGCAATGGGAGCCTCTACTCACATGTGGTGTCTTTTCCCTCCTCTCTCAAATACCTCAGCATTGCACTCATGCTCCATTTGTTCCCATAATCCTCTACTTCAGGGTCATCGCAGCTGAAAAGGAAGAAAAGGCCCTCAGAGCATGGCTTTGCCAAAACAGCACTGAGAAATGAGCACAGTGCAACAATGTTGACATGATTAGCAAACAAGGGGATTATCTCACATCTGAGGATGCATTCCTTCTCTGTTTGGGAACAGGGAACAATAGTGAGTGATGATTTAACTGTTTTTCATGACAGCTAAAATCTTTTCCAATTAGTGTCACATTCATCTAATTCCACTACATTTAGCCCCCCAACAGAAGATAAGTAGACCACATACAGCAAATCAGTGATTTGTGATGGCAAGATGTCAAATTATGTATTTCTCCAATCTAGAGGCTACTTTTAAAGTAACAAACAGAAGCTATCTGTGCAAAGGAATCTTAGTGTATAAAGACATTCAACCTCTTATATCACACAAAACTAGAAATGGAGGTCGATACACACGTTTCTGTTTATACTAATTTATGTCATGGTTATATGTAACTTGAGCAGTCTTACATAAGAACAGGCAACAGAAAAATGTATCTTTCAGTAAACTTATTCGTAAACTTGTATTTGTAAACTTGAACATTAAATTATCAAAAAAATTCAGCTAAATTTTACATCAAACAATTTTCCACAAACCCCAGACACAATAGATTGGCTGGAGCTATTAGACTAATGTCGTTAACAAATACAAGAGGTCAATTGTCACCTAAATCTTCTAAATAAAAATATCTCAACAAAATATCTCTCAATACACTCAAACCACAACCCAGCGCTTTACTAAAGCTGAGCAGACTTTCCAGTGTAGTTTAGTATGACTCACTGACTGCTCTAAAAATTAACAAAACCATCCAGTCTTACTGTTGCTGGCAGCCTTATAAGACAAGTGATTTGAGCAGGTTGAGAGAGGTTTTGAGGATGAATTTACACACACGTTTAGAGACTACTCACTAAAAAAGCAAGATTTGAAGTATAAACACATCTTGACTGCGTGATAACTAATGGGGTAGGAGGTACATTGTGTACATTTTTTAATGTTTGAGTAAAAGTAACCATACCTGACATAGTCACTACTCTTCTTGTTTACACTGTAGTTGGTGAGGTGCATAAACTGGTTCTTGATGTTCTTCATAGCGTGATCATACTTCACAGTGGCAAATCTACAGTATAACCAACCAAACAGAGGAAGGATTTGATTGATATATGTGCTATTAAAATAGACTGTTCTTTGAATAAACCACATTTACTCAAAGTTAAAAACACACATGGCGTAGCCAATGACGCAAAAATATAGTATTGAATTTTTTTCATTACATCTGTCATATATTTACATATTAATTTTATAAATATGTAGATATTAATCATTTTTCTGACATTTGATTCGATTTCGATTTGATCAGTGGGAATAGACCAAAAACAGTAGAAACACATTTTAAAAATTCAATCAAAAAGGTCACCAACCTTTTTGAAACTAAGAGCTACTTCACGGGTACTGATCCATGCGAAGGGCTACCAGTTTGATAGACTAGATCAGAGTTTACTTAAACTTATCTAAACTTCATGTATAATAAACATGTTTCAAATTATTTTATTTAGATATTGTCTAATTTTTCTAATCTATATAAATGCCAATGTGATTAAAAAAGAATCGCAACAGGATCAAATTAAATGTTGCCCACTGGTGAGTTGTGCTATTTTTAGAACAGGTGGTCCTCCTCATGTGGTCCTTGGGGGCACCCTGTTGCCCACGGGCACCATGTTGGTGACCCCTGCTGTATACAATAATTTCTGTACTGAACTACACTAAATCGAATTGAACAGGCCTATTTGAGCACTTTTTGCTAAAAACCATGTAGTTGGTCAGAGCTCTTTAAGTACTGATGATATTTATCACATACTCAAAAAAGCTTCTGTTACATAATTTATCACGATAACAGTAAACATCATCATATCGCCAATCCCTACTTCGATATGTCAACATTATTTTTTCCATAAAGCCAGAGTCTTCCTTTTTAGTGTACAATACTGCTGTATTTCACAGGGTGGACACCACATGTGGAATAATGAGAATTCTTTGGCATCGTGAGCACCTGGATGCCTGCAAAGCCACTGGAATGTCTAAGATAAAAGTTGGATTGGGAATTCTGCCAGGATTTACTACAGACAGTTAATAACGGTGCATGGTGAAAATAAACTTGAGTGTCACTCTGTGAAGACCACACTTGTGTCAAGGCTAATACCAACAGGCCAACCGTTTTATATTTTATCCCAGTCAATTTGACCCTTGAGTCTCCCCAAGCCACACCTAGCCAATATATATCCAGTTCCCACAGTTTTATTTCCACAGTGAATTGGACAGATGGTGATGTGACATCTGTATTACACAACCAGCAATCCCTAAGTAGAGAAGCTGTATGCGCTTCAGATTCTTTTACTATATGTTTAAGCACAAAAGCACTGCAAATAGCTGTGATCTTCCCTAATAACTCAAGGAGGGACTGCAAGTGAGTTCATAAAACTTAAATACGTCATTGTTATTCTTTTTATTTCCCCTTATGTTCAATATTCAAACTATTTAAACATTATTAAATTACTCCAAATCAGAAGAAAAACACTGCCTCACCACTCACACCTTTGCAGCACACTGTAATCTTTATCTCTTTTAATGTTTTTAGGGAAAATCTACACTTGTTAAACCTGATATTGCTCATCCATTAGTGAGACAATGGAAAGCTTTGTAGATGTAGTACATTAGTCCATATTCAACAGAAACATTCCTGCTGCCATCTGGTGGCCTCTCTGCTCAGATGAACAGGATATTTGACATAAGGATTTTGTTGCTTGTAAAGAGTGCCTAATTACAGTAATTTCTGCATGCACTGATTTTATACATGGCTGCTGATCTCTGAAGCCTCTAAACAGAAACACCTCTCGGAAACACAAATCAGGCCAGGCCTTAATAAATAAAGATAAGACTGATTGAGATACTTACACTCTGTGATGCAACAGCTTGAGGGGTACAGTTATAATTTTTAAAAATAAATACATTTAAAAAACTAAGAAAGAAAGAAAGATACCGAGGCTCACCTGGCAAGCCCTTCTTCATAAACATAGATGATTACGGGGTCATAAGAAGTCACCAGCACATACAACCGCACATCAAATTTAAAATCTGCAGAAAAGTATACAAAAATCATTACACAATAGAAAATAGCTTGCTTTTTCTTTACTAATTTCCTTTTCTTTACACACTCACCATCAATCAGTAATGGATCGTTAATGTATCGAGACACAAGCAGATTTTCATCTAGTGGAATCTGACTTGGCTGGAAGAGGCAAAAAGACCAGCAAGAGTTATAATCAACATGATTACCTGTCACTTTTTAACTCCCTCATCAAACTCATAATTCTCACATTTTTGATCCACTTTGAGTCAATCCAATCAGTACTGTTGGCATTCCTTGTGTAGAGAGTTTCTGAATGGTGTTTCAAAATCTGAAATACATCTATTTCACAGACCAACAGTTCATGTACTGCTTTGCATCATTTCATAACTGATGATAACTTAACTAGCATTATCACACAGTTTTGCCTATTAAACATCTTAAGGCAGAACATGAGTGCATGGTCAGATTCTCATTACATTGTATATCTAAACCAATAGCAACAAGGGACATTCCTGTGTTTGAAATTTGCTTCAGCTGGGGGCTGTTAGAACATGAAGCTTAAGAGCTCCTGCCACCAGCTTCAGATCTGGCACTAGTTCACAGAAAACACACAAACATTAACCATTCCCTGTTCCAAATATCACTAACATTCTTTCCACCTTTTTCAGGAGGACGGTGGGTGCTACATAGTATGGTCAAAGATGAAAAACATCAGAAACTCAGCCAAGAGAGGATTCCTTGATGTGTGTGATTTACTCAGAGGCACATTAATGTCTAGGAAACACATCTCTGGAAACAGTGAGCTCAGCTGCACTTCACTATACAGTCAACTGGGTCTAATTATGAAACAACCAAATAGGCGATAAGCAAGTTAATATGCAAAAATGCCACAATGCTCAAAGGCCACCTTATGCTCTGTACATTGTATGGTCTATATCAGGGGTGGGCAATTCCATTCCTGGAGGGCCGGTCCAGCACAGTTTGACGGTAGTTCTCTTCAAACACATTCACTAAACCTGACAATTAACTGGCGAGGTGAATCAGGGGTTTCTGAGCAGGGAAATCACCAAAACGTGCTGGACACCGGCCCTCCAGTACCAGAGCTGCCTTCCCCTAGTCTATATCAAAGTCAATATTATACTTTAAAGTTCAGTCTACTACCTACAACATAGTCTAGTTTCCAGTCTATTTTGTTTTATTGTGTATCTTTTTAATACTTTTTGACACTTGCTTAAAGATTTATTGGTCCTTGTACACTTATTCTGAAAATATTTGATTCTGATTAAGAGAGAGTTTGCACAATGGTATACAATTAGCAAGAACTTAACTTAAATGTCTTTATTTATAATAAGGTTCACAACACATATGACCTTTTACAATTGTTGACAATTATGCAAGAAAAGGACATATGATTTAAACTCAATTCAGCATACATTTAGGCAGAGTCACAGCTAAACTGATGAACAGAGCTACTTTTTAAGCATAAAAGTGAAAGACAACTGAATGCTTTAGTATCAGGTGGAGTGGGTTTCCACTTACATTGCTGACCAGGTAGATGCCTCTGCCTCTGGAGGATGCCACAGGTTTGATGATCCATGGGCCCTTATCCTTGCCAAAGGAGTCTACAGTTCAAACGAGGAGAGGGAGGAAGACGTTAAAGTACAGCGGAAGAGCAAATGAGTGCAGAGCTTTCATACTTTATGATGTTTACTTTCAGCAGCAGCAAAAAGCTAAACAGAGATGTTAGCAAAGCTTATGGGGAGGGCACTCACTGCAGAATTCCTGGTATTCAGCAGGAAGCACGAAGGTCTGGGGCACAATGTGAAAGTTTTGAGAGCCGTATGTCTGCTGCATCCTCTGAATGTTTTTATAAAGCCGATCTTTCCGCGTCAGCTCGTATGACCTGGAAACAAACACAGACATTAACCACAAGAATGAAAGAATGAGGTGAACATCTAAAATGCTTGGAGACTATAAACCCTTGTAATAACACAATGGCAGCAACACATCCAGTGTTGCAAACTAAATTAAACTTCATTCTGTGTGGCAACAAACTGCAGAATTATATTACACTGTCACACACATCAGAAAAAAAAATGGTACTTGTTTATTTAACAGGTTTGCCTAGAACAGTAAACAAGTTAAATTCCCAATTACCAAAACAAAGCAACATACCTGGGAAAGTGGTTGACTTTCTGGAAATCCTGAAGAGTGCGGAGCAGGTAAGTCTTAGGGTGGGTACCTGTCCACATCAGGTTGAAGTCATTGCTATTTGGGTGTACCTAAACACAGGCAAGGATATACATACAAATCAATCTGTCACACACAAAACACCAGAACATTAAAAACTAAAATTGGATATTTTGTTGCAGTGGCACCTGTCAAAGGAGTGGGATATATTAGGCAGCACTTGAAGTTGAAGAACCTACTCTGATCCACTGAGGCCCCACTTTGAAACTTACAGGACAAAAAAAGGATCTGCTGCTAATATGAATAATATATAAATGAACTGTGCTAGGTAACTAAACAGTGTCCATCAACAACTAAAGTCAAATGTGTAACATACAAAATTACATTGTATTGAATATTCTTAAACACTACATTAATATTTAAATCAAACCAAACACCCTAAAATAACTTATTTTCTATCATACAGTACTTCAATTTTCCCAGCAGAAACACTGACCTTTCTATAACACAGTCAAACTACTCCAATCTGCTGTCCCTCCCCTCACCCTGCCTCTCTCTCCTGTTCTTTTTGTGGAGGCAGATTTGGCATCGCCATTTGTACTGGCTATGAGAAACCCAGATGTTAGCAATAGAAGTTTATTAAACCTTGGCTCAAGTGCTGCTGTGGCAGATACTAGCCCTGCCTTTGATTATGATTTTAGGGGAAGTCCAGCAGTACTGAAGTGAAATAAAACGGGCATTAATAGTAAGTACTCAGATGGCGTGATAATAGTGCAAGCACTCCCTTGTGAACCCGGATTACAAATTCTGGAGGCCAGTCACTTTGCATTCCTGAGCTTTGACATCGCCGGTGTCAGTTTGGGGGAAACAAAGACTCCTTTACTGTATTCTGTTTAACAGATGCAAGAGACTTACAGTGTGGTGGTTGATTAACCCATCTAGAATCAGTGCAGATTAGACCCTTTCACGCTATAGACGGAGATAAATATTTTATATATTTTATGCATTAAATAAAGATTTTATAGGTTTAAAGCAGTATTCATCAACAACTAAAGTCAAATGTGTAACATACATGGTGATATGCCTTGTAGATAATTTATTACCTAACTCAACAACAGCCTTTTTGCATTGGTAAACATGAATCTAAAGGTCTAATGATTTCAATACAGTATCGAAAAATCAAAAGGAAAAGAAAAGATAAAGAAACTGAACTTTCAATTTCTTTCACAATTACAGTCTATTGTGGAAAGCGATCTATCAGTGAACCAGGCCTCTGAGTAGCTTGTATGTTTGGGTATAATTAAATGGAGATGATCAGTGTAGTAATGTCTTTTTATTTTCACTTCAAAAATGACATCCCTGACTCAATCATGTTAGGTTTAAAAAGTTTAGCATGTTTTGCACAAGTTTTTATGGTGCTTTATGTGTGTATTTGTGCAACCAAAATTTGGTAGCACTGTCTTCCATTATATCTAGGTGCTGTGTATCAGAGGACCTTGAGCTCAGAATCCAATATCAGCCCAAAAATTTAAATATGTTTTTCATTAACCTGCTTCTTTGGGTATTTCTTTGTGTCTTCCTCCTTTCAATGCATGAACATATTTATATAATAGCAAAATTCATCTACTCAGACACTGCTTAAAGTAATATGCAAAAGACTTAAACTTAAAGACTTAAAGCTGTTTATTACTTACTGGACAGTAGTATTAAATTAGTGTTAAAACATTAATATTACAATAAATACAAATAACATTATGTCAATAAAGAGTGGTTTTATGTATGGCAAAGTGTTCTAACCATTTCCTCATGGAAGTCCAATACTCATTTTAGCTACCATCAAATACCTGGTTTGGCTCGTTTTACTTCATTAGATTAAATTAGGCGTGCTGATTATGGAATTTTATAAAGTTCCATGCAGTGTTTGTTTGCGTTTATTCTATTGTTCACTTGTGTTTTTGCTTGCAGAAAGAACCCACTGCTGATATAAACAGATTCAAACAAATTTCAAGACTTGTGCACAGTATTGCATATCTTCTCAACAAATTTATCACAGACTGAGCCTTTTGAACTTTGTGTATTATTACACCCCTACATGAAGTAGTGTGCTCTCAGTGTATTATGTCAGTGTACCTACCTCACGGAATCCATGATTCACAAGTATGCCACGTACAAGTCGGCTCTCTGTGCGTACAATCTTGAAACTCAAGTTGTATTTTTCTGCAAAAAAAAAAAAAAAATCATTACAGTTTAGGACTTCAGATCCTCAGTATTTCAACAGTAATGAAACACATGTTATGCAAAAATGAATGATATGCATGGGCTAATGATGACTCCCTGAGTAGGCACCAAAAGCTTGCAACACTGCAAAAGACACCCATTGAGAGGTAATGTGTGCTTGGCAGGCTGCATAAAACAATGTGCAAGCTAATTACATCTTCATTTCCTTGCCATAAGTCTCTGTTAGATTTATAGCTTTAAAACAGATGGAAACTGTTGTTTCCTAATTGCCTTAATACCTCCTATGGAGCAGATATTTTTGTCTTTTAACACAATGGCTTCAGCATGGAAGAGCAAAACAGGGATCTTCCTGCTGATGCCACTCCAGGCAATGCAGAGGTGACTTCTAAAAGGAAAGGGACACAAGGAAAGAGAAGATATAATGTTAGTTAAAAACAGAGATTTCAAAGATTGTCTAATTAATATATGGCATATAAATATGTCATATTAACACATTCTTCTGACTAAAACTTACAAAATTCACAAAATTAGAAAATCAGTAATCAAATACAGAATTTATACACTTATTCAACCAGTGGCCTTGGTAGGATGGCATGTTGATGGTGTGCTTTATTGCTGGCGATAAGCTGATCACATAAACAGACAGACGTATAAACAGTGTCTGCACTGTCTGTTTATGCTTATCTTTCCAGGTCTGTCAGAAAACACATACACTGACCGGTCTGGAATGGTTACATGTAAGATAAGACATGCCCAACAAATCTAATGAAAGCAAACTAATAAGCTGTCAAAGGTCAGGTCAGATATACAAACTACAGATTGGCCCATAGTTATAAAATGTGGCTTATAATAAACTCATATGTACTCTTATTTATGATAGCATTTGGACCATTTATGTAAATTTACACATATTAGATGTTGGAAAAAATAAATATTACATGTTGTACATCATGAAAAGTTCTTGAAGTAATGTGTTTTAATATTTTTTCAATCTTGCCCACCCAAAATAATCGACTTTTACCAGTAAATGTTCCACTTATTAGAGACTAAGGAAAACTCTTTCTAGTTTTGTATCAGAGCTAAATCAGGAGTCAAATCAGAGTCAGAGTTTCTCAGCACCTGCCAGCTTTTTCACACATGCATCTGAAAACAGAGCAGGAATAATTTAACACGTTCTCTGATGATCACGTAAGAAAGTAAAATTACATCTTGAACCTCTGAATAAGATTAAACAGAACCGTATACAATACTTAGTTATTTTGGGATTGACTACAGCAGACAGTGCCCATTCAAGTCACGCCAAGTATAGCTCCTAGATTATCTCTATAAATATCAAAGCACCACCTGTTAATACTACAGCAGGTCACATATAGAAATATGAAGAAACCTATATGTTACTTTATTGTTGTTGCAGTCTGTGAGCACATACAATGTTAAAGTGATCAATTTAAAGCTGAGATGAGCTGCACAGGCACTTACTCCTGCTCATCTTCTGCCAGAGAGTCAAAATCCTCTTTATCCCGGGTTACAGCTGGCATTTCCACCATAGAGATGGAGACGTTCTGCTCTGTGTCACCTAAAAGAGGTTATAACAGGACACATCTCCAACCTGCAGACACAATTAAAAAATAAGGTGATGTTTACTAAACAAATAGACTTCCTCTTGTAATCATGGATAAAATTCTCTTTAGAATCCAAGCCAAGTAGTGCAAACTATTCACTGTTCCTTTTATGTCTATATATGTAAATGCCAGTTGGCTTATTTTCAGAGAAGGCCACCTGCAGCTGCATTATATAATTATAACCTGAATTTACTCTGCAGGGGTAAAATTATTAATGGTCTATATTAAGTCAGTAAACCTTTGTTGTCAGATGCCTGGGATACAGTTAAATTAGTTGAATGACCATATCAGGTTACCTTTGATACTGAAAGCAATGACACTTCACTTCATGTTGCACTGCATAATTATGCGTAAAACATATAAAGAATCAGTAAAGACACAGTCAGTAACACCAAGTATGTTCTATTATGTACCTTAAACAATCTTACATCACTACTTTAAATATTTAATTTTTAGTATTAAAACACTTATTTAGTTTAAATGGTCAAGATTAGAGCAAAACATAGTCACAGTCATATGTACCCTTAACATCCATGACATTTTGTACTTATGTATGTGACATATGAATGATCTTGAATCTTGGACTAGATTAACTAATGCTGTCAAACACTTATCAGTCAGACATGCCCAGTATGTTCTGTTATCTAACTTATCTATCCTTACTTCAGTACATACATACTTTAAATACTGAAGCTTTATTCTTAAAAGTTATTTTAGCAGTCCAGAATGGAGCAAAACGTGATTGGTAATATTAACATACATGAACAGAAAGGACTGACACGGGGGGCACATTGCACTAGATTGTATGCTATAATTTTGTATATGGCATCTGAATCTTGGATTATTAGAAGAATCTTGAATCTTCGACTAGATGAACTATTGCTGTCAAACATGGTCAGTGACTGCAAGCATGACCTCTTGTCGAATTAATCTACCTGTACTTCAGTACATGACTACTAAAAGTATTGCAGCTTCAGTATTAAAACAGTTATTTTAGCGTATATAGTCAAGATTGGAGCAAAATACGCGGATAGTTATGTTAGTAGAATTAAAATACACGAACAGTTATTTTATACTAAAATTAGTAGTTTATAATAACTCAGTGTTCTGCTGGATAGTTAAGGCATTAACTAACGCTGGACTGGTCGTAATTAGCTTAGCCTAGCTAGCCAACAGTAAAAAACACAGTTAACATTGTTAACATTTGTTCCCAATGTGGGTCAGCAAAAACGTAGTGTTGAATAACAGTGTACTGGCTCTAAACGTACCTTTTATAAGTGATAAAAAGTGTTCAGCAGAGAAAAACAGGTGCAGATGATGTTACCCTAAGTGGCTAGCTCTCCTAGGGCTAAAGCTGTAACTATAACAACCAACGGGCAACCACAGAGCTGCGCATGCGCAGGGATCCCTGTCAGTGATGCTGAGGTCCACGTGTCTCCTGTCTGGAGCACAAGATTAAACCTAAACCTGCACTAAACAGGATTTTAAGTGGAGTCAGCAGCAGGACTGCAGTTTATCTTAAAACCAGGCTTAATCCATGTCTGAGAAATAAGCCTCTACAGCTGCTTGCAGTATGCATTATTGATCACAAAAAGTGTTTATTATAATAAAAACATTTATTTTTATAGCACCTTTCATACATTTGAATACAGCTCAATGTGCTTTACATAGATAATATTAAGATGGCAGCCATAAAAGATCAAATAAAAGATTCAATTATTAAAATCAAATAATAAAAGGGGCACAATAAGACAAGTCAACCAACACGTCAAGGGAACACTGAAAACAAAAACACAATTAGCCAACAGACAATACTGCCAGAGGTAAAAGAAGTAAAATATATAAATATAAAACAGAGGGTACTAAGCCAGGATATAAAAGTGTGCTTTCAGCTGCATTTTAAAAATATTGGGGGGAGGAGGGATGACAATTATCTAAGGGCAACTCGTTCCAGATCTTTGATCCATAAAAACAAAATGCTGCTTCTCCATATTTCTTGTATTTTGCTTTTGGACTGTTTAATAAGCCAGAACCTGATGATCTTAAGGATGAAAGAATCTATTTGGACGTTACTCAGTCAGACACCCTGAAATATATGAACAAAGATACAGAGACATGTACAACATAAAAGTCTAAATAAATGTCATAAAAATCTGTTGAAGAAGAAAAACTCAATATGAAATACCCTATGCTATATTCAGAAATGCTGGGTCTTCATAGTAATTAAGTGAATTTCTAACATCACACTTTGTAAGAGTAAGTTATTGCACATAGTAAAGATCAAAACGGATATATGTTAAATGGTAAAACTACTGCAGATGATGTTGCACATAATGATAATGCTTTACCCGTGATAAGAGCATTGCACAATATTGCACACAGTAGACTATCGCACAACCTAGAAAAATAATGCACATAGTGATACACATAATGCTAATGATTTAAACCCAATAAGAAATTGCACAGCAAAGTAGCAAAAGGCCATTGTCTTTTTATTGTCCATTATTGTGGATGTGTGACAGCGAGGGATTTTGGTGCATCAAGAAATCTTGACCCTGGCCATGTTTTATAACAGTTTTTATTAAATAAAGTTATGGTGAAACGAAAATTTAAAGAAAAACAATCTCTAATTCACTACTATATACAACTTACTATTGCTGTTACTAGTACAATCAAATAAAATATAAAATGTAATATCTGAGACTCTTAGTATATGTATTATGTATGGTTCAATTAAACCTTCATGCAGCATTTGGAAATAGATATTTTAACTGAACTTTAATTTGAAAAATATAATACAATTCATTCTTGAGTACTTTTGGCTGCTATGTATGAAAGGTATTATTACTATTATTATTAGTAGTAGTAGTAGGAGGAGGAGTGTTATTATTATATTATTATTATTATTTGCTGTTATTATTATCTGTAGTAGTGCTATTATTGTTATTAGAATTAGTGTTAGTACAACAATGACAGATATTTACTATATTATAGATGTTCATCACCACTTTTGCTGCTAGACAGACTTGACTTTGCAGATTAACTTTTTTTTAACATACATACAAATTTTATATGTTACAATCACAAACTCAAGTGAGATCATACAAAATTGTAATCATAATCATAATCATGATATGCAGTTCATCCATGTTGCACTTTCATACCCCAACAAAAACAAATGGTTGGCTGTGGGTACAATCAAGAAACACGGCACCGTCTCTCTTTCATTATTTGCAAATGTATTAAATGGGTGTAAAACTGGAATTCAATGTGAGTGTTCCTCAGACTGTGTCTGCCACAGCTTTTGTAATGTGTTATGAAAATAATCATTTTATGAATGGTTAAAATCTGGGGCAGCAGGTGGCCCTGTGGTTAGGGCATTGGGGGTTTGAATTCCAGGACTGCTTGTGGCATCACTGAGGAACCCTAAGCAAGGTACCATCCCAACACTCTGTTCCCCGGACGCCCTTCACTGGTGGCAGTCCCCTGTTTCACTTGGTGGATGGGTTAAATGCAGAAAAGGTATTTCACACTGTGCTGCGGTGCGTTCACGTATGGCTATAAGGAGCCGTTTCGCTTTATTCCAGTCCACTGTCATAAACGGTAATATAGTTTGTGTTTGTGCTTGTTTTAGCGGTTACACGGTAATGAGGCCCTGTTCGTTTTACCGAGGCTGGTATTGGTAAATGTTATATTTTTGAATGGCAGTAAACAAGTTTTTCTTTCCTGATTGTGGGTGTTGTTGGTAGTTGACTCAATGGAGGTCGCAAACAATAAATATCCTGAATTTCTTGAGTTCAGCTCGCTGCCTTAACTCGCGCGTTGCTCGTCAGATTCGCGTAGCTCGGCTATGATTGGTGGAATCAAAAAGTAGGCGTTGCCTTAGAAACACATTTTTCCAAACGGTCCAATGAGGAATCGGTCCGACTGTGGCGAGCAGCCAGTAATTGGTGCAGTGTTGTGTACCCACAGTAATTATTACAGGAGGGGGAAGTGTCCAAAACTCGTGTTTTGCAGAACAGAGGGTTCAATACGATTCCAGAGGAGGTTTAAGCTTTTGCCATTGATGCAGAAAGGAGAGAGAAGCTCGTAATCTCAGGTAGGAAGAATATAACATTATTAGACATACCACCATTACAGAATTCCTCTTGAGGACAAAAGTTTTGGGACACACCTGTTTTCCAGGATTTGCGCTAGGCCTCTTACGTCCAGTGAAGGACAATCTTAATGTTTCTGCAGAACAAAGATTGGGTGCCAGGCCTCCTGGTCCAGCATCAGTGCCTGACCTCATAAATGATCTACACAATGAAAGGGCAAAGATTTCCACAGAAAACCCCTTGTGGAAAGCCTTCAAAGAAGGGGGACCTTCTCCATATTAAAGTCAATACATTTGAATGCAAGGTCCTGATGGTGTAATGCTCAGAAGTTCCTATACTTTTGTCCATATAATGTTGAAATTAACTAATTTATCTACTAATGCCAGCTGTGATTTGTCGATTATTTGTACTATTGACGTTTAACCTGTATTTAGCTGTGTATGACTTGATTATGAACTGATTATATCTAATAATAAATCAGATTTTTTTTAATTCTATGAGTGTGCTGGATTCAGTACTGCATGCCCTTTCCTTAATGAGCATCTGTTGGTGTTCTCTGAAGATATGAGTCGTTTTCTGAATGTCCTGAGGAGCTGGCTGGTCATGGTGTCAGTCATTGCTATGGGAAACACAGTCCAGAGCTTCCGAGACCACAGCTTCCTCTCCGAGAAGCTTTACACGGGCATGCCAGATTTTGGTAAGTGCAAACAAATGCTATACACTTGCAGTGATTTACACTGCAATTATAGAAACATGGAGTTCTCTTCTAATGTCCTTTCTTTTACAGTTTACTGTATCTTTTCCCTCAATTATAGGAAAAAAAGTCTTTCCTTTATAGTTTACTGTATTATTTGTTTCCCTGGATTTCAGGAGCTGATGTACTTTCATTTCCATTTACTGCATTTTTTCCAGAATTACAGGAACTGATGTCATTTCTTGGCAGTTTTCTGTTTTATTTTTCACCTCCTGTAATTCAGGAAAAGTCCACAGAAGTAAAATTGGAAAAATATGTACAATCTTTTATATTCTAATACAGCAGTGGTTGCACAGTGGAAGTTCACATCTGTACACATCACCTGTAGTTGTGGAAAGTTCTGACCTGCTGTTACTGTTGTAATTCTGATAATGGGCCAGTTTCCCAACCAAGGATTAAACCTAGTCTTGGATTACATTCTACTTTGAGTGGAGAATCTCCATTCAGAACACAGTGTAGACGACTGGGCTTAATCCTTATTCAGGGACTGACCTTTTAAATTCGTTTTCTGGACTCTATAGCTAGTAAATGATGACTGTAGACATCCATTCATTTAAATGTTTAATAGCAGCAGAAAAATGCTAAAATATTAAAATACTAGAAATGTGTGCTATTCGTAACTTACTGTAAATTAGATTTTTTTTACAGTAAAGCAAGTCTCCTCCATGTAAAGACAGAAGATGATGGCGAAACTGATGATGACATGTTAACCTTAGTGAACCTTAACACTTTATGACTCTGGCTATTTCTTCCTCAGTAAATGGCCTTCAAGCCAGGACCTTTGGCATATGGACCTTACTGTCATCCATCATTCGTTGTGCCTGTGCTGTGGACATTCAGAACAGAACGTAAGGCTTAAAAAATGTTTTTAATGAGTGTGTTTGTAATGATAAATGTGCAAAGAAGTTCATGCTTGCTTTGTCCTTCCCTCCCTTTCCCCATCTTAGGCTTTACCATATAACCATGTGGACCTTTGTTCTGGCTCTTGGCCACTTCCTATCTGAAGCCTTTATCTATAAAACAGCCCCATTGACCATTGGAGTCATGGCCCCACTTTTTGTGGCAGGTGAGTTGGGCAGGTGTAATATAACGAGTGATAAAAGAAAGATTTTTAGGACTTAGACAGTGTAATGCTGCTTCTTAAAGCAAAAAATTGTACAACAGAAAACTTCCAATCCTTTATATTATAAAGGATATATATTGGTACATTATACAATATATATTGGTGCCCCCCCACCCCCCCATAGTATTTTGTATTTTATTTTTTAGGTAAAGTATAACAAATATATTTATATCTATGTAGGTTCAATTATAACCTCATCCCACCTGTTTTACCCTCATTGTTGATCTGACTGAGTGCTGCTGTCGTGTTGTGTGTTGCACCTAGTGTCCAAGAGGATGACATTTCATCTCACTGTGTACTAGACTTGAAATGGCTTGGTGAGGATCAGTAGTAAAGTTGTATCTGTGTAGGCTGATATATTATGATAAATTACATATAATATAAATTAATACAATATTGTACAAGCCAATACAATACCAAGAAATAATTGTCAGGACTTATTTTAATTCATTCAGGTGTGTTTTAAGGATAAATGTTTAAAATTGTGTACCTGAATTATTTTACTGTGTTCTAATGTGACTGCAGGGTGTTATAGAACAAAAATAAGAACAGCAGAGAACATTGCAACACGTAAAGCAGCATGCTGGTTCTGTGACTCATGACTGGACAAATTCTTTTCAAATCAAAACCAAGCACAAAATACACAGAAATGTATCTTGTTCTGTTTTTGAATGGCTATGTGACATATTACTCACTTCAGAGGTTGATACATGCAGTTTAATTCCATGTATACCCACCACTAAACTGGGGGAGAGGATTCAATTACTCTGAGAACCAAACATCCATTTTTGACACTTTTCTTTTTATGTGCATAATTTTATGACCGCTACTCTTGGTGTCATATATTTTACTCATAAAAATATCCCAACTACTAAGTTCATAATGGAAAGACCAGTAGAATGTTTCAGAATTACTTATAAGAGAAAAATATCAACAATCTTTTTTGCTTTTTGCTGTAACCGTCTTCCAACAGAGTTTAAAGCACCCTAGCAAGCAGGTTCACAAGCATCAGTTAGGTTGTCAGCAATTCATTAATTATGAATCTTACCATAGGGCCTTTTATTATGAACCTTTGCTTTCACTGTGTGTTGGCCTCATTGTTTTTTCCCCAAACTTTTTGTTCCAGGTTTTTCCATTGTGGGCATGTTAATTGGGTTCCAGTGTATCGCAGAGCCACAGGAAGTTAGTGGAGCACGCCAGAAGAAGAGAAACTGAACCTATGCCTCAGTGATTCAATGTCCTTCTGAGCCTAGATGTGACAGTATGGGTTCATTACTGTCACCTAAGGACAAAGACAGTGAAACGGAACAGGACAACTGAACGCCCAGGGCACTCCAAGTTTACACTGACTGTGTGGGTCTACATGCTGTGCATTTTTGTCATACTTTTCATCAATTATCTCATGAAATAAGCCTGAGGCCATTGATGTCAGTCGTCTCAGCCTCAAATGCAAGGCATTTAAAGCATCCAGTGTTTCTTAATACTGGACTGCTCTCACTTGCAACATGCAAAAAGAAAACTAATAATTTATGTAATGTATAAAAACAATCTGGGGCATTAATAAGTAGAATGTTTTAAACTGTACTTTTGTTCAATTATTGTGGAGTTTATGAGATGAATGTTTATTTTTGGTGGCATGCACCAAGTGTCCTTCAGTGCGTCTATATAAACCTAAGCATGTCATGATATTGTCATAGTTGGTATGTATGTATAGGTTGCTAATTTATGTCTTTTCTAAACATAAAGGGCCCCAGTCTATACAGTACATACAGTATGTGGAAACTAAGCTTAAAAAACAGCCTTTTTTTAATTGTAAAGGATGAAGAGAGGATGGAAAAAGAACATGAAAAAAGAACTGTTTTGCTACACAAACCCAAATCAAATAAAATACAAAAAAACTGGGCCTTGTGAGGAAAAATGATTTGCTGTTAAACAGAATGAAATAATATAAAAAATAGAGGTTTCTGAATAAAAACATTTATTTTTTACCAGTTTACATAGTCTGCATGTGGGAAATAAGTCGACCAAAAAAATACCTCAATATTCATTATCAATCTTCATTTGCCCCACGTACACAAAATCTGTGTATGAAGTTCAGTCGAATCTCCATTTCTGTTAGGAAACACAACTGAGATCAAGTGCTTGTAGCGGGGTCCTGCTCACAGTGTATCGTGTATATACTGTATGTATCTCTCCTGTGCATAGATTTAAAAAGGAAGATCACTTACATATCAGACTGACACCATCACATCACCAGATCATATAAATAATTCAACAGCATAAGAATGTAACAGCAATGTTCCCAATAAGACCACTTTATGCAATGAGTTCTAATGCACGACATGCGAATAAGTGCTAGAGAACGTCCCTCATGGGTACCAGTTACATTCTGCCAAGAAGCTACTAATGCTCTACAGTCCAAAAGCACCCAGTTTGATGGATACTTGGTTCCATTGTTTAGAACTAAAATAGTACACACCTACTTTATGACATTTTAAGACGAGTTAGTTTTAAATACATCAATTATGTTAAATGAGTAATGACAATGGAAATGATTCATATCAATAAACATTTTGGTAACATTAGTCTTCAGACAGCAAACCCTAGTGCACCTATATGATAAAACTTATTAAGGTCTCTTGCCTCTGATCATATGATACAGAGCTAATGTCTTGTGCTATGGATTTAAAACTGAAAGTAAGTCTCCTGAAAGGCAATCTTTTGATATGATATTTTGTCATTGAGGCTCTTAGATGGACAAGGCTTATGTGTATTTTATTGGTAAATATAGGCTTTCTGCTTTTTCTGTTTTTAACAGATTTGACCCTTCTCACCTTCTTACAGGTCTCTGTCATTTTCAGTCACTTTGATTCGATCAAAAGGAGCCAAAAAAATGTCAAAGCAAGAGGCAAGAACTGCTCATTTTGTTCAAACTGAGTATCCAAGAGCAGGAGAAAGTAGCGCCTTTACAAATACACAAAATATTCCCCAATACTGTACAGCAAGTCTCCAAAGCAGAATCGTTCTGGCTCAGAGATAATACTTAGATGCACAGCATCAACCCAAAACATCACAGAAACAAGAGCTGCCTCCTCATTGATCTTAAAAAGAAGTCATAATGGAGAGTTTTACATTAAACTCTGGTCATTTCAGTCCCTTTCAGCTGGATGACTGGAGATAATGGGTATCGTTGCAATCTGAACAACTTTTTATTTCTTTTTTACATAATTCCTCCCTTGCCATTTACCACCCATTAGATAGATCTCCACCAATCAGAACCCACTAGCCATAACCCGAACTGAAAGGGTGAAGGCTAAAACACTTCCCAAAGTCTTTTCAAACAAATGAATGCATCACCATTGGACTGCTCAACAACCAATCAGTTACAGGATCCAGGAGGGCAGGGGCACTTTTATCCAAAGCGTCTTCCATTCCCAAACAACAGGGGACAGTCTCTCTGGAGCAACTTGGGGTTAGGGGTCTTACTTAGGAGGATGGTATGCTGAAGGTAGGATTCAAACCCATGACCTCTTGGTCCAAAGTCAAGTGTCCTAGCCAGTAGGCCACCACCGGCCCATATAGCATTGCCATTAATCAAATATCTCGTAATGAAAGCAAACAGTGGATTGGTAAACTTTAAGAAAAGTGCAATCTTACATTGAATCCAGTTTCTGAGATAAATAAAAGGTTATAAAGGAATAAAAAAAGGTTACGTTTTAAAGTGCATATTCTGCATAGTTAGTACTTAATGTATTGTATAAATGAACAGAAACGTCTTTCAGCTATTAGTTATTACTACTGTTTGTGCTTTTATAGACATATTCACATTTTGAAACACTGCAGTTTTCCCGCAGTCATTTTCATTTTAAACATGTTTTTCAGTGAACAGTACGATTTTAGGTCATTTTCAACCGACCACACTGGCCCTCCTATGAGTCAACAGATCCATGCGAGGTCATGTCGCTTGCCAATGAGCAATAAAATCTGTGAGATAAAACTCCCTGCAAAGGAAAACACCTTTCCTTGAGTGTGGCTAGTGTGGCTGTGATGAATCTCCCTTCTCACTGTTTGCTTCACTCCTAGACCTTGGCCTCTTTCAGTGGTAAAGATATTCCTCCCTCTTGGCTTCCTGGCTCCTTCTGTAAAAACAGAACAAAACAAGGTGTATTATCCCATAGTCTCATTCACAGTAAAACTGTGGCCTGAAACTGGCCTGAACCTTCCTAAGTTCTTCCTGAGGTGAAGTTTAATGTAAAACAGCCTCAGCTGCCTTGTGACATGAGCATCCTTATGGAATTAGGTAGCACTGCATTAAAGGAATAGTTCAGCAAAAAGTCAAATGCACACATTTTTCCACTTAGTCCAGATGTAGTCCATCAGCTTGGAATCCATATTTTCCCTCTTTAATTTAGAACTGCAGCTATCGGGCTGTGGACAAGGCTATGGTTGCTCACAAACAAGAGAAATCAAGTTCTTGTTTCATCCAAATAGTGATGAAGTCCAAATAGTTTTCATACATCCTCAGACTTTTCTCAGCCTACATCAGGGTCTTCAGTAGGGAAGCTTTGACTTGTGGATGTGGTTGAGGACAGAGTGTGACATACTGTGAGCTATAAAAATGAATAACACAATCAGCTGAACACTGCAGGCAGACAACAGGGTCTGTTTTCACATTTAGTGCACCTGGTAGCTTAGTGGTTAGGGAGTTCCTCCTATGATCAGGTTGGTGTGGGTTTGAATCCCAGGATTGCTAGACGTACTCTTGAGCAAGGTACCATACCCATACACTGCTCCCCAGGCGCTGTATTCCTGGCTGTCCGCTGCTTCACTCGGTGAAGGGTTTAAATGCAGAGAATGAATTTTGTGCAGTTCCCACTGTGTGCAGTGGTGTGTTCACGTATAACATTGCGGTCACTTTACACAATCCGCCCCAGGAGGAGTGCTAAAGGTTTCTTCTGGCAATGACCATCAAAAATCCATAAAAATGTGATCCAGGATCAGTCCTCTGCTTTATGAACACCAGGCCTGGTGTTATCTAGAATAACATCTTGTGGGCGAGAATTTTTTTTAATTTCTATAGCTCACTGTAAGTCATACTGTCCTAAACCACATCCACAAGTCTAAAGAGCCGAATGCAGTTTGATCAGGTCAAGAGATGTTTTTGAAAGCATTTTATGGAGACAGTTCGGATGCCTATTGACTTTTAGTGGTTGCAACAATGTCCTAGCTCTATTGCTAAACTAAACAAGGAACATTTGGACTCCAGCTGATCAGTTTCATCTGGGCTTGATAAGTTAATGTGTTTGTTTTTCCCCGCTCAAACCATTCCCTTAAGTGATTAAACACACAATTCCACTCAAACAAGAACCTTCCTTATTCTAGCCCTCACGAAGAGCTTTGCGCTCTGAAATGAGTTTAATATGTCTGTGATTATGTTCATTATTTGATAGGTTCAGCTATTTGAATCTGAATTGGAGTTCATGATTCTTTCTGAAATGAAAGATGAAGACAAAGATACATATTCCTGTGACTTACTGGAAACCAACCTACCCAACAAGGTTTGTTTAAAACAGTAAGTACATTTCAGAACAGGTAGAAAATATGCAAAACTGTTTGACCAATGAAGTGAATGACATTATGTATTATTTATGAAGGTGCCTTAATACTGGTGATAAAGACACAGTAAAATAACTGTAAGCCCTGCAGGAATCAGACTAGATATGTTTAATGAGAAATAACAGTCTCTTGTAGGGTCACTTTTCAGTGATAGTTCATGCAGCCCAGTTTAACAGTCACATAGAGAAGGAAAGAACATCAGAAGGCTTTAGATGTCTGCTCATGCATTCAGACACAGAAACATACTACATGCCCAGTGGAGCAAAAAGAGGAAACCAGCATTTAGTTGCATGAACTGTTTTGTAGTTATGAGTGATGAGCTCAAGTTGGAGTTGAAGTACAACTATAAAACAAACACTTACTGCTACTGCCCCTGCTTCGGACAGCTGGTTAGCCTTCTGACGCCGCAGGTCTGTTTTTATAAAGGCTGTCGAGAGGGAGTGAGTGGTGTCAAAACAGTTTTTAAAAAATGGTGTACGCTGTTCTGTGTGATCTGGGTTTTTTGTTTCTCCTTTGTGTAATACTTCAGATTAGCCACTAGAGGGCAATACCCACCCATAGATATACGTAGACGCACACATATACAGACACAAACATAACGCTGACTTCACGTGTTGGAAATATGTTATGAAATCAGTCATTATGATCATGCATTACAATGGCAAGCATGATTGTGATGTGATACAGTATGAGGAGTGTCTATTGCAGTTGATTTTCAGTATTAAATTGCCCCCCTACCTGTCATAACAGTCCCTATAAGGAGGAACAAGCAGAGGAAGATGTTGCCAGACAGTGTGCCGTAGTAGTCAATGATCTTGCCTTGACAGATTGTGAATATGATTCCAAACACCTGAATAGAGAAGAAAAAATAAATTCAATTTAATTTTGCTTAAACACTGACAGTATAATTCTGGTGAACACTCATATCATCTCTGTCTCAGTGGCTGTTGATTCATATCTTTCTCCAAGTGACACATGGCCTTCGAGAGTGTCCCTCTATCCAGTCCTTTCTTCTTCCTCCCTTCCGCCCCAGTGCACACACTTTGCCAGAGCTCTCTCTTTCATGTGTCACCCATGCCTTGCTCTCCTCTGCTCTTGCGCTTCTTCTCACTCTCTAACAAGCTCTGCATAATCCATCAAAGTAAATGGAGTCAAGTATTTGGGACACATTCCTCATTTGCTACCAAAGCATTTGAGAAAGGCTTACTCTACTGCCCAGCGAAACAGACAGGATTAAATGTAGACAGGTTTCTGGGGTAATTTGCCTTTTTACAGGTGCTACTCAGTGATTTAATTTAATTCTGGCAAGTCAGCACCTACTTTGTTCCTCTCCTTAGAAAATGACAGACAAATAACCTGGTTTGAACCTGCGACACTGGGGTCATTGGATTCATAGGCAAGTGTTCTAGCCACCACCTTTTGAGTGTATCACTCACACCCCACACCCTTGAATTTCATCACATTCAGCCAGCAACCAGTTTTGGTCAGTTCTCAGTGTACCTGTGCTGAGCAGTTGAGTAGGCCTGAGGATGTGCCCTCTGACTCTGGGTATGTGAGCTCCACTGCATATTCAAAGCCAAGGGGCAGGTAGCCGGTCATGAAGAACCTGTGGCCAAAATACAAAGAGCAAGTAAACGAATAAGTAAGCAGGGTAAGTGCAATTTCAGATCCTATAAGAAAGCACTTGTGGGGAAAGCCATGACCGCTAAATACGCCCATAGGTCAAGATTTACGATACCTTGGCACTTGAAGAGGAACATTGTGTAAATGAGTACAGAGAACACATTTTTAGACTTTTTAATACACATGTATTGTTCATTTTCTGAATTTCGCCCACTGGGTAACAAACATAAAATGTGGCCTTACCTTACTTCATATTTTATTTTATTAATTTTATAATTTTTTTCCAACGTTAAACATAATAAATAAATAAGAATTGTGCACTGAAATGTGTAGAAACCGGCACAATTAAGTACCTATTCCCTGTGAGTGATGTGTTAAACTTCAGTCATTGGCCCAGGGGAGGCCCAAATTAGGAATGAGATGTTCAGTTTTATGCTTGAGAAATGGCCACAATGTCAATGTATGTTTACAGACACTAGTCATCTGACTTCCACAAACTTGAATGAACCTAAACAATCAATAGAGCCTCCGTTCATATCCCGCCGAATCCAACAAAACTGGGTCTCGTTTTCAGCTGATCTTTGTACTTTACACTCAGTTAGCATAGCAATGCTCTTTTATATCTAATGTAATAACTTTTACCCCAGTGCTCCTGCCGTCACGAAGACTATCCAGAGATGGCCCAGGTTGAGGGTGAAGGCGTAGACCAGCATGCCCACAAGGGTCAGGAGATATACAGCAAATGTGGTCTGCCTGGATGAGGAAAGAAAAGAATATAAAACCATCTACCAGCTATTTATTTACATAATTTAAAGACATTCTTTTTCAAAATAATTAAAAATAAAATCTCATGACATTAACGGACAATAAAAATTAAAGCACGTCTTCCTTCTTTTGTAAAGCTACCTTTCTAGAGATATAGGGTTTGTTACAACAGCGATATATTTCTAATATACAACAATATGTAATTATATTAAATACATACATTAGGTATATACAATATAGATATATATTGTATTAGATATATATGTGAGATAGATACAATATACACAATATAAAGTATACCTTTCAACAGCCGTCTCTTATGCCAGTACTTTAAATGGGAGCATTAAATATCAAATTGAATTAAGTCTTAATGAATGTGTGTGTAAATGCTTGCATTTTTGTGACATCCATGATTTAGTAAGAAAACCTCTGATTAAATATTACATATTACATCCTCTATCAGCTATGGCCATGATCGAAAAGACGAGATATTTGGTGGTGGCCTAGTGGGTCAAATACTTGCCTTAGGGCCAAGAGGTAATGGGTTTAGGGCCAAGAGGTAATGGCAAGCCACCATTGGGTCCCTGAAAAAGACCCTTAACTTCAAGTTGCTCCAGGGAGACTGTCCCTTGTAGTTAGGGAATGGAAGTCGCTTTGGATAAACAATTCTGCTAAATGCCATAAGTGTACTAGCCCTTTTTGTTTTCCTGCTGCTACAGTTGTCATACATACACCAAATTCCTAATCACCTTCCTTCATGGACCTGGCTCCATCTAAACAAACAGCTCATTATGAAGTAGCAGTGCTGTGAACAACCATGCGTAAAAAAAAATGTCCCACTTCACTGCTGCTGTTGAAAATGGCCCCGGGCTCAGTTCAGACGTCTAAGACAGGAAATTCAACCCTGACTGTTATGTGTGCTCACTGAAATGGTGTTGGTGTTTTGACTGATGGCTCAGAAAACATGACTGAGGCTTTAACTGGCTTAGGTAAGGAGAGGTTACATAGAAAAATATCAGAGGTATCCGTGATGGATCCAAGCATAGTGGGGCAATAGAACTGCAACAAATACATCGAAAATCTTCAACAAATTAAAATATTTGAATACATAAAAGCTATTGGAGTAGCATTACTCATTTGTTTATCAGGCCAAATGCTATTTAATCTCCAAAAACTCATGCTCCACTATAACGTTTTATTTAGTGGTTTAAATCCTTGATTACACCCTTATTTGCTGAGAGGAGTTGAGCAAAAAAGAAACTTAATAAAAAAACAGCTCAATAGCCTGTGCAGTGTTGGGGAGATTCCATCAGTTTTGTTATGTTTCATATTAAGAAAATAATTAATTAGTAATGTTTTGTAGTCATTTAGTTTAATTTTACCTTAAATAATAAAGAAAAGCAAATAAACGCATAAAACTTGTGTAATAATACAAAAGAAAAACTATGGACTTACATTATTAGTATTATAGTTATTGTTGTTTTAGTTTTTTTTAATTTTAGACAACAACTGCACAAAAAAAGGCTACAAAATCTGTATTTTTTTCATTTAGAAATTCAAGTGAAGCATGGAATTGTCTTTTTATTACAGTATATTTGAATATGCAAGACAATGATTCAATAGAACATCAGTATAAAATTAATATACTGTTTTTGATTAGCCAGAAAAATAAATACAATCCTGAACATGTTTAATTAATAAGAATTATTAGGAAACGGCTAACTGCTTAGACACAAAAAATCGCTGCAGTTTTTTTCAAAAACTTTCCTACCACTCAGGATATGAGAATATAAGTACATAAAGCCTGTCAGTTTGAAAGCTGAATCTAGCATGACAATTTCCCCCAAACAGCATCACAGTCCTTGATTCCCTGGGACTGGCCTGGTGCCGGAAGGGAGTTTCATCAGAACTGATACTGAATGAACTAAACAAAATGTAATATTTCTTTAATAATAAATGTGCTTTTAACTATAAATTCATAAGGCTAAAACAGAGAGACTCAGCCAGAGCTTTAATCCACAGAAAACCAGACTCTTAACCAGGACACAACACACAACTGTAACTGTTGATTATAACACAAACTGAACACTTCACTGTATCTCACTTGTCTCTCTACCTCACTGTACCTCACCTGCCTCTCTTCCTCATGGCACCTTACCCCTGACTCTCTACCTCACAGTACCTCACCCCTGCCTCTCTACCTCACTGTATCTCACCTGCCTCTCTTCCTCACAGTACCTCACCCCTGCCTTTCTACCTCACTGTACTTCACCTGCCTCTCTACCTCACCTGCCTCTCTACCTCACTGTATCTCACCCCTGCCTCTCTACCTCACTGTACCTCACCCCTGCCTCTCTACCTCACTGTGTCTCACCTGCCTCTCTTCCTCATTGTACCTCACCTGTCTCTCTACCTCACTGTATCTCACCTGCCTCTCTACCTCAGTGTACCTCACCTGTCTCATTACCTCAATGTACCTCACCTGTCTCTCTACCCCAATGTACCTCACCTGCATCTCTACCTCAATGTACCTCAACTGCCCCTCTACCTCACTGTAGCTCACCTGCCTCTCAACCTCACCCTCTCTACCTCAATGTACCTCACCTGTCTCTGCCTCATTGTATCTTACCTGCTTCTTCACTGTCTGTTATTTATGTGCATGTACATCAACAGCAACTACAACACACTACACTTTACAGTACATACTCTGTTTTGTACATTTAAACACTTTAGACATTTCAGAGGCACATGGAAATTGTAACTATAATACATGTTGTACTTGTATAACTGTATAACTGAATCACAAGGTTACTGTTACTATTAACTGAAAATATAAGGGGACTGGTAAAGATCACAAAGTGGACCATTCCGATTTATCAACAGACTCTAGTCCAATACGCTGATAAGCCAAGGAATCTGCTAAGAAACACTCTGTTGTTCGTGCCTTTATCCCTACAAAGTTTGAACATGTGAGGTATGTGTGATGGAATTTCACAGCACGCAGTGGTTATTGTTTGGCCAAATCCTCTCAAACTCAAAGGGATTAAAAGAACAGTCGGTTCATTATGTCAGAAAAAGAGCATTAACTTATACATTAACGTTTGAGATTTTGACACAACAGGCTGGAGGACAACCAAACAGAGAACCCACTAAAGGCTCGGTGCAGCTGTGAGTGCAGATGGCACTGGCACAGATCTCTATTCAAATTCTGTTCAGTAACAGACTCCTACACATGTTGCAGCTGGCAGGGAGCCTTCAGCAACATCTTGAGATGGCAAAACGTCCTAGAAGTCTCTGATGCCCAAACTGAGCCAATACACTGCCAACAGTCGTTTATTCAACATGCCACTTCACAGCTTGTAAATTTTGAGGGGACAGTTTTGTTCCAGTGTCGGCCTAATGATGCGGATTACTAGCATCTAAGGCAAAGCATTAGGTTTTAATTAAACGAGTAGTTAAAAGCAGCTCTGTCATAGAGGTGAGGGTTTAGGATTACTGCAAAATCTGATCTAGTAGTAGTCTAATGCTACTTTGTTGTGCAATTTCTTATTGGCTTTAAATTGTTATCCTTATGTGTAGCACTATGTATATAATCATCTTGTTATAATGTGCAAGAGTCTACCATGTGCAATATCATGTGCAGCTTTCTTATCATATGCTAAAACCTTATCATTATGTGCAATATCTTAAGTGGCCATTTTGTCATATGTGAACACACCACAGCACAAAATTCTTCCTCTGCATTTAACCCATTCACAGGTGAAGCAGCAGGCAGCCAGGAACACAGCGCCCAGGGAGCAGTGTGTAGGGATGTCACCTTGCTCAAGGGAACTTCAGTGGTGCCACTAACAGTTCTGGGATCCAAACCCACAACCTTCTGTATACAGGGCCAACTCCCTAACCACTAGGCCACCAGCTGCCCTATCCAACACATAATTTTGTTCAATAGTCTTACCCTGCTTAATATCATGTGCAGTTTTCTTATTGGATGCTAAACCATTCCATTATGTGCAAATCTTGAGGCTTACTTGTATGTCTTAGTTTTGTCCAACCAGATGCCACAGATCAGAGAGCCAACCATACCAGCGATGACAATAGTTAGACCGATTCTTCCAGCATTCACTTCTTCCCCCTGAGAGAGAGGAGGAGGGGGTCATATGGATTTCCTGCTCTTGTATTGGACACAGAGTCCCACTATGAGATTTAACCAATCATTTGTTTTGACTTACATAGTGAGACAGATTTCAGCTAGGCTACTAGATGAGGCGCTCAAGAGAGGAAAATTGCAAGTGTTAGTCAGGCTCAGTTCGACAGGTTCAACAGCATAATTGCTACATTTAGTAATCAGGTGAAAGTGTAAAGTGTTCGGCTTCAAAGTTGTGCCTGAGTAGACAACACAGGATGGAGGTGGCACTCACAAATCCTGGAATTGCCTATTCACTGGTGTATTTACATAAGTTTGGTTTCTGCTAGATTTTCTTCATTTTCTCACTTTGAGAAATGGCAGCTGTTTTACTTTGATGGCTCAATCTTGAGATGTTTCATTTGAGAGACCTTGTTTTTAAGCATTAATCTAGGATTGATGTATTCCAAATGACAGAAAAGAGAAAGTATTAACATAACTATCTAGCAACAAATTCTACCTAAATATAGTTTTTTGCAGTATGTTTGTTTTCATTTGTATTTTGATATTTAAAAATATTATTTAGTTAAATGTACCAACATGGTCCACTAGAGGGCCAGAGGTTGAAATCACCTACAAATGCAGTTAGAAACCATCAAAGCATGTATCTGACAGAAAAACATCATCCAAAAATTGAAAAGCTTGACTTGTGACTATTATTTTCACCCTGGAAGGACATAACTAAAAAATCAGGCCTGTGATTATCAATATGATTATACACTTCTTGTTTAAAGCCCTTTGCATCTTTGGTGTGGCTCTAACAACTCCACAAAGCATTATCTTAGTGTAAGAGAAACTTTTAAGAACAATAACTATATGTAAAGAAACATTTGACCTAGAATCAATGTTATGTAAACTAATCCCAGATAGACCTTTATATGGCTCACTGGTTTCCTCTCTATGTCTAAAGCTTTAGTCAATTTCCAAAAAGATCTGTAGATCTTTAGTGAGTGCAGGTCAAAGGCTTGTCATCGGAGTCATTACTCATCTGTAGACAGATATTTCAGGCAGAAAGTACCCAAACCAAAAGCCTTAGGAAGGACAATGAGTGAGTAACAAAAAGGACATCTTACACTGCAAAAAAAGTACTTCACAGGTACATATCTGGTCACAATGGAACAGTTTTAAGTTTTAATGAGTTTTAAAGGTACACCAAGGGGCACTTACCTGGGGGAAAATACTATACCCTTTCATAAAAAGCCATGGCAGCTTGTATGTAGTCAGTGCAACTTAAAAAAATCCATTGCACTTATACTTTAAGGCAAGTAATTAAGTTACCAAAGGTACTGAAGATGTACCCTTGGGGCACCTCCACACTGTTTTTCTGTATCTGTATTTGAGCGTAACTGTAATAGGCTTAATAACGTCTTAACAAACTCTTTATTCATAGGGTATTTTTTATTTTATATTTTGCATTCTACTATGGAATTTTATTGTTCAGTGCTATGTGACATCTGTCTGTGAAAAGCATTTTTATAAATAAACGTACTTTCTTACTACCAAGGATGTATTAAATGGACCAAGAGCCCCCCCCCCCCTTTTCCCATCTTGTGTAACATCAATTCTTTAAGCCATTAGATATATGCAGAGATACTGTATTGCCCAAAGGGATGCATAACTAAAAGTGACATGACATCCACATCTCAAGGTTCTTACGACTCATGTAGAGAGTGTGGCCTGGGAGATAATAGTAGAGGTGGATTAGATAAGACTGGCAGTGACTCACAGGGTAGTGATCAATAATCATCCGGTTCAGCAAAGTAGATACAGCGTAGAAACACCCAACATTTAGTCCTGCAGGAATAAAAAACAAGCTTGCTTCACAATCACTGAATAACATAGGGGACAGCTCTACAGTAAATCATAAATTATGTCTTGTTTACTCTTATTCCACTTATTCTAATTCATCATCCCATTTGAATGTGTTTCTATGAGATGTGTTTTCCTGAATGAATGACATGGGAAAAGCTTCAGTCATAACAGAAAAAAATGTATAAAGCCCTTATATTGTGAACTCCAATATCTAGTCTTTGTTAATAATCAACTCGGATTGATTTCTGGAATTCAAAATCAACATTAGTTTTAAATCATACAAAACATCTGGGAAAAGGACTTTCATCTGTACACAAACAACACTCACACTTTCGAAAACATACACAAGCTGCACTTTTTGGTGGAGGGTTATCATATAATTTTTTGGGGTCTTTTTATTCTGGGTTGATTTTTAATACTGGAATGTACAATAAACATATACTGGGTTAAAGAAATGCATTTTTAAAATGCTCCAAAATAGTTTTTTGAATGGTTAAGTGATGCCTTTACCCTTACTCTTAGAGAAAATCCTAAATTTTTTCAACATTTTCAGCATATTTGAGTGGTTAAAATGTAACCATTTCAATACACTTGAAGTTCAATACGCAGTTCAATAAATACTTAAACCATTTAGGGGTTGCTGCTAAATGGTTATATTTCTTTACAATGGTGAAGCCTGGAAGCAGGGGTCGACGTCTACATAACACAAACATGACCATGCTATTTACTATGCAAACCCACCTGTGAACCTACATGTGCCTTCTCAGTGTTTATATATGCTGATAATGACATTGCGGTAAATCTGAAAAAGGTTTTGCCTTACAATTTCCTAACTGTACCCGTTTCTGTGAAGCGTTTAACTATAATAAGTGTATAAATGTAAAACATTCTGTGAAGCAGAGACATTAGATGTTACTGCTGTGTGGTTCCATTCACTTCCACTGTGAAAAAATTGTGTATGTGTCTTACTGTGTATGAGAACCCATATGGAAATGATCTACATTAAATATGCTGGATTAAAACTCATATGTGGTTTATAGGGAAGTCAATCTGCATGTAAAATGCATATTAAATGCATACAACATGAAACTTATATAACGTATAAGCATTGTGGATGTGTGCTTTATTCATATATGAGGAAAATGAGAAATGGCCCACTTTTGTGGTATGTGCCATATAAGATTTGTTTCTGGCAGTAAAGGTTTGGTATAAGACTTTTAGACGTTTTATGTATTTCTTCTTCATATCTTCTTCATAAAGGACGGAAAATGGAGCATTTCATATTAAACCACTCTGAATGTTTACATCATAATAGGCGAATCATGTTTAAACTGTGAAAAACACATAGCACCTGTAAATGTAAGTTCAATAAAACTGCTTTTGTCTTAGAACAGCTTTCAATCCCAGATCTGCTTAAGAACAAACAGCAAGAATCCTGGATGTCAGGTTTGTTAAAATACATTCATGAACTGATATTTTAAAATTGATGAAGTGTAAAAAGTAGTGCATTAAATGTACAAATACACTTACAGTCAAAGACAACTGTAAGCAATTACAGAATAGATTTAATTCATTCGTGTGTAAATGAGGTTTAAATCAAGTTTGTGCTAGAGATACTGACAAGTATGTAATCATATTCAAATGCTAATCATCCTAAAGAATCCCTGACATTTTGATCTTTAGCCTCTATCATGAGTACAGATGTGCACAGTCTGAAACAGCTCTGGATGAATGTGATTTTAAAGGTACCATAGGTGATGACAAGCAGGACAAAAGGCTTGTTGCAGATGAGCCTCCCAATTGAAGAGAGGTAGGAGTAGTCCTGGGGGGACATGTTTCTCATTGCTGCCTGTGCCTTAGAGGGAGGTATGTCTGGCTTCTCCTGGAACACTAGACCACAGAAACAGAAGCTGTCAGTTGAGCTCCCTTACCATATGTACAGCCTAACACCAGTCTTTTCTTAATCATATGAAACTGCCAGCTTTCCTTTGCAATGCGTGAACATTTGATGATGACCAATAGTACTGTATTGTCAAAACAAAACAACCAAAAATACTTGTGCAACTTGATGAATGACACTGATGAATGTTAACAGGCTGTAGTGAATGTTCCAGCTCAGGCTGCTGTCTGACTGAGGCACAGAACAGGGTGTCCAATCAGAACAGAGGTCATTTGCATAGGCATTCTTAAAGGTACAGTACAAAAAAAAACCATGCTGTGTCTTGAAGACTGACTAGGCAAAGGACCTCTGTTCTGATTGGACACCCTGTTCTGTGCCTCAATCAGACAGCAGCCTGGGCTGAAACATTCCATATAACTTCATTATGAGTTGGACTAAACTTAATAGAATATTTGTGACATCACAAAAACAATGAATTCATTGTAGGCTGTTTTTGTAGTTTTGCTCCCACAATGGACCATACGCACTCAGTAGTGAATGATGTGAATGAACAGTATTTATGTACGATGTCAAAAAAATGATACGTAAAAAAGTGAGGATAGATCGGATTTGTATGCTATGAGCCCCTTAAGTTACATTAAAATCACCATTTTCATTCTCCTGCAACGTTTCCCCCTCAGATATATGAGGTTTTGATACAATAAGTATTAAGAAAGGCATAAAAATCAAACCTGCAAAACAAAATAATGCCATCACATCACCACCAGATCTGAGAAATGAGTGTTTATATGGACATTTCAATGTTAGTGCACACAGTGGAGTCATGTCTGAGTTTCCACAGTGTTTTTCTCTGTCCTCTGAGGGCACAATTAGACATGGACACAGACAGGACACGCCTGAGCTCACTGGAGAGATAAGATAAGCAAAGCTACTGGAGGAGGGACCATTCTTTTCTGTCACTCCCCTAAACAAGCCTGCAGATCCCACTGCCCCTAGACACAACATGACGCTGCACGATCCGTGACATCAGCATGTAAAACACCGCCCAAGCAGAACACATGTCTATAATAAACATATGTCACAATATTAATCACACCTGACGGACAGATGAACTGTGAGTCAGAAATAGGACTATTATATCACCATCACATGTGCAACGTGGCAATCAATGACTGATTAGCACATCAGAAAAATAATCAGTCAACAAATACTTTTCTGTCTTATATCACTCTCTACTGCTAAGTAACCAAATGAGAAGGTCTGTGACATAAAGTGATAGTATATATGTACCGTGTCTGGTAAGCAGTAGGATGAGGTGGAATTGACACCGTTTCAAAGACTTTGGAACCTGAATTCTACACTAATGTAAACACAGACAACGTCTAACCACACACCTGTACTAGTGTGCAAAGGTCTGGGCACTCCTGGTCAAAAGAAATGTGTATGCATTGTGTACAGAGAACACAGAGCACATTTTAATGCACAATTACTGTTTAATTGTAGATCTCTAGATCTAACTCTTGGATCAGTGTATTGTAAGAGTAAGCAAATATATCCTTTTACAACAGAATAGAAATATTGTGATAATTATTTTTTTTCTGTATCTGACTGACCTATAACATTTCCTACTTTTCTGATATGTTAATTGAAGATTCACTTAAAAAAACTGCAAAGCTATACAAACCTATTAGGCAAACAAAATGGAATTTCAGCAATTTTGTGCTACACACTGCCGGTTCAATAAGATAAAACAGAGATGCATGTCTGTCCTGAAAATGTGGTGTAACTAGGTCATAGTTTACATTTTATGCATAATCTCTAACATGCGTTCTTCTACAATGGGTAGACCTACCATGGTAAACCTAGTGGGGGTCTAATTGACAGTGAGGGTTTTAACAATCTTACCAATGATAACCAGAATGAAGATGAGTGTGGCCACTCCAGCTGTGATGTAGAACATGATACTGATGTGGTGAGCCAGTTCATCCAAGTTATCCACATTGGGCACGAGAATAGGTGGCACCAAGAACCCAATGGCAATGCCAAGCTGTGGCAGAAAGGGAAATAAAAGGACATTTAACCATATCTCACATACAATTTAGTGATAGAGTTCACCTTTTGTTGCCAAAATCTTGTTGCCGGTTAAAAAAGTTCTCTCCTGTGCAGTTTTTCTACCACTTTCTATGTATTTTTCTTCCATTACAACTTCCTAAATCAGCTAATGATGCTAATACATTATTTCTTAAACTCCAGGCCATTGAAAAAATGCCAGGATTCAAATTCCCATTTATTGGATGATCGAAATAAGCCTTAGACGTTCATGACCGTGTTCTTGCCAGATCCTGCAAAATGACATTAACTTTTCAAATTGACATAAATGGTAAATCTGGTCCCATTCAATGATTTAAAATACACCGTTATCTCTCCTTTAAAACATAAAGTAACAAGAAGGGCCAAATATGTACCATCAAATTTGCCCATCAGAAAGAAGCACCAGGTCAGAGTTTCAGTGTGACCAACAGTGTGACATTCTCGCTTTATTTTTAATGGCTTAAATTTCAAAACACCATGGTGCTCCTTGCACAGCCTGCTACACAGTGTGCTAGAAATAAAGTGCACTCAGTGCACTCTCCTAACCAGTGTGCACCCCCAAGAATATCCTAATAAAAAGAAACAACAATACTGGACAAGAGAACATTAAATTAGCACAAAAACAAACATGTGCACATCTGGTTTCCAACAGCTCCAGTGGAGAAGGCAATGGACACTGCTTGATTACCAAACCATACTGAGGCTAAGCAGGAAGGTATACCCAGAATGTATAGTGATGCTATAGAGCAAACTGACCTAAAAAGATGACAGGAACATGCTGGTGTTCCTAGCTCCAGTACACTTAAAAGCAGACCACAACTACATGCCTGATGCCACAGCTGCTTAGGATAAACATCAGAGGCATCAGTGAGGGATGTATGTAAGTATGCAAACCTTAAAGGCTGTTTATGTGAAGTAGAGTGGCCATTTTTTCTCATGCGTAAAAACACAGCACAACGCACAGCGTGCCTCTGCACTTCTCATGGAATATGAGCTTACGAGCAAAAGTATCACCCAACAATCCTTGTAGAGCTTGGTCTGCACCAGAGGAACCAGGATTGCTGTATCTGATGGCCATCTAACTCCATAACATAATGTAGCAATAATGAGGGACAGCTATGGGTGCCCATTAGAGCACATATGAGCTATACATTATAAACCATAGGTTTGTAAAGAGAAAAACTGTACAAATGCAATAATCAGAAACACGGTATGGCAATTGAATCAAATAGTCAGATTACTGTGAATAGCTACCATAATCTTGTAATTCAGGTTTATGTTCCTCAAATTGAATTGTGTGTTTCCTCAAATTGAAACTTGGATAAAAGCCTCTGCCAAATGCATGTAATTCAGGTGTTATGTAATGTGAATAAACAGTGAGTTAGTGAGTAATAAATCACTGTGTTTTTAAGGCCACCAAGTGTGCAACTGTGTAAGTGATGTGCCAATCACTGGGACATGGTGATGCCATCCAGGCTGGGTGTCCAAGGGAGCACTATTGGCATTGCTCTCTCCGGGTGGGTAGGAAGGGCACCATCATCCAGCTTGAAGCTAGCTCTCAGGCATCTGTCTGCTGATGTACTGAATTGGTGGTCAGTGTTCAAAGCATGTTGAGCTATGTAATTAATGCTAGTTTTCACTCCCCCAGTGTTGGTAGTCTTGAGTGATTGGAAGAATCCTAGTAAGTGGGTGGAATTAAAATTGTAGAGAAAACTGAATAATACTAAACAAATGACTGCATTAGGAGTAGCGTTACAGTTGCTGCTCTCAATGCTAGTAAACTAAGAGTGCATAAATGTTATAGATTAAGTAAATAAACTGGGCTATGTAAAGCATATCTACGTGCTGCTGGTTCTTGTCAACAGGCGTTCTTGCCAGATAAAGTGTCAAAATAAACATTCCAGTCATATGGATTTACTGTATCTGAAAACATCTCTAAAATGTTCCTAAATTTGTTTTGAAATGGATACAGTATGCACTAGTTGACCTGAGATATGAGTACTAATAAATCTTAGTTTTTATATTTGAGGGAAATATTTTGTATGTGTTCAATACAAAACAGCATTTTAGAGATTTTTATAACAAATACATTAAATAAAACACATTTCTGCACAAAAGAACTGCACAGTGTAGTGTGACAGGTCCTTATATTTCTCAGGTAACTTCTCAAAGACTTTCAGAAAAGAAAGGATAAGATACTGACATTTTCTATATTATATAATGTGCAAACTGCCTTCGATTCACTAATAGAAAGCTTGACTTCTTCTGGGAGGACAAATACGATACCTACTGGGCATCTATATCTACTGTATATCTACGCAGTGACTCATTAAATGAGTTTTGAGATGATGTAAATTTAACTTGACTTATAACTAAACAGACGCTGGCTAACGAGGCCCCATACAGCCTAAAATGTACTTTAATTTGTCATTGATTAGTGTCTTCATTTGAAAGAAAAAATGCCCTGTAGATAAAAACTGGGCAGTTTGTGCATGTAACTGACATGCATGTCACTCAAAGACATAATTGTCTTTCACAAAGGAACGACCCTTCAAAAGATCCTTGCCGAAGGAGATATCTGATGGAAATTTTAGCTTCCTCCACTCTCCTGCTGGGCGACTGGAACAGCACTTGACAGAGCACATTAGCAGATATTTCTGGGTCACAGGGAGGCAAGGAAATGAATAGTGGTGACAAACTGGCCTTCTGGGATGCAGGGCCTATAAGAGCTCCTCATATCACTGAGTCGATGAACCGGGAAAAGTGTTCAGCGCTTTGGTGTAGCATTGTAAGGACAGCAAGGGTTCAAATACGGACACCCCTGGTACGCACACACAGGTAAAGCACACAACCAGCAAACCCACAGATGCAGTGCAGGTCATGATCTTCACTATTTAAATATTTAGTACTCTTTAATTAAAGTAATGAATATTTTACCTTTGATTTGCACTAGAGCTACAAGGCTAATGTGGCTCACAAGTAATGAAAAGTTTTGCTCACCAGATTCACACCATGTAAACCTTCCAAACACTATAGGACTGAACCTATAATTGATGATTATAAGTTCTCTGGTTAAGGGCATCTAAAAAATGCTGTAAATGTAAAATAACTCAGTTGGCTTGGGTAACAAATAGCCCTAGTCTGTAATAAGTATGAGATTTTAAGTGGATAATCTCACAAGCTGTAGTCACAGTGGACTTTTGCATTGCTGTGTTCTTTGCCCGTGTAGGGCAAAAGTGAGGAATGTATAAGTGGTCCTGGTGTAATGTAGTTTTAGAGGATATATAGAATAACTGGAAGTTACAAGTGACAATATGTTGACAGCTCCTTTATTTAGTTTTGCTGAGAATATAAAACTTATCCTCTTGTTTACCAAGGTTCACAAAATCACAGATCATTTCTTGTCACTGCTCTGTCAAAGGACAAAGGAGGAAAGGTGTGTACTGTTTTATATACCATGGGCATCATAGAGTTCCTGATCATTGTTTATTTCTGATGTAGTTATTAACTGAGGAGTATAATACACAGAATACATTTCTGACTAACTAATAGGGCTTAATGGCAATACCTTGTATTTCAATGCCTATAAACAGGAGAGAAACTATTTGCTCAGATCCACATTAACATTATTGCGGCTGATGGACGTGACGCAAAAATATTTAAGTACATTCAAATTTGTAATACACGCATTTGGCAGATGCTTTTATCCAAACACTACTTTTTCATTTCTAGTATTTGAATTCATTCTCTCTCACTTTTCAGCTTTATCATTTCACACCTGAAGGATTCCAAAAAGAGAAGGTTGGAGCTGACAGATGCTGGATGTACTGCTGGTCCTGTATTGGCCTGATTCCACTGAACTCCCACCTTAGATTATTTACTTCTACTCATTGAAGTCAGTGATGTAACTATTACTTGCTTTAAAGCTATGCTGCCCACTTGTGCTGCTTACTCTTTCCTAGCAATTTTCTTGGTTTAAGGTCACATAAAAAAGAAGACCTACACACCCACACAGCTGGTGGGATAGGTTAAAGGAGAGCTCTTCTCTCAAGCTTCCTATGATGCTTTTACAGTCACACATTAATCGACAATGTGAAAACCAGCTTCTAGGGTGCACCTCTGCCCACATGAACTATACCCTGCACTCTGGGCCTCTGTCAAAAACAAGACATAAACTGCACCCCAACCCCATTTGAATGCAGGCATTTAGACAAATCATTTCCTTTGGAACAATGTGATTTTAATTTAATTTATTAACCCTAGTAGTCACATGTGAACACACCACAGCACAATGTGAAATTCTTTCTCTGCATTTAACCCATTCACCAAGTGAAGCAATGGGCTGCCGCCAGCGAGGGGAGCCTGAGGAGCAGTGTGGGGACGGTGCCTTGCTCAGGGGTACCTCAGCGGATTATAGAGCCAGCAGCCTAACCACTAGGCCATCCAGCCGCCAGTCAGACATACAAAAATAGACCTATTTGGCAATAATTCAGTTTGTCATGATTGAAGAAAGAAAATATCCCAAGAACACCACATCCACAGTGAAGTACACAGGTGGGAGCATTGCAATATGGATCTGCTTCTCTGCAAACAGTACTGGAGCGTCACACACCATCAAAAGAAATTTAATCTCATTGGCAGAGAAAAAGCAACAGGGAAATTCCAGTCACACTCAAACAAATTTTGGAACAATAGCCAATGTCCTAACTTGAGTAACACTGAGTAACATTTATGGGGGATTTTGAAATTGTGAGTTCATTATTATGAAACCTTAGAGAGTTGAAGATGGTTTGCCAACAGAAATGGGAACAATCTGCAATAATTTATGTAGCTCTTACCAAAGAGGTCTCAAAGCTGCAATTGCAAGGACTACTGCATTTTATTTGTGGTGTCTGACTACTGCATTTTATTAGACATATATGTTTATGCCTATGAATGCATACAATCATCCTAATGAATGACAGGTTACATGATACAAAGTATCAACCAGAGCTGAGCTATTGGATACGGCCCTGTACTAACTTAATTTATGATGAAATCTTAATCTTGTAGTACCTCTTAATTTTAAGTCTAGGTTTACTAGTGTGAGGGACGTGTTTTCTTGCAGACAGATGTACGCTTCTTTGGCTAAGAGCATCTGACAAATGTTTTAAATGTAATTCTAGACTCCAATTCTGCCCACATTAACTAAACCCTGGGCTTTTGGGACTCCAACGACTCACCTGGTTGCCGAAAACACCAATAGAGCAGGCGGTGGACACCTCATTGGAGCCAAACCACACAGAGGCAATCCGGGAGGGCATCCCTAGGATGAAGACCTGAGCGAAGGAGCAGGCGAACTGGCCCAGCATGGTCACCCAGAATAGGTGAGGTCTAACACTGGCCACCTTGATCCAGGTGCCAAGGCAGTTGATGGAGCTGGCCACCAGAGCGACCACCCGCAGCCCCTTCTTGTCCAACAGCCAGGTCACTGGAAATATGAAGGGGATATAAGTCAGCATGTAGATCATGGACATCCAGTCTATGGCAAAGGAGCTGACACTGTAGAAGCGCATGAAGATGTTATTGATGATCCCGTACTGGATCCACTGGAATGCATTGCACAGCGAGTAGGAGCTGAACAAGAACACTATGGCCCATCTTCTCCTGTACAAACGGGTGGTGCACTCTTGGGGATCCTCAGGGGGCATTTCCTTGCACTCTATGTGGTCTTCTGTATGGTCACATATGTTGCTCTTCTCGACAACCGGTCCGTTTTGCAAATCTTCAGAGTCACACATTTTTATAATTTGTTTCTATTTATATTTTTGTGACTTTTATTAGTTTTCTTAAGTAAACGCCACTGACAGCTTTTAAAACCGGTGTAAAGAAAGCTGGAAGCGAAGTAGAGCCTGTCAGTGGCAGAAACACCGGCTACTTCATTCATGCAGCGTTTATACCGGGCTTTTCTAACCATGCCCCCATTCACTTTAAGCTCCGCCCGTTTAAACGAAGTCCCTCCCACTTTGCTCCCCTTGCCCACACTCCATTGTTCAACCAGCTTTTTAATCTACAAAATCCCACATTTTACACATTTCTCTTCTTAATTATCTCAGTCAAAACATCCAGACAAACAATTCAACAGACAAATACAAATCCGACATTAGGCATTATAAATCTATATTGATAACTATAAGATGAGGTAGAACTTAATTTATGCCAAGGGAAATTCTTGTGTCATAAGCTTGTTCTGTGCAACGGGAAAGAATGAAAGATAATAAGACAGTAGAAAAAATGCAAACAGAAAACAATGACAAGTACATTCATGTAACAAACAGCAGTGTAACACCGACATTAGTGAATTAAAAGGTTTAAAGTACTGTACCAGCAAATCAGTAATGCTAATTGGTTTATAAAAACGGCTCAGTGGTAAATCAATAAAAATAAAAAATAAATGATATAAAATAGCAGCAGATGGTAAGGCAATGAGATTAAAATTCAATAACTTGTATATTGCATAGATTTAGAACAGAATTGCTGAAAAAACGCAAACAGATCACCTCTATGTTATAAATCTATATCTATAAAACCTGCATAATTAACCTTTATAATAAAGCCAAACAGGTCTGTATTGACTGATAAAGCACTGCAGTTATACAAAATATCAGTTATTTTCTCTGAGCAAACCAAAATATTGTTAAATAACGTGCTGAGCCAGTTTTGCTTTAAAGAGAATTGTATCCCATTTAACGTCAAAGTGATTTAGGGCATGTCGACCACTAGATGTCACCAAAAGAGCAGATTCATGTCAGACGCACTAAAACTTGTAATCCAGTAGGGGCCGCTGTAATCTCTTTTACACAAATTTCTTTACTGTATAAATGCAATAAAACACACACATTAGAAAAAATAATTCTGTAAAAATCACCTTGTGATTCTCATCACACGAGTTGACAGTTTGCAGCGTTCCTGAGATAAAAGAACAGCTTCATACAAGTTCTACAGAAAACTGCACACTGAATATTTTCTCTTTTTTGGATATTATTTGTGCGTATGCATATATGTATGAATGAAGTCGGGAGAGCTGCTGTATCTTAAAACAAATAAATAAATACATTCTGAAGTGTGGCGTTTCAAGATTATATAGTATACACCCGTAGTTGTAAATTAATGAATGAATAAACGGACACATAAAAACAATATGCCGTTTTTTCCACCTTTAATGAAAAGAAAACATTCAAAATATATAAAACAATTTTTATGTAAATGTAAAACTGACAGGCTTTGAAGAGTACTATAACGGTATGTAATTTAATGCCTTTGTCACAGCAGCACAGAGTCGTGAAAAAATGTAGTGATCCAACACAAAGTGAATGTCAGTACATTAAAGACAGACCTGATTTGTCTCTTCAAAACCAATACTTTGAAAGTATTTTGGGGCCTTTGGGGCTAACAACATAACTACAGAATATAATTCCAATTTTCAATTTCATATAATTGAAAAAGCAGAGTCTAATGAATGTGTTTTAGTGGAGTCCGAAAGTTCAATAGTAAAAATCTTTCTGTAAAAACAACTTGTCGACCTCATCACACAAGTCTGCACATGACAAGTTTACAGGGCCACACTGAGCAAAAAGAGCAGCATTGGTGACTATGATGACTGTGTTTTAACAGGGTCTGCTCCCGGGGTTTCGGTTTGGTAGTGGTTACATGTTTGCCTAGTACATGAAAAGTCCCTTAAATGAAAACGGGTGTCATGCCGTAAGTAACTATGTTTGAAGCCACTTTACACACTTTACTCCTGGTCAGCTGCTCAATAATAAACACACTAATTGACCAATCACACGGCAGCAACTCAGTACATCCAGGCATGGTCAATATGACCTGATGAAGTTCAAACTGACCATCGGAATGGGGAGGAAAGGTGATTTAAGTGACTTTAAACTTGGAATGGTTGTTGGTGCCAGAAAGGCTAGTGGTTGAGAATTGTCACCTGCTGAAGTTCCAACAAACACACAGAATGGGAAAGAAACGTGATTGAAACAACCCAGTGTTGAAACTTCCACTTGTTATAACCACTACACCACAGTAACCTGCACAGTAACATTTGCATCAATGAAAAAACAATCTAATTAATGTGTTTTACTGGAGTCCGAAAGTTCATTAGTGAAAATCTTTCTGCAAAAACAAAAAAATATACAATGTTAAAATATGCACTGCCGGGGAAACTGAATGCACGGCGTTTCTCAAAATAACCCCCATTGCAGACCAGTAAAAATCAACTTGTGATCACACCTGTTTGAATTTTGCAGCGCTACACTCTGCTAGAAATGCAGCTTCACGCAAGCTGTATCAGAGGCCCCAGTCGGTTTCTGTAGTTTAGTGGTTATCACGTTCGCGAAAGGTCCACGGTTCGAAACCGGGCAGAAACACGTGTCATGCTGTTTGGTGCAGCTGCTCTACTAGCTGTGTATATGCCTGTAGAATTAAGGTGATTGAAATGGCTTTGAACGCGGCCTCGTATGACGACTCGCCCTTTCTGCTGCAACGTTCGACTTTTGCGCTCCAGTAAATATGGCTAGTAATACAGAGTTCATGTCATTCCGATAGAGCAGGAAGAGATAAGATTTGTTTCTGCCCGGTTTCGAACCGGGGACCTTTCGCGTGTGAGGCGAACGTGATAACCACTACACTACAGAAACATGCACGAGGGCGATCGCATCAATGAAAAATAATTAGCGTCGCGGACTGCCTTTACAGTCTAACGTTAAAATATACACTGCGGGGGTAATCGAATGCACGACTTTCCTTAAAATAACCACCAGACTAGTAAAAGTCAACTTGTGATCCCATCACACCTGTTTGAAGTCTGCAGCGCTACACTCTGATAGATACAGTCTAATGTTAAAATATACATATGTGCTCTTTATGAGGTACTTAAAGCATGTAGGCATGGTCAGGATCAAGTGTCGAATGTTATTTACACTCGGATAATACTTGGTACCATTCTGGAAATGTAGGGACAGAATGTGAAGCCAGACACAAATAGGCCATGTTGTGGAACACTTATTTAGGAATGTGACTTCGACGTAACACTGACGCAATATCACTACACACTGTAAACAGTCATTAACACTCTTCTGATATTACACAGATATGGTTAGTAGAAGTCAAACGTGTGATGTCTGTCTCATGTTCCCTTGCATATGTTGTATCAGTTAATCTTGTTCTAAAACCACCATTGTTTTAAAACTGTGGTAATTCAGGTCAGGTGAACTCTAGAGAGTAAAAAATTAGGTGAGACTTCAAACCCCTCAGGGTGTTGTGTTTACAGCTGTGGGCTCATCGAAGCAGCTCACAGAAGACCTAAAACTAAAGATAACACTACAAAGCTAAAGAAGTATAACCTAAACATATCTATCTAAACACTTTGTGGTTGTACTTTTCTTTGAAATGCCATTAAACAATGGAAGTTTAGGAAGAACTGCTAAAGTCAAGTGGACGTTTGAGATCAAGAAAACATCAGACTGGTGAGGTCCGCAAAGCAAAACTCCCACATCACTGGCAAGAATCTGTAGGAAGATTAGGCTAGCACAAGAATCACACAAGTCAGAAGTCTTCAGTGCCACAATGAGACAAACCAGAGGGTTTCTGATAGCAGGTGCTGTGGTACATTTGGAGAAAAAACGACCATTCCAACAAAAGAACATCCTGTGAAATGTTAAGCATGATGGGTAGGTGTTAGGTGTTGGGACTGGGTGGCAGCCAGAGTCATAGCTAATGCTCTGGGAAAAGAATCAAGGAAGGATTTCACAAAACATATACAAAGCCTGGAGGCTAATGTCACACATACAGTGGAGAAACTGAAGAAGAAAAGTTGGACAAAACAATGATCCGAAACCTCCATCAGAATTAACCTTGAACAACTAAAAGAACATCAGATTAAGGCACAAGTTCATCATTTGAAGGCTTTTGTTTTTTAAAAATGTAATTGGACTTGCATGCAAGCATTTTGTAAGAAACAGTGGATAAAAACCTCCAAATCAACAACAGAAAGACTGTTAGGTGGCTACATAAAATGTTTAAGAGGTTGTTTACAGCTAAAGGTGGTTCTCACTAAGAATCGGCAAAAAGGGGTACCCAAACTACCCTGTTAAATTCAACACATACATTCAATTCAATTCAATTCAACACTTGTGTATTGAAATGCATTGAATGTTTGATGTAACTTCTTTGCATTCAGAAAATCATACATTAACAGGTGTGTTCCAAGCATTTAAATACAACAGTAAATACTCATTTATTCATTCATTTTCTGTAACCGCTTAATCCTTACTAGGGTCGTGGGTATCCAGAGCCTATCCCATTGCCAACAGGCAAAAGGCAAAGACTCACTGCAGACCATGTAACAACTTTGTGAACAGTCTGGCTGACTGATATCCAGATGTTGAATTTCTATTTTCGCATTTTTGTGCTTCATTTAGTATTATTTCATATAATGTATCAAGTTATTTAATACAAATGTGGCTTTATTATTCATTTGACAGAGGAAAAAACGAGACACGGGAGAATGCACCGGAGGTATCAAACAGTTGAAAATGAATGGATTTAATCATTAAGGACTGTAGAATATACCACCCAAATACATGTTTGTATATTGCAAAAAAATAACATTTCGAGTCCTGTTTAATATTTGTTGCATTTGCACTTCTTCACAGCCATTAAACAAAAATGAGTAAGTCACAGAAAAAAGGGTTATATAACTATTTGTTGCAGAAATATAAAATGTATCACATCAAGTGATAACAGTCCATATAATGTAATGTACAAGAAGTATAAAAATCAGAAAATATATATAAACTGTAGGTAACTAATAAAACAGATTGATGTAAACAGTTAATATATATGTGCATACATGACGCCTGCGTCAAAAAAAAAATGCTATTGTGGGCAAGTCGTGACTCAGTATCGTAAAGACACACGGAGTGTAGTAGGCCACAAATTATCCAGTTATGTTGATGAAAGGCCACAAACATGAATGGCAACGTCTGTTGACCTTATCGTCAGACATGACACTGTGAGAAAGTGAGTGCTGTCACTCCTCCGAACCTCTTATCTGTTCATTCCGTTGGATGTCGATGATGAACCTACTAGGCACTGAATGACCACAAACAGAAAAAAGTAACAGTAATACAATTTTGTAACTGTCAGCACATAACCCAATCTGATTGGGGCATGTCATCGTGGCTGGATGGGTGGGTGGAGGTGGAGTTTTGGGGGAGGGGGGTGTTCCGCAAATGCTCTTAAACTCGAAGCTTTCAGGATGGAGTGCTACACTCATTCTTCCTTAAATGTCCAAGAGTTTAGAGCTAAGTGCTTCTAGCTAGCTGTATGGAAGCTAACCTGTAAACAGTAACTGTGGAAAGGCACCACTCTGATACTCTGCGCCTCCTCATTTAGCCTCCAGCTGCTCAAGCAAGGGGTTAGTCTCACTCTCTGGGGTTTTCACACTGTCCGTCCTTACGATGCACGTGGGCCGGTGACGGTTGAGCATGAGGATGAGCTGCTGGCGCTCGTGCTTCAGCTCCTCGATCTGTGCTTTCAGCTCTGAGTTCATCATCTCCAGACGCTCTGACTCCTGATGCCACAGTTTGAGAAGACACAAACAATGAGATCTGCCTGGTTTGATGTAGTGTTAGTACTATTGGTACATTGGCATTCTCCAGTGCTCTAATATGACAATGACTGTGGGTTATATAAAGCTCAGTTACTTTTTTAATGTAGTTTGAACTCAGTATAGGTTTACATAACAGTCACTACAACCACAGGAAGCACTTTTAATTTACTATTATCTTTTAGAATACATAAGAATACCCACCCGCTGTAGATACTCTGTCCGTTCTTTCTTTTTGTTTCGACATCGTGCTGCTGCCACTTTGTTTTTCTCTCGTCTTCTTTTCCTCCTCTCCTCTTCTTCATCCTTCTAAGAAGGGATGGAAACATCAGGATTAGGCATAATTTCAACAGATGAATGGATAAGAACAATTGCCAAGTTGTTACCAAAATATTGTTTAAATAATCCTGGTTAAAGGAAGTTAAATGTAGTAAATATGCATTTAACTGGTTTTACCTTTCCATATGCTCAGAGACTGAGTGCAGAAATGTGTCCTCTGTGTAAGACAGATTGTCCACTAGATGGAGTTGTTTTTCTTATAAATTCCTTCCTCTGTATGTATCTACTGTATTGCTGAGCCTAATTTAAAGGGCCCACTTAATTGAAAACTAAATGGTTTATCGTATCTTTTGGAATGAAAAGCATTATGTAATATGTAATGCTAAGATTGTATTAAATTCAGTGTTTTTGTGATGTCATAGTTGCATTTATCCACCTATTCAGTCTGTGAAAGCTCCTTTATAAGGAGTATTTCAGTCCTGTATAATTAGAATTCTTTTAGATTATGACTGTTACAAATGTTTTTTAACTGACACTATGTGATTTAAACAATAAATAAAGCAGCAAACACAAAATTAACAAACATTTTTGTGTAATGTGATGTTCAGGATAGTGCTTTGAATTCACAGTACCATTTAACCAGCCCACCAAAACCTAAAAATCCAGCAGTCAGCTGAAGCCTCAAGCTAAATTTATTATGCAAACACTACTGGAGCAAATTAAACCACTTTAATGCCTCACCTCTGCTTTAATGGGAAGATGGCGTTTGCCCAGCTTGCCTAGGAGGTGCAGCGGGGACAGCATGGCCCCCAGGCTGCACAGGTCGGCGTATTTAAGCTGGTCTGTTAGCGTGGTGGCGGAGATGCCTGCCAGCGGGCCGAGGCTGGGCAGAGAGCCTGCCGTCACTGAGGGGTCAGGGATCTGTCCGGGCATCATGTCACACACGCCCTTGACCACAGCTGGGGGAGAGACCATGAGAGGGGTTGGTTTGAGCTCATTTTTACTTAAGTACCATCTCTATGGAAACAAAACATGCTGCAGCAAACAAACAGAGAAATCCTCCCACAAGGTCTTGGTCATTTGTGCGTCTATAGATGGTGCAGGATGAAAGAGCCCCACTCCCTGTATTTGTGCATTTCTGAGCTAGACGACGTGTTTAATGGTGATGTAAACGTAATTCATGAAGACATTTTGCATTTTGACTACTGAAGCTGCATAAAGCAGAAAGCACAACCAGTTACCCCACATTCAGATATGTGGCTTTTCAGAAGCTTTTCCATAATGACCCACAGCTCTGCTGGATGATAGGCGTCTTATCAATTCCAGACTCAAAAGTGCTGATTTCTGTCACACCATGTTATTATCATATCATCATCCGTCACATCATGTTTTCATCACTACTTGGGGACTCGCCTTATTAAGATAACAAAATGCAGGTTTCTAAGCTTTACACACACATACACAAGCAGTTATGCAGTTATGAGTGTATGTAACAGCCCGCAGCCTTGTAATAATGAGTGTAAGGGCCTGAAGGGAGAGCTTCCAGATTTCTTTAGCAGTAATAAAAGTCATATGCTGAAAGCCACTGGACATCTGAAAAAAAAGGAGTGAACGCCAGTATCATTTGAAAGGAAATTACCATGATCTGCCAGCATTTCTTCATTTTGATAATTAGGATGTAAAGTCTTTCAGGTGTGGCTTCATGTTTAATGTCCCCTTCCAAGGAAAGTGCTGCACATAACAGAAGCTTCCGCAGCTTTAAACGCCTCTAAAGGCCACTTCACAGGAAGTTTTTACATGGAACAGCAAAGATGACTCTACACTCTCAGAAAAACACCACCTTTTAGGGCACAAACACTCACTGGGGAATCTCAAGGGCACATCTTCGTTACCTTTACGTGGAGAATTTAATTGTATCCTATTCTTTTAAAGTTGTATTTTTACAGTTGCACTGACTTCTGTTTTGACTTGAGCCTCTTTATTTTAATTTTGTATTGTAAAAGGGGTTGAAAAGGTGCAAATATCTCTAAATAAGTGCTGCTCTTCCCTTTGAATGTAGCTTTAAGTCTCAGTTAAGGTGCAGCGCAAGGTCTTAAGGAGCACTTAGTACCTTTAAGGGTACATTTACATGAGTTGTAACAGAAATTGGCTCAAAATCCTGTAAAATAGTTCTGAGATAAACGTTTGAGCTTAAATGTAGATACACATGCAAAGTTTTGTAAGAACTGCAGATCTACCAACACTGCACATAAAAACACACAAGACACATCCAGGTTCAGCTGACATTTTGGCAGTCAAAGAGGTAGAATACCCCTTTATCAAATCAAATATATCACTACATCACACAGAGACAAGATGATAAACAAAAATACAGTACTTTCAAATCACAATTCCTATTTTCCCAATCAGCTAGGGGTGGTCCATCAGTCCCCACCAGTAAGACTGAAATAAAGGAAACTCTAAGACACCATTCAGTATAAAGATTGAGTAAAACCATATAAACACAAGCTTGTTGTAGATTTGCATTTACCTTTTCCCCCTGCTGTTCTCTCTCTTCACCTATCAGTTCTATCAATTCTTGCTCACTCCATGTCTTGGATATTTCTCACAAGCTCCTTCTCCACCCTTTCTTCTGCATGTACAGTGTACTCCCATTTACAGCCGCTTTGGCAAGTCTCGCTCCATTTTTTTCCTCCGTTCACTCTGCAGAGGCCAGGGGGAGAGGCACACAGCAGTGCTTGCACAAAAGTAGACCCAGACACATTCCCTTTTATTCCGTGGAGAGAAGAAGAGAGGGAGCCAGCCAAGACCCGCCTGCTGCCCATGTTCCCCCCAGACAGGCCTGCTCTCTCCCTCTCCCTCTCTCTCTCTCTCTCTGTCAGCCCAGTGGAATGTGGCAAGAGAGGAACAGGACAATGTCATCAGCCTCCGCCACTGGCCCGCTTCTAAACTGTTTTTTCCCCCCCAAAAAATCCTGCTTTTAATGAGACGGCAAAGGAATCTGAGAGCCCCATTTTCCATCTGCTCTGAATGTTGCCTACGCAGAGAAACACAAAAGATGACTGTTGCTAGTTAATTCTTGAATTCTCTACTTTTTTTTTTTTGCTTTCATAATAGTACTTCTCCAATTCAGTGTGATCACAATTACAACACCTTTAAAAAAAACAAACCTACGTCACGGTTTTTTATGCAAGTGACTTGCAGTGACTACCTTCCAACAACAAGCTTCCGCGAATACATCAACACCTTAAAAACAAGTGCTTTCAGGTCTCTAGCGGAGGTATGCAAACCACTCAGAAGGAAAGAACTGCTTGATGTGTTTGATGTAACTCCAGTTTGTAGTGTTGCAAGAGTCAAGAGTACGAATGTCAGTTGTGGAATTCCCTGTCCTGCCTCACCGCACCAAAACATATTAAAGGGTCTAAATCCAGCTGTTGAGCTGTTTGACCACTAAAAGTACTGAATACTGAATAGTCCATCCTTAAAAACTATATTCTGTCCCAAGCGTTGGCTTTTGCTTCCAAATCTGCACTCGTGTGCAAAAGTTTGTGCCCACCTGCTCAAATTCGGCGATTATCTTGTATAAACAAACACGCACCCTCTACAGACAGCACACTTCTGCACATTTTAGTCTACAGTTTCAGTTCATGTGCTAAAAAATATAGCATATTATAGAAGTAATACCTAACAAAATAGCTTTTTAAAGCTATATTTTTCCCTGTAGAGCTTACTTTCTTATAGACCTCATTTTCACTTAGAAACAATATGTTATTTTTGATACGACCTTATATCCCCCGAACAGCTCAAATGATGAGTTACAAATATGAGCAACAAGGGAATCCACAGTGTAGTCGAAAACCTGCAGGAGCCTATTAAACGGAGTTTTAGATGAGTATAATATGCCTACAAATCCCCCATCCTACTGAATACCATTAAGCAAAGCTGTTTCCTGAGTAAATCTACCCAAATCTCCATCCTTGAAATTTGTAGCACACTTCCAAATAAAACTCCTTGCGGGCCAGTCAGGACAAGCATGTATTCAAGCGATGACAGCATGAGTAATTTGGAAAAATAAACGGAATACAACAGTGTTCCCTTTGTTTAGATTTTCACCAGAAAGCTCTATAGAGCACTGTAATACAGAACGTGTTGCTCTTGGTCGGGGCCTATATTGAGCACTAAACCTCAAATATTGCTGCACTGAATTACTGTAAAGTATTATTAAATGCCCTTTTAAAATGAAATATAGTGCATTATAAAATGATAACTTGCCAGAATAAGTCACCAAACGTAAGTTTGGGTGCCCCTGGCCAAACAGCATTTTGCTGTTTTAGTAAATAAGTACCCTACACACTCTACATCCTCTACACATCTGCAGACTTGAATGCTCTTTCATTTTTACTGCTAATTTGTTAATGAAATTAAAAATAAATGTACCCTGTGCAAACGATATGGCACCTTTTATATTTCCAATACGTTAACAAACAGAAATTGCGCACTAAAGTGTGTACAGAATGTGTATAAAACGTGCACTCTAAAGGATATGTCAGTGTATTTTTGAACCAGTCTTTTGCAAAAAATTCGGTTTAAATCACCAAGCATCACCAACTAATCACTTACAACAAGCAAGTCGAAAGGTCCACCAAATAACCTGGCACTGTATTCCTCCAGCCAGCAGGCAAATGACTATAAATAAATCAAACGAACAAAGCAAACGATTCTCAAACATGGTGTTCATTAAGCATTATTCAAATTTCCTCTACGCCTCGTAACCAACATCTGTGTAAAAAGCCACGAATGACTAAGTCAGCTCAGCTGCACTACACACAGAGTGGCTGGCTTCGATTAGCCCGGTGCTCTTCTGAACAGAGAAGAACAAACCTGTAGGCCCGTATTAATCAATACAATCAGAATACGTGCAACGGACAACAGGGAGAAGGCTCAAGTTTTTTTTTAAAAAGAAAGAGTGGCGAAAAAAGAAAAAGAAAAGCACCATGCTACTTGAACTATTCAATAAACTGGACATTCTGTTGAGCAACAAGACCTTTGCATCACACACTGACAGCAATGGATCAGACCACGAAGTGGCTTAGTGCTATCTAAGGGAAAAATATCCAGCATCAGCACATTTTCCTTCCAGCACATTGTTCTTCCACAGAACAGAACACAAGCAACTAATGTGCATTTATATATGTATAATGGGGTTTCTACACACGCACACACTATATATGTATATAGCTAAATAGCTAGATAGATAGAGATACACTTGTGTGTATGTGTGTGTGTGTAGTATAATGTAGTATAGTATATATAGTATCTATATATACATTTATATATAGATATATAGATATAGATAGAATGACAGATACATAGATAGATACATGGATATGTGTATATAGAGATATACATATATATACACACATGCATTCTAAATGAGATTCAAACAAAAACAGTCTCTGCAATTTTGCTAACTATAAATAAATGCATGTGAAAATAAATTGTAATAATTAAAACAGCTTGATCCCTTGCATAATGAACAAAGTAAGTACTGTAAGGTCTGAAAATCAGTTTCAGTTCCGAAAAGTTGGGCAGAAAAACAAGAGGGCGAGGAAATCTGGAAGCAGAGAAACTTCTCGTTGCATAACAGTGTTATTATGACGTTGTCTATAATGCTACATAATGACATTGACCTTAACGGCTCCAAGACACTTCAGCCTGCACTGTCAGAGCGTGCTGCGCCACAGAATTGCGTTTAGTGGACAACAGTGAATCTAAAGATGCAGGACTCTAATGTAAATAAATATGAATAAGTGCCTCATGCGATATGAATGCATCATTTGTGCTGTCATTACAGTGCAAACAGAAAGTGAAAGTTCAATTGGATTTGCAGAACCTGTGGGGAAAGATGGCTCAAGAGATATTCATGCAAGAGTATATGCTACTTTAGCTGCTAAAAGTTTTTATTTTATTTTATGAAAAACTTTATTTGGAAACATAGGACTTGTGCATACCATTCTGGCTACATTAAACCGAGCTACACATTCACTGAGGTTGGAAATTGTCTCCTGATGGTGTGTGAACAAACTCAAGGTAACCTGCCAAACTCAACCAAACCACATGATATCTCACAGTCTTACTATTACCTGTGGCATTAAATCGCTTCTTCACTTCTTCAACAGACCTTCCCTCCTCATGCATTATTATA
>JBBJLR010000001.1:26057924-26072268 GCA_037577145.1 Brachypetersius gabonensis
TATATAGTACAAATATATGTATATGTATGTTGTGCTAGGATTTGTCCCTCCTCTCCTCCTTGATGAGGAGAGAATGGAGTAGACAGATTACCCTGAGGGAAATCTATGTATCGTTAACACAATCTGTTAAGTACTAATCTTAAGTACTAATCTAACAATAACACTTGTAACCTTATAAAACACTGTTATAATAAGAGATCATAGTAGAAGATCACAGTAAATCATAGTAAAGCCAAGTTGATCCCATTTGAATTACATGGGATTATTCTTGGCAACTATAAATGATCACTGCGGGAGACATGATGGGAGTTGTTGACACTGACCAGGAAATAAAAACCCCAAGGAGACAAACATCACATTGCATGAATATTTAATGTGAATATTAATTCATAAGCAATCAATGCTCATTTAAGTCTTCTCATTTGACAAACAAGTCAAAATTTAAAAGGTAGAAAAATAAATTATCATAAAATACATCTCGATCGATATAGCACTGGATGTTTTCATGGAAAACTCTAAACATCTGTAATGACGTCAAAACACAGCCTGAATGATGACACTGAGGTATGCGAGAACTTCAAGAATGTGTACTAAAGCACAACATTGATAAACTATTGCCATCAAAAAACACAAAACTGCACAGTGAACAGTGCACAATACAGCTTACAGGAGACCTCACACCAGATCGAACAAATAGAAAACTGATACGTACATATATGTTGGTTCATTTACGTATATATTAATTTGTTTATTCACTTCTTTATTTTTTGGAGATCTTTGCGCATGCTTTTTTCGAACCAGAACATAGCTCATAACTGTCCATAGGATAATTTTTTCCATGCTCTTTAGCTACATCAAAAATGATCTGGAAGAGGATAAACACTATCTCGGTCACATTACACATTTCATGGATGCGGCCACTGGACTGCTGGCCTCACATCGGCACCACTCTTCTTGGGTATCGTAACACGGCGATATCCCATCGCTGAGACCGTTATTGTGAAACCAAAGACCTTCATTTTGCATCACACCTGCGATTATAAGGCCAGGAGAGTTGGCGAGTTGAGGATATCTACGCTGGAATCGGATTTGGTGGCCCCACTTTTGCAGCCGTCCAGTTCCTCAGCGAGAGAGTCCAGGTCTGGACAGGCGAAGGTGAAGACGGACAGGTAGTTGCTGCAGGTGGGGGTGGAGGTGCTCACCACTGGGGTGCTTAAGGGTTCCAGATCGTTGGCAACAGACTTGTACAGGGTTTCCCAGTCTGTGAAGCCCAGGGAACCAGTGAGGTCAATGTCAGGGACAGAGCGGGCGGTTTCCACAGAGATCCTGTCCTCGTCCACCGTGCCGAGGATGTTTTCCAGTAGCTCCTCCTTGACGTCCAGCGACGGCTCAAGGTCACACAGGTTGACCTCGGCGCTGGAGCACAGCAGGATGTTGGAGTTCCCCGAGATAGCAGAGGATGGAACGGAAGGAGTTTCCAAGTCTTGCAGGGAAGGTGCGTCCTGTGTGCCGTCCTCGGGGAGCTTGCTAGACGAATCCGAAGAAGGAAGCGGCTGCGGTGACTCTGGGAAAATGCCGTCCAGTTCTTCTGGCAGCTGGCACAAAGGCTTGTGTGTGGCAAGAACATACTCCAGTCTTTCCTTTTCTTTCAGGAGGGCCGCTATCTCAGCCTGCAGGGTTGCCTTGTCTTCCTCCAGCTTGTCGGTTTCCTGAGGGCAAAGGATTTGAGGTTAAAGTGAAGAACTGCTATGGTCACATTTCAAATCCCCATGCACCTGCGTCGCAACTTACAGCCTGCAAGGTGTCCGTGAGCTCTCTCCGTCTGTTGCGGCACTTCGCTGCAGCCATCTTATTCCGCTCCCTCCTTATCCGCTTCTTCTCCTCCTCTTCGGGAGTGAGCTGTTCAACGCCAAAAGATGGATTAGACCAACCTGCCACATCACCTCAGAGCTCCTCACAGCCTTCGGTTATGTCACATCTTGAAAATGGCAAGCTTTCCCTCACTCCCTACCCCTCTCTCTCTCCCTCCCTCATTCCCTACCTCTTTCCCTTTCTCTCTCTCTGCAATGCGTCTAAAAATAGCCTATTGTTGCAGACACACCGTGATGTGAATATGAAGTGGACGCCTGATTCCAGGCACACATGGAGAGTGTGCCTGCTGCACTCATTGTAGTGAGGAGGATCTTCGGAGCTGGTAAAGAGATCATGCTCTTGGGTTCTGCCAGATGCATCTGCATGTGTGTGTGCATGCGTGGGTGGGGAAAAGAGGGGGGGGGGGGTCTTGTTTCGCCTACCTGCTCGACTTTCCCCTTCCTGGAGGCGTTTTTTGCCTTGCCCCCGTGTGTTTTGACGGAGCTCTGCGCCTCATTGGCTGCAGCTCTGCCTGGAGACGGCGAGACGGACGTGACGATGGTGGGCTGGACCATCCACTGCAGGTCCGGGGTGCTGGAGATGGCCGTGACCGTAGGAACGAACGGTTTGACGGACGCCTCTCGCTCCGCCGCGGGCCCCTGCGCGTCCAAGAGCAACTCGTTACCACACTGAGACCACATAATTAGGATAAACGTTTATTTGAAATCTTTTTTTGTTTTTTCCATTCATACACATGCATACATATGTATTATAATTATCATTGTTTGAGCCACTAAAGCCAGACTGGCCCTTTCGTGACGCGCGCGGCGCACAAATGCACGCAAGTCCAAAAATAGTCCTCCAGATCAATATTTGACTTGTTGTTTGCATCGCTGCTGACGTCACCTCTGACGCAGCCCCTGCTGTGGAGTCTCCTCGGTGGGCTGCTTTCTCCCAGAGACCCAATTCGAGTGTCAGGACAGGTTTTTTTTTTTAGGATTTAATTAATAGGCTTGTCATTACATATAAAGGGGTAGGTTATTATAGGGAGGTGAAAATGCAACCAGGCTGATAATGAAAATATGAATGAAAAATAAATGAATGAGTCGATTCCTGCACCAAGGAGATCTTTAAACATCCTGACACGGAACATTCCCTTGTTACCCCTCGTGCCCTCCACCCCCGCCCCCCCCCCCCCCACCCACCATCCACCATCCTATCGAGCCCCCTATATCACCCACCTGTGTGGTCTCCATCGGCTGGTACCCTGCGAGGGTGTCCCCGACTGGAGATGCAGAGGCGCATCTGGGTGCAGAATCGACGCCGTTGGCTTTGCTGAGGAACATCTTCTCCAAGATCCAGATGCAGGAGATATGTGCAGATGTGCAGCTGAGATTCAGATGTGCAGCTGAGATCTGCTCTGCTCTGCTCAGCACAGCCTGGACTCTCCTCGAAGATCCTCGTCTCCAGGTTTGTAAACCTGGGCACTGACAAGAAGGCTCTGCAAGCTCCTCCTTATATTCCCCCACAATTTTTATGAATGAACCCGGGCACGTACCATCTGGCTGTGGGGAGATTCTCCCCCCGGCTCGCGACAAACACACGCTCCTTGAGCCTCAAACCCACGCGTACTCGCTCCCGTCCATCTTTAATACGCGCCTTTACGCGTAAATACGCACGAAACCAAACCTCATCAGCTTTCATGGCTTTGCAGTGCATGGTGTTTGGAGTTTCACCCCCGCGAGAGGATGGTGTGGCACGTGCAACATGTTCATTCATAAAATACTGATGCACCCCCCACCACCACCTTCTCCCTCCTTCTGCTTTTTCTTCTTCTCTGCACTAAATCTAAACGGTGTAGATGTGAAATCATTAAACATCATGCATTTGTAATGGTTTGGGACACTCATATGGAAGATCTCAACAAGGTTCGGGTGATGATGCATAGCTGTCAATCATTCAGCATCTCTCCCAGGTGCAAGGTGGCCCTTACTGCGGCTCAACTGGATGTGAACATCCTACCAAAGGGGAAAAAATAAACATTATGTGGGCAAATATGCGGCCAAAATCAGACGATCGTGTTTCTCAAGTCGAATGCGAAAAAAAGAAAAAAGAAAAACATCAACCCTGCAGCCCCTCCACTGCGTTGAATCTAATTGCCATTCTGTTTTGCCCCCCACCCCTCCCTCACGCTCTCTCACGCCCCTGCAGTGACGCAACGGCGTCCAACAGGAAGCTTACCATATAAGGACACTGACGTACTGGGATTCCATTTTTGAGCTGAAACTTAAAAAAAAAGTTCAGCAGAGAAGAGCAGAACTCAGCACTCAACAGCAGCACAGTCACGATTACTGGGCCTGCGTCGGGGAAAAGGACGTTCTGTTTCTATTTAGACCTTTCTTCCTTTTTATATCTCTGTATGTAAAAAGGAAATATCTCTGTAGAATCATACCCATGTTTTTACTGGGCAACTAATTAGGGGGATGCAGGAAAAACACTTATATGTCTATAAGTTTAATTGGCAAACCTTTTTTCCTGAAACCAAGTGCACTAAAAGGGCAGAAGCATATGTTTTTCCCGTATTGATTCCTGTGTTAATTTCCAGTATTTTTTTATTTTCTTTATGTATAAAATACATAAAACGAATAAAAATAAAATGTTATACCAAGTGGAGACCAGTATTTAATTAGATAAGTGTGATATCAAGTGGAGAATCTATCTGCTGCACCAGATCAGACCAGAGTATAAGCAGATATATAAATAAATGACTAAGCAACATGGGTGTAATACATAAACAGATAAATAACCAGTCAGTCAGTCAGTATCAAGAATAAATAACTAAGACAAAGAAAACAGTATTGATTTTGCATTGAATGTCATTCACATTGTTCTGTAGTTGCTGTTCTGTAGGAATGGTGCAACAACAATAATATAATTTAAACATGCGTGTAATATAAATCTAATTAAACAAACTGCAAATATAAACAAACAAACAATCAAACGTCAAACACTGACCATGATGTATGTAAAGTACACAGCTGTACATGATCTCTGTGTGAGTTAATTCACTGAAAAAAGAGTGTGAATTAATTTTACATTTTTGTTATTTAGTCTTTAAGACTGAAATCTGATCGGCTCCTTAAGACTTCAGTGTGAATGGGTGGGAATAAGCTGCTCTAGTCTGAGAAGACAGATGTATCATGTGTTTGTGATGTCACTAAAAACGTGAATTCAAACTGGACTGTTCTTAAAAAATATATGGAATATATATGGAATATATATGGAATATATGGAAACTTTATGCTTTCTAAAATATTTTGACATAGCATGGTAAATACAGTTTTACTGGATGTGGGTCCTTTAATAGGGAGTCTGTCCCTCCATTACTATTCTGGGGAGTATTTCAGACTTTAATTGCATACAGCCATAAAGAGCATTACCAATTTCCTCTGGGATCAATAAAGCTTTCTGATTCTGATTCCTCAGGTAAGCCACTGAGGCTGGATCATCATTTCTAGGTCATAAAAGTCAACTGTTGTTTTGTTGCTCTTGTGTTTTTCTCATACTTTCTTTCCTGCTCTCTTTTCACTCTGTGTAACGACAATAAGCCGACTTGCACTTATGTAGTCCTGTCTGCACTTATGTAGTCTTGTGGTGCTTCTGGTTTTGTTTTCGTGTTGTGCCATGTTCCTGGAGGGTTTAGTTTCACTGTGTATATGGCTGAAACGACAGTAAGCCGACTTGTTTTGACTAGATATTTCTTTCCTTTGACATTTTTTGACTGCATTCTATCAGATGCAATTTACCCAAAAATCTGAAAAGTGGTTGGTGGGACCAAATTTCTGACAGAGGTGCTTTGCCTTTAATAGGAACAAATAGATTTAGAGAAATAGATTGTCCTAAATAAAGTTTAAACATTTGGGTCCAGGTCCATGTGGCTACTTGCCAACTGCCAGCTTTATTGAACACAACAAAGCTGGAAGTGAGGCTTCTGAAAATGCAGCTAGTTTGGCAGTTATGTCTGCCTTCTCTACCGTTTTACTTCTTTTCTTCTTTCTCTCAAGGTTCAAGGTTACTTTATTGTCATCAGTATTCGTGAGCGCGTACACAATGTGATGACACGTTTCTCCACAGACCACAGAGTAACATGACAACATTCAACAAAGTGCAAGTTACAACAGTCAATACAATAAATACAATACATAGACAAAACAACAAAGTACTGTAACGTGGTATAACACTACAGTGTGAACAGTTTGTAAACCTTCTAGAGTGAGTAGTGTAGCACCATAAGTGTGGTTATTGTACAAGAGGATAATTCTCCTGCTTGAAATCGGTCTTACTTTACTTACCTCTTCATACATGATTGATAGAGGAGTCTCATAAAGATGTGAAAGTTTATTAAGACTCAGAATCAGAAAACGTGACTGATCCTGGAGGAAACTGGTTATGACTGCAGAGATGCAGAGAAAGATAGATATAACTAATGATATTTCACAGGCTAGGATTATTGCACATTTACTCTGTACCTACAGCGGGAACAGGCCTAAAGATGCATAGTTATGATTTAATAGCAGGGAAACTGATTTAAAGTTTGAGTTTTCAGATTCTCAGCTCATTAGATCCATGAGCAATGAGTCAACTGTATATGAATGACAGGTTTTTCAAATGCTTTCTAGTTTTGATGTTGGCATGAAGAGATTTGAGGAGACTTTACATTATAAAGTGAAGTGACAATGACAACCTGGCACAACGTTCAGGATTCAGGGAGCAGCAGTTAAGCTACATTATTTGTGTCATGCTGTGCTCTCGGCAGTCAGGCGGCGCTTAACAGCAGAGCTGTAGCCCGATTCTCAGGAAAGCACTGCGTGGAAACAGTGCTGGTCTTTAAGGGTCTCTGTTGTTGTTGTTATAGTTGTTGTTTAGAGGGAAAGAGCCAGAAAGGACTTTCTTCTGTCACAACAGACCTGTTCTCTGAATTTCAGTTCAAATGCATTAAATTTACGGCACTTGGTATGAGCTTATAGTCAGTTCCATAATTATTAGAAAAAAGAAAATTGTCTTTGTGTGAAACACTAAACATTTTTAATCAAACCACACGTCTTATGATTATTGGTTGATCTGAATGAGGAAATGCAGTGAATCAATGTTCTAATTTTCCTTTTTTAATCCACTAACGCTTAAGCTGTCATCTATGATGTCTCGTTTCATTGGGATTTAAATCTTGTAGCTGATTAAAGGTGAATTCCAATTTTTCATAATTCAATGGCTAAGATGGAAACAAAGTCATTCTGAGTGGTTTGATGTGAAATTTATTTGAGGAAATCAGTCAGAGGTGAAAGGAACCAGACATCCAGAGGATCATCGTGTGTGTGTCTAACAAGGTGTCACTACATAAATACTGCTGGTATATGAAAAATCATGATGACTGAAGGAACAAAATGCATTTGCCATCTATAGGTATTGGAGTATCGTGAGTGTCATTCTGATTCAGTCAGTCACACTACCGGACACTGTGAGACACCTAGCAGTGTTTGAGGGTCTTTGCTGCTGTGCTACCAAAATCCAATCAGACAAATGAGATAAACAAAACGTTAAAGTTCCAGAAGAATATAAGGAGTTTTCAGTCTACTATAGGCCACTTTTACCATTACATGATTACATTTCTAGTTAAATGATATTGTACTACAGTTACATCTGTGACTATGAGATCTAAGGCTTTGTTTCAGGCTATACATTTCAAAATATAATTAAAAAATGAAAAAATAACATATACAAGAATTTCTGCTAGTGTCCCGGTTTAAGCAGTAGGTTAGCGTTCATTTTCTGCCGTTTTACATGAAGCTTGTAACAGAAATATAGGACTATACAAAAGTCTTAGGCACCTCCAAACATATCATTTCAAAACTAGATGTTGAGATGTGCTGGGATTGTGTTTATTTAAATATACAAAGTAAATTTAAAAAAATAATGCCAACAACATACAGTGAATAATGATGTTATGTTCCATATATCGGTGTGTTCTTGTGGAAATCCAGTATTACTGTAGTTTCATCAGAAACCTGGTTTGACCTTCACTGAATTAAATCAGGAGCTGCTGATGGGGTTTCACCATCCAAACAACGGCTGGAGGAACCGAGGAGGAACCTGGAACCAAACCTGTGTTCTCCTCACCAGCTCACACAATATCAACTACTTTTACAAACAAATCAAATCCTTATATTTGATGGTTTGTTTGTATTTATTCTAATGATAACTTTGCTGTCAGAAAGACACATTATCACACAAAAATGGCTTTAAACAATTTGCATAGATGCCCAAGAGTTTTCCACAGGACTGTATAAACAGAGCATGTATGTGAGCTTGTATGCTGCATTTTCCTTCAGTAGAAAGTCCTGGCATAGAGCTGCTGCCTTTAGAATCGAATCCACTGGTTAAATATCCACTCATGTTCACTGTCAGTGTGTAGTGGTTTCTCTCAGATTGGGCCTACCAATTGTAAACATGATTAATGGATTCCACAGTCACTTCCCAATTATGTAAATGGTAAAACTGACACATTAAGGTCACCACACACTGGACACAGCGTTCGAAAAATCTGAAACCACTGTTTTTGATGAAGGTGCAAAAACTAGTGCCAACATTCCAGTACTGTTCAGTTTCTCTGAGCGCTGCAGCACCCCACTCAGCATTGCACCATAGCTTAGATGTCTAGATACCACAGCGAAAGGCCTGCGGAGTTTAAATATATAATCGTTCAGAAGAAATATGAAGAAAAATTACAGCCTTGTCATTTTTATCACTAGGCCTTGTCTGAGGGACTTGAAGGCTCTGACCCTCTGCTATTACAAAAGAACCTCATCCAAAGAATGTTTTTTGTCAAAGTACAACTGGCCGTTGTTTGCCCACTAGACATCTGTTCGTCCAGGTGTTTTTATTCATCAAGTGAAAGTAGATTAGACGAATTTGCCCTCAGAACGGAGGACTTTCGCCTTTTTGGGAGCAAACCTTTCGTGCGTGGGTATATTTCCTTCCACACATTTCACAGCAGCAGCGGTTACGATACATCAGAGGGAGCCAAGCAGCGCAAGTGCTCTTTTAAATGAACTTGGTATTATTCATGGTGCAAGGTTCCATATGGGTGGTTGAAATTGTTGAGCCTTAAAAAAAAAAAGATAGTGTACAAAACGTGCAGCCAGGTTTGGGTTTGGAAGCAGAGAGGTGGAGGGGGGAACAGTCATTTCCTGGAATGTTTGGCTCTCTCACAATAAGTCTTTTCATTCTGGGGTCTAGGTACTGGGAGGGTCCCAGACCAGCTGGTCAATTTACACATGAAACATGGCGTGGAAGCAAAGAAGAGGTGAGCATCTGCTTCCAGCACGCACCAATATTACCTTATGTTGAAATCAACTAAATGTCTTCCTGCAAGGAAATGGACCTGCCAAGGTGGAATAAGTCTGTGCTATGATAATTTAGTGTTTCATAAACAGTGCTCTGTTAATTAGAATTACATTCAGTTATATCCAGAACGAGACGTCTGTGTTGTACTTGCACTTTATGAATGAAATACTGCGTAGGACTGTGTTACAGCACTTAAATACTGCTGTGCTGTGCTCATTCAAATTCTCTGCTGCCTCCTATTCCAAAATTTGGACCAAACCATTTGGTCACGCCAGTGCAAAACGTCCTGGTGTCACAAAGTGTAAAGTGTACATTTCTTATATGTTAACAAATGACAGATTTTTTCTCTGCATTTAACCCATTCACCAGGTGAAACAGTGGGCTGCCACCAACAGGAGGCGCCCAGGAAGCAGAGTGTGTTGACGTTACCTAGCTCAAGGGTGACAATAGCAGTCCAGAGATTCAAACCCATGGCTTTCTGGTCTCCCTAACCACTAGACCACCAGCTGCAGATAAGAAACAGACCTTGTTGATAATGCTAGATACTACTAGCACCCTTATGGGGTTCTAGTAACATGTTCGCATTAAGCTAACAGTGTTGCATGACAATATTTTATGGATGTTTTTGATTAAACATCTAAAGCTTGTAAAAGACAGGCCATGTTTAACAAAGCTTTTTAAAAAATCAGATTTTAATATTAGAACTTCTGGCCTGACCAATGAAAGAACTGCTTAGCCATAGCCACAGAGAGGCACAGAGAAAACGTTTTGTTTGCCAGATAAGGAAAATAACCCTATTGTTTCCAACCAAAACTTAATAATGTAATAAGGGTAGTAAAACATTTAAAATCAAGCATGATTACTTACTTTTACTATGTTCTTAGTTCCCAGAAACCATTAGGCCTTCTAGATTAATCTCAGCTGAGATCTATGAACTATGCTATTTTGTGAAATCATTTACAGCTTGATTTTACACAGGTAATCTGCTTACTCAGACATTTATTTCACCCATGTTTGGCGAAGTTGAAAAACTAAAACCTCTGAAAGTGCAGCTAATGAGGCTGGAGAACCTGAACCTTTTGTTAACGACTGTGTTGGTATAAAAAGGAGATTTATAAACAATGGTGAGTTTTATTGGGCTTTTAAAGTATACATTGGTGATTTATCAGAGCATGTTAAGTAATTTATGACTGAGGGAATGCACCTCACATGGTGGTCCAAACATGGTGTCCTCTATTGCAAGGAGAAAGTTAAAATAGCTTTTGTTGCTGGTTCAGCAGTCTGATATTTTTGGTTTCAGGTAAGAATACATTTGGGACTGTTACCTTCTTATTGGTCACAGGGTTTCCAGTGTGCTGACTGTGCACACTGAACAGCTGTAACAGCTGCTGCTGGATCCTGAGGTTTTCTCATCTGATCCAGTGTGAAAACTTCACATATATGAAAGAAAAGCAAATAGAACAAATACGATATTAATCAGCACATTCACAGTGAAAGTCAGCCACGCAAAATAACCCAAATGCAATGTTTTGAAAAACAAAGAAACCAGTACCATATTTATTAGCTGGCGATTCCAACCAATCAAGGAAAAACTGAAGTTGGTGATATAATGGTGCAATAAAAAGCCTAAAACACAAAACATTTTAAGTCAAGGTGAATATGCAGACACAAGCCTGCAGGTTGTGTGGTGGAGTCTCCACGGATTGGGCTTTTTGTTCCTGTACATCCCAGAGACATTTGATTGGATTGAGATTTGGAGAATTGGGAGGCCAGGTCAACACCTTTGACTCAGTGATGTTCCTCAGAGCACATCATCTTGCTGAAAGAGTAATTTTGGTAGGTGGTTCATGTCAAACTGACATCCACATGAATGTCTGGACCCAGGGTTTCCCAGCAGAATGTTTTCCAGAGCATCACACTTCCTCTGTCAGCGTGTCCTCTTCTCATAGTGCATCCTAGTGCCATCACTTTTCAAGGTGAACAGTGCACATGCAACCAGCCACTGATGTGATGCAAAATTAACCAGGACCAGACAACCTTCTGAAAAAAAATTCTTTGCTTCAAGTTTCAGTACTGACACGCTAGTGCCCATTTTGGATGGAAACTCTGATTGGTCTGCCACTACGTAGCCCCATACTCAACAGGCTGTGCGGTACAAAATGGACAACACATGTAACCTTGAGTGCCTAGTTTTTTTTCTATACAAATGAATACAATATTTTGTATATAATATTTTTGTATACAGTTGTATACGTTAAAGTGGGTGTCAGCATTTCAGTGAGAGTGAACTATCCTGACCACAAAACAGAAGCCTCCCATAGATCTTTCATAATTTGTTCCAAAATAGTCTGCACTAGTTCATAGTAAACATATGATCTGTTCCATTCCCAAACATTTATGGCATTTAGCTGACGCTTTTATCCAAAGCGACGTTCATTCTCTAACTACAGGGGATAGTCTCCCCGGAGCAACTTGGGGTTAAGGGTCTTGCTCAGGGACCCAGTGGTGGTGCTGAAGGTAGGATTCAAACCCTACAACCTGGAGGCAAGTATCCTACCCACTGAGCTACCGCCACCCCTAAACAAAATGAGGGTGGGGTAGGGGGGTACAAAATAAACACTCACACTCATTTTTTCCCAACAAACATACCATTCAAGTTGTCTACAAGTCAGTCTACAATTACTGATTGTAACTCTTTATTCACAATGTATCCCTGTATCATGTCCATATTGGACCACGATATGATCGCCACTGTTTAGACGTTGTTTGGTGGAGAACTCTTAGCACAGCAGGGATAACAAAATTATTCAGTTTACATTTTACTAGATACCTTGTATGTAAAGAAGGTCAGCTGTTGTGTACACGGAGTAAAACTTTCATGATGAATGAACCACTGTTTAAAAAAAATAAATAAAGGATCACTTTGAAAACACATCAGTTCTCAATGTGGAAAAAAAAATCTGATCACTATACTGACATGGACAGAGTAATGTATTACGTACGAAAGGATGCCACATTGTTTAATGAGAATGAAAATGATCAACCTACAGAGGGCTGAATTCAAAGACAACGCCCCAAAAATCAAAGTAAAAACGTTATGTGGCAACAATATGATTCTTGGAAATTCATTGCAGCAACTCAAAATAGTACTCAGCTGTTTGTATGACCCCCAAATGCTTGTATGCAGTCCTGACAACATCGGGGCATGCTCTTAATGAGGAGACGGATGCTGTCCTGGTGGATCTCCTCCCAGATCTGGACCAGGGCATCACTGAGTTCCTTGTCTGCAGTGTAATCAGGCTTTGTCAAATGGACTGAAACATAATGTCCCAGAGAAGTTCTATTGATTGCGAGACAAAGGGGTAGAAGGTGGATAGATGATGGCATAAACAGTGGTGCAAGAAGGTCCTGGGTTCAAGTCCCAGGTTGGGCGCAGGGTCTTTCTGTGTGGAGTTTGCATGTTCTCCCTGTGACTCTGTGTGTTTCCTCCCACCACTAAAAACATGCGTGCATTGGGGATAGTTCAATTGAGCACTCTAAATTGCCCTAGGTATGCATGTAAGCGTGAATGGTTCTTTGTGGCCCTGTGATGTGCTGGCGACTGTCCAGGCTGTACCCTGCCTTCGCCCATAGTAGCCAGGATAGGCTTGGAGGAATTGGACAACCTATGCAAGGTCTGTAGGGTCCAGGTATTGCTTCTTAATAATAACAAATAATAAGGTATCAAGAGCAGCGATACTGATCCTAGTCAATTGCAACGCTAGTGAAAAAACAGTCCATAAAGATGAGGGAAAATGTCAGTGACCTTCACCTGTAAAAACCATTCCTGTTTGGGGTTCGTCTCAATGTTGCCCCTCTAGTGCACCACAGCAGCTGAAACTGATTAACAACCCCCTCTGCTACTTCACCAACCAGATCGATATCCCAGTACTTTCATTGACTTGATGCTATAAAAATGCTCCTCTAATTTCTTTGCGCGTTGTATAATAATTTCCATTTCTATTTATGGCATTTATCAGACGCTTTTATCCAAAGCGACTCCCATTCCCTAACTACAGGTGACAGTCTCCCTGGAGCAACTTGGGGTTAAGAGTCTTGCTCATCAACCCAGTGGTGGTGCTGAAGGTAGGATTCGAAACCACAACCTCTTGGTCTAGAGAAAAGTATCCTACTCACTCTGAATCTGAATAAAAATCGGAACAAAAATTTTTACACCAACTAACATTAGAAGTTAAGGTTTTTTGCTTCTCCTGTAAAACCGCCATTTTGAAAATATATATATATATATATATATTTAAAGTGACAATATGTTGCTAAATTAGTTGCATTTAAAAATCACACAGAATTACGAAGCCATTCTACTGTTACATATATTTATTAGTGTACATAAGTACCCCTGCACTGGAGTGTATTGCGGTAGTAACAGACAAATAACTTATCTTGAATGTCTAAAAAAAAATAACTTAAGTAGTCAGGGCACTATTTCATTACGTTATTGCACTCATTAGTGAACAACTTTGAAGTCCTTGAAATCCAAGCTCTCAACCGTCTTTTCGTTACTAAACTCTGCTTTTATGATTCGTGACTGGGGACTCCCAGTGGTTCTGAGCCACTCCTGCATCTTTTTCACTTTCGAGGCTGGACCTTGGAGCTGCCCTTGCACAGTTCCAGTTTGGGTATTCTGCACCCATCCAACCAGGCCAAGTTTCTTCCCTTCAGACTGAAAACAGACATGTGCATATAGTTATGCATTTTATAAAAACACCCATCAACCATAAACTTAAAATCACACAAATCACAGACAGGTGGAATGAAATTTAAATATATATATATATATAATATATATAAAATAATGTGCAATATATACACACACATACAGTCGTGGCCAAAAGTTTTGAGAATTACATAAATATGGGAAATTGGAAAAGTTGCTGCTGAAGATTTTATAATAGCAATTTGCATAAACTCCAGAATATTATGAAGAGTGATCAGATGAATCGCGTAGTCCTTCTTTACCATGAAAATTAACTTAATCCCCAAAAAAACTTTCCACTGCATTTCATTGCTGTCATTAAAGGACCTGCTGAGATCA
>JBBJLR010000001.1:26076498-26118630 GCA_037577145.1 Brachypetersius gabonensis
AAGTTAATTTTCATGGCAAAGAAGGACTATGCAATTCATCTGATCACTCTTCATAACATTCTGGAGTTTATGCAAATAGCTATTATAAAAACTTCAGCAGCAACTTTTCCAAATTCCCATATTTATGCAATTCTCAAAACTTTTGGCCATGACTGTATATCCCTGCTTTTGACAGACACCCTTATACAAAGCAACTTACAATCATTACGTAAAGGGACAGTTCCCTGAAAACACTGAGGGTTAAACGTTTTGCTCAAGGACACAATGGTACAAAGTGGGGTGGGGGGGAGTGGGGGCGGGTGGGTTTTGAATTTAAAACTTTGTGGTCATCTGGTTCACAGGCAAGTGTTTTACCCACTAGGCTACTACCTCCTACTTGGAAAGAGGCCATTGTTCTTTTTTTTACTCTTCATGCAAATAAAACAAAAACAAAACAACAACAGCAATGAAGCTACAAACTACGTGGGAAGCACTACTGTCTGTTTGGGCTGAAGATAAATTTCAGTTGGAGTTTTCTCACACTGTGGGAAAATCACTAACAAGACAAAAAAACTCAAGACAATACAAAAACAAATAACCACAATTGCAAAAGTGGCTATGATGATAAAACCTTTCGTTGGTTGGACTCTATGTACATGTTTTTCGGATGAAGACCAGTCATAAAGTGTGCGGCAAAAATTGAGCTGCTAACACGTCAGCAACACCGCATGCTAAAACTTCCGTGCCATCACAGTACAGTTTAGGTACAGCGTGGTTTCTGTATACCTATTAAAAAGTGCCTTTAGAGATGTGTAGATGTAAAGTGCATACCTTGCGAAGCCAAGATGGACAAGAACTCTCACTGGTCTTGCTCTCCATTGAGAAAATAGGAGTCTCCAGACCTCTATCCCCCATGTCAGCCTCCACAGTGCCCCCCATAATACCGTCTCGCAGCTCATAGTCTGAGCCAGGCTCAATACCCAGGTCCAAAGAAGTGCTGGAACCCTGACCTATGCCTTAGAATTAATGTATGAAAGATTCATTGTTTTGACATCAAAATCACAGTTTGAGGGAGTGCAATTGTTAGAGCTGCAGGTATTTATAACTACATTTACTGCATGAATTATTTATAATGTATGAAACAATGTCATCTTCTATTATCAACAGTGTTCTTATGATTAAAGTGAGAAATAGTGAGCAATAACATTAAACTCATCAGCTGCCAATAGATGAGTTATACCAATCAACAGTAGACAGATGCACATGTACAGAACAACATTATCCACACTGGCAGTCAGGCATGCTGCATTCAGAAAGTCTCAGTCCAGAAACAAATCTAGTATAGATCTAACATAACTGCAAATGCACACATAAACACGTAAAATATCAAACTATTTACAGGCTCACATTTGGTAACTTTAACAAAAGACCTTTAAAATGACAAATATCTTTATAATAATAATCATCATCATGAAATTCACTCACCACTCCCAATGGACAGTCCACTACTGTTTGAACGGATAGTTTTGGAGTTAAGGACCTTTTCTGTGTAAATTAAAGCAAATTAGAGGCAAACTATCAACTTACTTACTTACTTATATCTACAGATAATTGATACAAACCACATCTTACAAGTTAAAAGCTTTGGTTAATGATGAAGTAAAGGGGGAAGATGGTAATGGTAGGATTACCCATGATAAGGATTGTGTGCCAGCCCCTGCAAGACAGGTCAGGCACGTGGTGTAGGGAGCCAAAAATGGGACGAGGAAGAGCAGGGCAAACCTCAGAGCCAAACCCTCGATCAGCAGGCATACCCAAACGTCCATTTCCTGCATTGCCCCAGGCAAAGATCTGATTGTCTGAGGGGGGCACAGAAATCTCATTAAATGTCAATATTTTATGCAGTGCTACTTGAAAACCTGATAACGTTGCTTTTCACTTCCAGAAGCTGCGTTTTGCTCACCCTCCGTGGCAGCAATGGTGAAGCCATCTCCACAAGACACTTTGGAGACAACTTTCCCCCCAAAAGGTCCCAAAAGCAGTTGAACCCCTTGGTGTTTTTTAAAGTCCTTCACACCTAGCTGGCCATATTTATTACAGCCAAAGGTCATCAGCCGTCCCCGCTCTGCATATAAACAAACAGAAATGTAAAAAAAAATTAAAATAATTAATTAAATAAATAATAATAAAAATGTATGTGTATATATATATATCAGGGTTGCCGCGGGGCTGTAAAAGGTAGTATATATATAAATACTGTGTTTAATTTCTATAACAAGAATATAATGCATTGCAGTAACATTAAAAATCTTATATGTGCAAAGATAAAACAATGCTGTACCATCAATGGCTGCGCTGTGGGTCTTCCCAGGAGCAATGATTTGGATCTTGAAGCGGGCAAGCTGCTTTACTAAAGTCAGTGTTGTGGTGTATGGGATCTCTGGATAACCCTAGCACAGAGAGAAGATTTTTTTCTTTTACACAAAAAGAAAATATTCTGAGACTTATAACTAATGTAATAATAGCAATATTTAAAGTAATCAAAAGTCCACCAAATGCTCCATACCTCCCCAAAGTGGTTCTTGATACCAGTGATGCCTTGATTGAGACCTAGCTTGTTAAGTTCATTGTTTCCGCAGGCCAGAACCTTTCCAGATTCCGTAAGAAAAAATGTGCCATCGCTTCCACAATATACAGAGCCAATACTGGCACTCTTTGGTACTTCCACCTACAGATCATAGATATGTTGAATGGAAACTTAAAAGTCAGCAATTTGTGATGAAATATCAAGAATTAATTAAGAAATTAACCATGACTACTGATTGTACTGATTTTGCTCTGAATCACCTTGTTGGTGCAAAAACACTATTCTATACCTGTCAAATGATCCATTTGTCTGTCTATGGTATTTTAAGTAAATTGAATTAAATAAATTGGAACAAATGCATTACTGTGACTGTTCTTCAGAAAGAACACTTCACAGGTGAAACAGTCACCAGATCAGTTACTGACTGAAAGGGCACTTACTAACATAGGGGAGGAAAAGTCATCCTCACAGTCCAGACCAAGTCTACCTGCACAGAAGAAAATTACTCAGTCATAAAAAATCCTGTTTTCTCAACACCACTCCTGTAAATCTTAATCACTGCAAACACAGGTAAAGCTCACCATGCTCTCCACAGCCCCAAGAATAGATGTCTCCTCTCTGAGTCAGCACTACCACATGGTTGTCTCCGCAGGATACCTGTCGCACTGGTCGCTCCTCAAAGAACTCCAGCAAAACCGGCTCCAGAACCTCCATCCCCATCTCATTCTCCACCCCAATACAGCCATAATAGTCTGAGCCAAACATGTACATTTGGTCCTCGTCTGGTATAAAACAAACAAAATTCAGCTTTACTAAGTGGTAATAGCTAACAGTAGTTCTTTCTAAGATTGGCCACATTATAACACCATCCCCCAAATGTCTAAAAGTCATTAACACACAAAAACGGTTAAGTTACCAATCTCTGACCTCCACCTACCAGTCACACAGGCAGTGAAGTCCGCTCCACATGCCACCTGCCTGATGGCTTTGCCTTGAAGACGCTCCACTTTGCGAGGTTGTCTGTACGAGGCCTGATCACCATGACCAAGCTGGCCCACCATCTTTGCACCACCTTGAACACTCTATATAGGAAACAAACAGCACCACAAAGGGACTGCACTTATTAACTCTTATTAACTATTAAGTTTTATTAACTACTGGTAATTCAAGAAGACAGCACAAAATAAGGAGACAATGTATATATATAAAAAAAATTATTGTGTCCTCATAACACCAAACCCAGCTTCTACAGTCACTGAGCAAAAAATAGAAAACATGCTAAATTGTGCTGATAATTTCATATTTCTTTAAACTGTAGTTGTTTTTTGTTTTAAATAGAAACAAAGACACAAATGGTACAATAAAAATGTATGAAAACAATAACATAGACCTTCTAAACAAATCCTAAATACTTAATTTGATTAAGAAGGACAGGGACATTTGTATAGTTTATGTTTTCATCTTGTGACTGTGAAATCATTATTGTGTAGTTATTTTGCATGCCATAGATTTACATGCAACAAAATGAGACTACTTTCATTATTTGACTACTCAAAACATAAAATAAATTAATCTTACAGCCCAGGTGTAAAGCTCTTTCTCCACTGTAACCACAGCAAAATGTGTTTCCCCTGAACACACTTGCTGAGCACTGTTGCCCCCCTTAAACATATCCAGTTTCTGAGGAGTGAACTTCCCTCCTCCCCAGAAATACACCTCCCTTGAGCGAGTGGTCACAATCGCAACTGGTGTATCTGATACAGTACTCAACCTAAAAAAACACACACACCATGAAAAAGAACATTAAAGAAATGATTAGCAGAAAAGTACTGTTACCCAGTGCATGTTTTGTGCAGGTTACGTACCGGAGCTATGAGAGAAATGTTTGAGCCTATCCTATTATACACAAGTAAAATATTTAAATTACTTTAAACGAATGTAACTGGCTAGTTCTGAAACCCTCCCAGCACCTTTTCAATCAGAAAACAGTTTTGTCTGAGTTGCTGGCTAACCTTTGAACCTACTGGCTCACCTCGTCCCATGCAGGAGAAAGATATAGACACTGGAGAGGCCAAGACATCTTTCTGAAACCTTTATGCTTTTCTTAGGACAGGAATTAATTTTGGTTCAATTTTGAAGAAGTTTGGGATCATCCTGTTTTGAATGACAGGTAAACCAGAAGAAATAGTGTGATCGAGTGATACTTTTCTTTTTTCATGATAAAACACAAAGTGTGTGTCAGTGTACTAAAGACAGGTCTGTTATGTCTGAACATTTATGGTTAAATAATGTTTCTAAAAACATTATTTAACCATAAAAAACAGTCAGCTACATTTTAAGTATTTCTAATGTTTTCCTGTAATAAAAGCAGAATATTGTTTCATTGTAAAAAATGGGCCTAAGTTTCTGGCCTGTAGTGTAGATCAAAAAGTAATCAAAGCAAAAACTTTGGGAGATAGTCCTCTATTGTATTTGCCTTGCAGACCCAGTACAAAGATAAAAAATTAACTATATACAACTGGAAATTCAAACATTTCAACTGTGTGAACTGAAATGATGATACTGCCCCTTTATCACTGCTGGTTTATACAGTGAACCCCAACAGCAGACGCTGAAGAGAAGAAAGAACAAAATCTCATACATACTTGGGTCTCCTGATTGCTGAATTGAGCACAGCCACACGGTCTTCCAACTCCCTGCAAGGTAAGGCGATTTTATGCTGTATTGAGTGGTTCCATTATTTTGGACTGACCTACTTGAAAACACTGGAATACTTTGCTGCAGCAAAAATAACCACATAAATATTTCACGAAGCAAAGTATTTTTCCTCTTCAGTAACGTACTAACACTCTTCTGTCCTCTTAACAATCTTTCCTTATGAAACACACTGGTGATTTTTCCATGATGATACTCACTGTCTAACACCAGCGATGATGGGCTGCTCAAGAATTTGGTCAGCAGTAGGTCTCTTCTCTGGATCCTGTAAACGAAACATTTTAAATGTGTTAAACTTTGAGTTAACCTAATTATACTCTTTATTGTCTCCTTTTGTCTTTGTTAAAATGCACCAAAAGAACACACTGAGCACTTTAATATGACTATAGCCAATTAGAAACCATAAAATATAACTGCATGTGCTTACCTGATCTAAGCATGCATACACGATCTTGATAAGCCCCGCTGAATAAACATCAGATTTGACCTCCATGGTCCAGTTACCCTGGACAATCTTCACGCATAGGTTCAGAGGATTCTGCAGAGTTCAAAATGTACAATAAGCAGTGCTTCATCTTTAACTATAAAAGTATATTGGGGTGAAAAAAGGTAGAGATGAATACCGTTGCATCAAAGGTCCTGGTGAGAGTCAGAAGTTCATATAAGACACAGCCCATGGCCCAGATGTCGGATTTAAAGTTGTACTTCACCCCTTGACAAAGTTCAGGCGACATGTAGTACGGTGTACCTACACACTGGAATGACACGGCAGAAATGTATGCGATACACATTCAAGTATGAAATGTTGACAAACCACCGATGTGTTGGCAAAATCAGGAATATCCCTGAAGGTGCACTGGGGAACAATGGCAGATTTCTTTTTTCCTGTGTATTTTATTACCCTAGCTCAGCCTTTCCAAATTTCACTTTCAAATAATTTGATAATTTCTTTGCACAGTCTTCCAGGTCAACCCAGGGGTTCATTTCACTACATGTTGTTCTTGTATGAATATGCATGTAACAAAACATCTCAAATCTTAAAAAACCATCACAGTCCAGCTTCAGAACACACCTAAAATACAGTAGATTCAACTAGACTGGATTTCCACAGAGAAAATGCAATGTGTGCTTGCTCAAATGCAGCAGTAGCCTGACCTTTTTAACAAATGTGTCTGTGGTGACGTGGCCTGAGGCCTCTTAATAAGTTTCATATGGTTTGGTCACTGTATGGAGCCTGAAAGTCTCATCTTCTGAAACTGCATTAATTTCAATGGGGTTAACAATGAATGCAAGTGAATAGGGGAAAAAGGGATGAGCAAAAGACAAGGAAAAGACGAGTGTTGGTTATTATCGACCGCATTTGTGTGTTGGGGAAGTTGGCCTGAGGTATCACATGAAGCTTTAAGGGGTTTCAGACAAAGCGTGTCCAAGCATCTGAAAGTTGAGCTCTCTTCATTCCCTATGGGCCATTTTTACGAACGAACAACAAGTAGCATAATCTAGCTGCAATTATATTTCTGTATATTTTTAGTACCTTAGTTCAGCCTTTACAAATTTCTCTTTTCCTTAGTTTCGATTTTGCAATAACGTCATTGTACACTCTTACAGGGCAAATTTCACTACACCTTGTACTTCAATAACTATATATACGGAAAAATAAAGAATCTGGAATCAAAGACATCCGGACCGTGCAAAAAAAACAGGATTCTGGAAATGAAGACAAAGTACTTTGTTCATCCACAAATTGCTATCAGGGATGTTTTTTCCCCAAAATAGACAACCCCTTCATAAGCACAAATACATTACAGCAGGGGTATCCAATCTTATGCACAGAGAACCAGTATGACTTCAGGTTTTCATTTCAACAAAGTTCAAAAGATCAAATGTTTGAAGGTTAAGATCAAGTGATTAGACAAGCAGAATCAGGAGTGCTCCCACTAGCCTGGATTAAAACCTGCAGGCACACCAGACCTCTGCAGATCAGACTGGACACCCACTGCACAACTGTTTATGAAAATAAATATCCAGAAAAATACGTATATACATGCATTGCTCTTTATTACATTTGTATAACAACAGATGCCTGGGGCCAGTTTAAACTGCGTCACTGTAAATCTATAAATAGGCATGAAAGAGGAAGGAAGCAAATTATTTCGCTATAAAATGCAAAGCAGCTGAAATCACCCACCGTCTCAGCCATTGAATACTCGGAGTCCAGCTTCTTGGCCAAACCATAGTCTCCGAGTTTTATCAAGTTTGTCTTAGTGAGGAAGATATTTAATGTTTTGATGTCCCTTTATGTCAAAAAAGGAAAATAAATGCATGTTTATCTACCACCACTTCATAAACAATTAATACATTCACAAGCAGGAGAATATGCAGGACTACCAAAACTTAACAGAACTAAATAGAGATACCTTACCTGTGCAGGACACCAGCTTTATGGATATGACCCACAGCTGAGGCAATCTGGTACAAATACCATATCACAACCTGGGCAAAGAAAACCAAGAGCTGAGTATCAGACATTATTAGCCCTTAATAATCACGAAAAATACATTTTTAACTGCAATGACCTAATTCTCAAAAACACTTAATTTATATTGTACCTCTTCTGTGAACAGTTTCCCCTTCTGTTGGTTAATTTTGTCATAGAGATTCCCACCTGGACAATCAATCAATCAATAAACAAAATACTTACTGAACAAAGTCTTTGAATTCTGTAGAGTATATTCTACAGAGTTTTTATTTTATTTAATTTAGACTTTATATTTTATATCATTCTTGTCTCTGTTCAGTAGTAACATAAGCAATTTCCTCTGGGATCAATAAAGTTTTCTGATTCTGAAAAAGACAACAAAATGTAAATGTAAAGCGTTTTCTGACCATTGCAGTACTCCAGCTCAATCAGCAGGGTGTTCTTGTCCATGAAGTGGTTGAAATACGCTATGATGTTGTTATGCTGGAGAATGGACAGGATGCTGATTTCATTCATGACATCTCTGCGCTTTTTATCGGAGAGGTTATTCAGTTCAATCTCTTTCCAAACCACCAAAGAATTATCCTGATGGAAAGAGAATAACTTGTCACTGCTCACTGACATCCTTATTTGGGAAAAATACAAATAAAAAGTGATGACGTGACAAGAGGAACAACTCCTCATCTTCATAAACAACAAAGCCCTGTCTGATAAAATCTAATAAAGATTTCTCACAAAAGACATTCGTTAAAAGATGGCACTGCAGGATTTGCTCAAGGGTACAGAGTAATGGGTTTATCTGCCTTTATTTCAATCCCTTTCAATTTCACAGCCCTTCACCCTCAACTGAATTTAAATCAATACAAAAACAAACAATTCATGGGCAATAAAAAATTTTGCCTTTTTTTTTAATCCATGTATGGTTTTGTGTACCAAATCACAATAATTGGTTTTTACATGACCAATTTCCAACCTTTTCATACCTCAATTAAACAGTCTGGTTTTTTTTATTGTGTATTAAAGACATATTTGACCTCTGATCTGACCGGCTACCTCATTAAATGAGCAGCCCAGGCTGAAATAACCTTTATAACTTCACAGGAAACAGGAAGAGCTAAACTGATATAGGCTGAGTAGATTGATGTATGTAACTGCCCTTCCTTTTGTGACATCACAAAAACAACCAATTAAAAACTGGCTGTTTCTTGCAGCTTAGGCCATGTCCACACATACATGGGTAATTCTGAAAATGGAGAGTTTTTTTTTTATACATTTGGACTTTTCCTCCACATGTAAACGGCGTTTTGGATCAGCGAAAACACAAGGCTTTTGAAAACTCTGCCGATTTTTGAAAACTCTGTTTCTGTGTTCACATGTGAATAAGAATAATGAACGTTTTGAAAACCTGAGGGTTTGGCGTCAGACTGTTTGCCGCTCATACAATGTCACAGTATGCGCTGGGTTTGCATTAGGTTTTCCTCTACAATGCCCGACATTTACAAAGTACTACTGCAATGAACCTCGTTAGGAGTTCTGGCCTTTTTGTACTACAGGTGTTAAATTACCGTGTTAATTTCGATCAATTGATCACAAAAAACTCTGATGAATCTCACCACGTGACTTTAACTAGCTTTTTCAGACATGGCAACGCTGCCCACTCTCTCTGGTAATAACGTCCCCCCTCCTCCAAGGCTTCTGATTGGTCACCATTGCTATACGGTTAAAGGTTATATCGCCACCTGCTGCCTTGGCATGCTTTGTTAGCGTTTTTTGCAATTTCGTGTAGACACATATTTTTGAAAACAAGCTTGTGCAGGCACGTAAACTGATCCGTTTTCAAAACTATCATGTACGTGTGGACATGGCTTTAGATCTCTCACTTCTTAAAAAGCTGCATTAATTAAAGGAGCTGCATTTCTGAACTTTGAAAGGAGAGAGGCTGTTTTTCTGTTACATGTGTCTTTTAGTTAATCGTCTTTTGGAGCAAAAGACAGAATTTGGTGTCAAACCCCATGCATCCTGCTCTTACTCTGGCATTTCTAACTTGTGTGAGAAAGCTGAAAAGGGGTCAGGATGAGTTCAGGAAGGGACAATGTGTGAATAAAAGCAAGTTTTCAGTGGTGTGAACTAATCTTTACGGTTTAAACTGGCGACGAAATGCATGTTTGCAGGTGAAAAGTGAAACTGAACATTCTGTCATATGTGAACACACCATAGTACACAGTTTGAATAGCACGGAATTCTTCCTCTACATTTAACCCATACACCAAGTGAAGCAGTGTGTGGGGACGATACCTTGCTCTGGGTACCCTGAGGGGTGCCACTAGCAGTCTTGGGAATCAAACCCACAACTGGCCAATTCCAGCTGCTCCTGAAGCACAAGGATCAGTGTTGTGTCTTACCTCAGTTCTTCTGTATAAAGTGGCTTCACCGAAAGCTCCTTTACCCAGGACCCGAATAGGAATGTAGTGCAGTTTTTCCTCTTCGCCACCAAACGTGCTAGATGTTTGTGGACCAGTGACCGATTCACATCCCGAGTCTGAGAGAGATGCGTAGTGCCTCTCATAATCTTCCAGAGACATTTTCTTGACAGTGGTTCTAGGAGACAAGGACGCTAAAGTTAGCAGTGAAACAAGTTTTAACAACCCCCACATTAAATGCTTAGTCAAAAGAGCATTTTTTAAATCTTTGTAATATCTTATGCATCTCTTTTCATGAAGGATACACTCAAATACTAATTCATGTTTTTAAAACATCTTATCTTGATTACTGTAATGCTCTTTTTCATAGTCTTTTTACAAAAAATAATGCTAGACTACAGCTTCGTTTAAGCTACTTCTCAATACCTTCAAGCCTCTCTATGGTTCTGCACCGCGATGCCAAAAGTGGTTGAACAAAAGTATTGGGACACCTGACGATTACACCAACAGGTGCTTTAGTAATATTGCATTCAAATCAATATACTGTATTTGGTCTCCCTTTGCAGCTAGTGGGTCCCCCATACAGGTCCTGATGTTCGAAGAGAAGGTCTGGCTCACAATCTGTTCCAGTTCATCCCAAAGGTGCTGGATGGGGTTGAGGTCAGAGCTCTATGTGGGCCAGTCAAGTTCTTCCACACCAAACTCATCCAAACATGTCTTTATAGACATCTTGCTTTGTACACTGGGACACGGTCATGCTGGAATAGAAAAGGTTCTTCTCCAAACTGTGTCCACAAAGTTGGAAGCATGGAGTTGTCCAAAATGTATTAGTATGGTTGCGCCTCAATGGAAGCAATGGGCCTAGTCCAGATCCGGGAAAACATGTGTCCCAATACTTTTGTCCATATACGTTCATCTGGTACTGCTTTCTTTGATGGCCCCAAATTTAGTCTTTAATGGGCTCCCAAACTCTGGAACACCCTCCTTCATTAGATATTTCCCAATGCTCCCTCTCAGTCTTCCTTCAAAACCCAATAACATTGATGCCTTTTCTCCTATCTCGTGTTTCTGCTCTTTTCCCCTTTTGTAGTTGTAATTTAAACTGTTTATGTTTTTGTTTACTACAGTCTGTCATGTTGTTTCTTGATTTATGTTTACTTGTAAAGCAACTTTTGAGAAAGATGCCATATACACCAGTTAACTTTATTAAATGACTGTTACTGGGACGTAAAATACTGCCAAAAGGCTTATTTTTAATGTCATTATGAACTTTACCTGGTTAATGTTAGTTTCCATGCCAACACTCACTTTACTCCTCTCACACATATACTTAATGTTATTGTAAACACATCTGAGTCAATGGAATTCAACAATAATAGCTGTTACACCTTTACTATATTTACTATATTTAACATTAGACAAGCAGTTAACAAACAACATTTCCATCCCTTTACCTCACAACAACACTCGACCACAACTCTGCTGTTAGCCACCTTGCTAAACTGACTTACCTCGCTAGCTAACCTACAGCTTTAAAAAGTCAAAATTCTCCACAAATCCCATAAAACACCACACGTCTGACGGCAGAGAAGTAACTCGGAGGTCTCAGTGTTGTAATTACGCATCAAAGAAGACTCTATTTGCCCGTTATAACTAATGAAAACTTTTTGTCGAGCTCCTCTTCTTCTCCCTCAGCTGTAAAGGCGTAGCCAACACTGGGAATCGATTCCAACAGTGACTCATTGAATACGTTATTTTACATGGTTCATTGTGAGACGGCTCCAAAACGATCACAACGCATCGACAACATATCCCACCAACAAAACAGTGTACAGATAAATTACTCAATTTAAAAATAGTATGCTTTATTTTAGTTCAGTTTTTTTTTTTAGGAAGAACCTGAAGTTTTGTCTCTCTGTTGCTTTTATAGCGTTAAATGTCCGTTCAATCGCCTTCAAACGACTCTATAGAATCGAATCAGTTGACTCACACATGTGCACTTCAGAGTAAAAGCGTATTTTGAAGAATGCAGGTTTTAAAAGCTGTGCATGTTTACGGAAAGCATGAATGTGAGTGGATATCTAGATTCAAAATAACTTGTTTCCTATGTGATAATCCTGTAGAATCCTGTGCGTTTAAAACTTGCCGGTATATGGAGGTTTGCTGTGTGGACCTTTATTTTATTAAAGCCACATCTTGCAAAGCTGCAGCCAACTGGGATCTGGGGGCTGAACTGGAGGCAGTTTGGCAAACAGGTCATGACTCACCTATCCTATATAGACAAAAGTATTGGGACATACCTATCTAAAGATTTGGGTAAGGTCCTTTACCACCAGCAAAGGACAATCTTAATACTTCAGCAAACAAAGACATTCTGAACAATGCTATTATTTCCATTTTTGTGGAGCCAGTTTGGGAAGAACCTTTTCTGTTCCAGTGTGACTGTGCCCAAGAGCACAAAGCAAGGTCCATAAAGACATGGTTGGATGAATTCAGTGTGGAAAAGCCTTCAACCCAGCACCTTTGGAATGAACGAGAACACAGTTTGCAAGCCAGACCTTCTCATCCAACATCAGTGACTGACTACATAAATGCTCTATAAAGTGAATGGGCACAAATTCTATGATCTTCGCAAGTTCACCACCAGTTCTTTTGTCTTTTGGGCTGCAGCAGATTCAGCTCACACCAGTCCACAAAACTGTCCACAGCCGTTCTGTATTCCAAGGTTTCCTCACCCTTGATACATCCGAGTATGAACTGGTAACTGATTTTTATCCACACTTCTCATAAAATATTCATAACAGGGGCAGCACATTAATTTTACAATGAACAAAAGAAACAAGTTAGATGTACAAAACAGTTGTTTTTATTAAACAATACAAATGTAAATAGTACAAAGAATATGTGATCCAAATGAATACGTAAGATTTAACATTAGTAACAGTGCAAAAATATTTACAACCTGTCTTGTTAAGTTATTCAAGGCTGTTTGCCCTAGAGATGAAGTTTTCTATCATTTCCTTCAGCTGTTGCAGGTCTGATTGGTCCTCATGAATGATTTCACGCATCTTGTTCATCCTTTTCAGTTGGTTTTTACAATGTTGCTGAAATTAGACACGCAAAATATGTTAAATTAATAGACTGTATAAGAATCTGACAGTTATTCAGATCTTTAGAGCATTTAGACAGCATACAAACAAATGTTCTGACTCAAAGCCTACAATTTAAAGCCAACTCTCAACCGATATGGCTACTCTTAGAACAAAGCAACTGATCATCCCTTAGGTTGATAAAACCCTGCATATTCTTTCACAATATATATTCTCTTAAAAACAAGCTATTCTGTACTAAATGCCATCATAGGTTTATACTTTAATAATCAATCTGACACTCAGTGGGTTTATATTTGTAAAGATCTTAAGTTATTAGGGAGGTTAGTTCATTCTTACTTCAACTATGCCCATGTGGTGGACTGTAGCATCGAAGACAAATGTAAGATTGTTTGCCACCAACCGGCTCTCCTCTTTGGTTTCCTGAAACACAAGGTGGTACCTGATGGTAGAAAAACAGATTATTGTTTTATTCTGTAGTCCATAATAATAATACGATCAGTTAAAAGCATGACAAAACAAGGTTATGCATCAACTCTTACTGTTGTTGGGCTGCTTTGAGTTGCTCCTTAGCGTCCTCATAGCCATCCATGACCTTCTTTTCTAGAACCCTTTTGTTTCTTTCAGCAGAGTCCACATCTGCTGCCCACTTTTCCTCCTCATGAGCGATCTCCTACTCAGACAAAGATTTGTTTATTTATAGCATGAAAAACGAATACATTTTACCCCAATGTTTAAAACATCGCTGTAAAGTTTTTCATATTTGTGACTTTGAATATGAAATTCTGGTGAAATTCTATTAAAAAGCTATAAAGAATATTGCAATGTTTCAATCAAACATTAATATACTAGCAAATAACTAGCTGTTTAGATTTTTTTACTTTATTCATCTATTATTTATTTGGTGTATATATGGGTTGAAAGACTTCACTGCATCAATTTATCATCTTAAGGTACCCCAAGTGTTAATAATAATTAAATAATAATTAAATGTTTTAAAACGCAACTCTGTCTGACATACATTCATGTCGTTCTCCCGCTGCTGGTCCAATCGGCAGATCTGCTCTTTTAGCAGCTTCATGTCGTTCCCCTTCTCAGAAATGTTTGACTTCACCTTAAACAGCAGGAAACAAGAAATACTTTATGTGTCTGTGGCATTTCTCAGCACCTTAGATTCCTCATGCACACATTACGTAGTGTAAACAGATGAAGCAAAATGATTCTCTAAGGAAGCTCTTTTACCGGTTCCACAGACTCTTCTAGGCTTAGCTTCATGTTGGTTAGACAGCTGGACTCCTCCTCTACATCGATGAGCATGTTTTTGAGAGGACCCTAAATAGACATTAACATGAAGGTTAAAATGAGGCCAGAATTTTTGAGCCTGTTTTGCAGTGGTGATGAACCAGTGAACTTTCATCTGGTACCTGTATCTGTGTTTTGATGTGGCTGGCAGTGGTGGGGCCAAAGTCACTGAATGTTTTGATCTCAAAATCATGGCCACAGGCGTTCTCTGCTGATTGTGGTATGAGCTTCAACATGCGTGCCAGTTTGTGGTACTCTGCTAACTTTACTTCAGCCTACAGAAGGGGAGAAAAATCTAAGAGAATTATATTTAATCAGAGAAGTTATATGTCAGCACCATGCAGATATCACTTAGACAAAGTACTGATATACTGTACGTATTGGTCTGAAGCAGTTCTAATAATCAGAAATATTCTGCAGCAGGATACAAACCTAAGCTTCCGAGACTCAGTTACTTGTTTAGCCAGGATAATTAGGCAAATTAAGTTACATGAAGATAGCTGGCCTCTGGCAACACAGACAGAAGTTGTACTCTCAGTATTAATTATATAGAAGGAGTATGAGAGGTTTGTTTGCTTGTAAGCTCATCTAAATCAGGAAAAACATTCAAAACTAGTGCTTGTTTTATCAAGGTGTAGTTATGAATAAAGGTAATATGTTATTTTTCAGTCAGGTAGGTCATTTCAGCATTTAAATAAGTGCAGTATTATAACAGATACTGTATTCTATCAGAGGCAAATGCAGAAAAAGGTAAAACAGGAATAAATAAATCTGCAAAAAATTGCATCACAACGGAGGATGTGCAGTGTATAAAGAATAGAGGTACAGTATATATTTACAGTGGCAGTTGTGGTGCAAGTTGTTTAGGCAGAATAGTTCAGTGTGTATAAAATTTGTGACAACAGAAGAAGTTCAGTGCATTTGTGTGTACAGTTCAGTTCTGATTGAGGAGTCTGATTGGAGGCCCACATGCGAAAGACACTTTTGCAAGATGGGAGAAGGGAGAAGAGGGTCAATAGATCAACCAACTTACCCTCTCTATTGATTTCACCAAATTGGTCTCCTCGTTCCATGCCAGCTGCTGGGCCTCTTCTAGACTGCGGCTCAGGCTGTTGAAAGTCTGCTGTAGTTCGTTTCTTTCCCTGTTAATGCGCTCAATGTCAGCCGGAGTGAACTTCTGATTCTCCAGAATATGCTGCAACCTGGCAATCTCCTGCTTCAGACTCTCCAGCTGAAGATCTGCATACAAAAAAACATACACACAATTATTTTCTGTGTGCTTAACAATTTTCCAGAATTTCACTCATAATGGAAGTGAAAAGCCCATTCAACAAAGATAAATATATTTTAAAAACATGAAAATGAATTTAAAAACACACCAAAAAAATGACAAAAAAAAGTTTATCAAGTTTATCAAGATAAATGAATCAATTCCTTGTGCAGCTGACATGGTTTACATTCTTTGGAATTTTACAAGTCATTAAATATGTTTAAGTATACAACAGGTGCCTGAACTCTCCCTAAAGAAAAGCTCATACCAGCAGCCTCCAGCTCCTCAGAAAGCCCTGTGGCCTTGTCCTCTAATTGACTTTTGAATGTTTCCATGTGAGAGCGGTAGTTTTGCAGTTTCTGCAGATCTGTTTGCAACCTCAGCTTCTCAGTCCTCTGTGCCATCAGCCGGTCCTAGTGAGACAGAGACACACACACACACAACAATATTATGACAGATACTGTAGAGAGTAAACCTACAACATGAAAACATACAGTGGGGTACAAAAGTCTGAGACCAGTAGAGAAAATACTTCTATTTGGATTGATTTTTCACTACAAATACTATTATCAGAATATTATTATCCACCAAGTGTTAAATTTCTGGTTACTGTCACCACCTGTGTAACGAAAATCGGAAGCTTCTCTACAAATGTACCATTTCTCATCAATATGCTAAACAAATTTGCTAACACCAACATTACATTTATGATTATATTTTGAAGGATTGGTGAATTTCCCCTTTATTTAGCAGATTAAAGAAAAGCCCCTACTTACAGCATGGCTCTCTTTTTCTAGTCTCTCCAACTCCTCCTTTAGCAGCCTGTGTTTCTCTCGCTGATTCTCCAGCAGAGCTTCATCCACATTGTACAGCCTCTCTGTAACCATCAGATTTGCGTTCATATTATCAAATTAATAAAATTTAACACTAGTCACAACCCAGAACAATAGATTATTGCTAATTTAGGGAAGATTTTGTGGTAATCTGATAATCCAGGCCACAGCATGTCCAGCTCAACAATGGTTTGACCCATAGTTACTACTATATCTATATACACACACCCACACCCACACACATCAGTGAAAGGCTACACTATAAACATTGAAATATGAAGAATGTGTGTCATTATAAAAGACAAGCCAGGCCATCACTCTCAACTTGCTGAAACTACTGGCCTTAGAAAGATGGGCAGATTGGACTCACTCAGATGGCTGAGGTATTCTATATCGTCATCCTCAAAGGTATCTGCTCCCTGCATGAACTTATGGTAGAGCTTAGAGCAGTACTCTAAGGAGAGCTGCAAACACAAACCACAGCTTTAAAATTTTTTGACTGTGGATCCATTCTTGCTTCTTATTTAAAAAGTTACTCATTAAGATTTGATACATTATATTTCTGTCTATATACTACCAGCTGACCATGATGCTCGGGCTAAATTCTGTCAGTTCATCAAGCTGCAGATGGTGCTGAGAGTGTTTAAACAGTACCTTGTAATAATCGGCTCCCTCTTCTATCTCAGAAGAGCCAGCTGAGAAATCCATAAACAGCTGATTGTGACCCTTCATGCTGTTATATTGCTAAAAGAACAATTACAATATTGTTTACATGGCAAAGTTGGAAGAAAAAAAAATCCATATTGTGAACCAGCAATAAACAGTTCCTTAAATAACCAAATAAAAAAATGTACTGTATATAAAATTTTGTCCTATGAATGCAGACATGGGTTCCAGCACTTCCTGCTGGTGAGGATCAGTTTATATCATTATCATCCATTTTTAATTAACTTTGACTGTTAAGGGAAACAATTAACAGTTTTCAACAGCTATTTCTTGTTATTTATATGAATTGTTGACCATTCAAACTATAAAAGACCTACTCATTCATTAAACTTACCTTAACTGTGTCAGTTAGCCAGATGAGTGCCCCTAATACCTGAGGCCAGGTATGTGGTGCCCCAATGGAGTACATGGAGCTTTTTGACAATGGAAATGGGTACCTAGACAGAAAAACAACCAAGACCGCCAGGGTTATTTCCGTTCATGGGTTAACTGCAGTCATTTCTCTGATAATATTAAACTCATCTCTGTACTTTTAAAAGGGATCATTGGTGTTGCCCATCAATACTTTTTTTTTTTTACCCCAAATCCTTAAACATCCTAGGAATTTCCTCTTCAATCTTGGTAGTAGGCAACTGAAAAGCAGAGTCCAGCAAACTGTAGATGAACTCAAAGATCTTCAGGAACTCTTTAGTAGAAGGTGACTGAAGGGTCTTTACTGTGATGGAACCCGGGAATCCATTATCTCCAAGGAACTGCAAATAACACGAGAAACTGACTGCACTGAAAACGAGCCATTAGGTACCCAACTGAAATAAAGTATTACAGGGTGTATATCTACAGTGTTTGATACTTAAGTAACCAAAGTAACATGATTTGCTCAACTTGCCAATACATTCAGGAGATTGTTGTGAGAACTGAAGAATAGCCCAAAGGTTCATGTTTAAGAAATTCTTGAAATAAGAGTGAACACACCTCACAAAGTTGCTTGATACACTGTTGGACAAAGATTTTATCATGAAGGGGTCTGGTATCCTTGATCTTTTCTGTGCCTGCATAGTTCCCAAAGAAGCTGTTTCTCTGGCCACCAGCACCTCTGAGCATAAAAGAGAGTGAGGCTGTTAATAAGTGTACCAATTATCATTATTAATTACAGGTTCAATAACAATCAAGTTTGTTGCTATAAGAAATCTAGCAAACAAACAGCCAATACATTAAACTACATAAACAGAAATATGACATTTCGTTTTAGCCATTTGTTACAGAACATAAAAACACATTAAAATGTGCCAACTCCTCGAACATCGAGCCCAGTTCAGGGGCAGACTCACTTTCCAAAAAAGCTGGTCCTCCTTTCTGATGTACCTGATGGAGGTTTTGGGATGTTCAGCTTTCCAAAGACATTTTCTTTGCTATCAAAGGTATAAAAAAGTTTAGTCTTAGAGACATACACAAAACAATCATCATCCAGAAAGCAAGCAGTACAGACTGTTGTGTGCGGTGCAGTGTCTTCTTCTTCTTTCTCATTCAGCTTTCCCTTTCAGGGGCCGCCACAGCGAGTCATCGGTCTCCATTTCATCCTGTCTTCTGCATCCTCTACCCTCACATCAACTAACTTCATATCCTCTTTCACCACATCTACAAATCTCCTCTTTGGTCTTCCTCTTAGCCTCCTGCCTGGTGGCTCCAACCTCAGCAACCTTCTGCCTATGTAATCACTGTCTCACCTCTGGACATGTCCAAACCATCTCAGTCTGGCCTCGCTGACTTTATCTCCAAAGCATCTAACATGAGCTGTCTGTCCCTCTGATGTCCTCATTTCTTGAGCTCTGCAACCTCCAGTTCTGCCCCCTGACATTTCCCCATTGGCAACATCTCCAAACCATTAACGTATTGTACATTTTTTCTTTCATTCTTACTGAAACCCCTCTGTCACACATCACACCTGACACTTTTCTCCACCCATTCCAATCTGCCTGCACACGTTTCTTCGCCTCTTTTCCACTCTCTCTGTTGCTTTGGACCATAGACCCTAAGTACTTAAAGTCTCTACCTTTTTTCCTTCTACTCCCTGCAACATCCCTGGTCCACTTGCGCCCCTCTCACTTATACACATGTAGCAGTGTAAACGTATGAAAAAGTCATACAATGCAGTGAAATGTAGCAAACACATTCATTCACTTACTTTTGTGGTGTCCCATGCACCAAACTCATTCTGACATCAGTCGCACGCTGCGGCATCTCCGAAAATCTTCTGCTGGGTCTTCGACTCATTGTTGACTTTAAAGGAAGAACAAGACATAATTTAAACCTGTATATAAACCTCCACCATGCCTTTAAATGCAGTGGCAGAAACATGACATTAAAGAAACACTGTTGAAACCTAGGGCTGCCTGCATCATCTCAGCAGATTAAAGACAGTCCAGTACACAAGAATCATTTAACACGCCAGAAAAAGGTTAAAATGTTCAGTTTTATATTTGTACTATCATACTTCTTGATTCTTAAAGGACATACAGACACAATTGCCTATCAAATAACTAAAAGGCTGTACTCCTCCAAGGAGGTGCTTTATAATTAATTCTGATATTGTAAGATGTTCTGAAACAAAATATGCTTAAAGGAAAAACTATGAAAATGAATAATAAGTTATGGAAAAAAAAACCCCCAAACAAATAGCAAAATCTTTACCACATGTAAACACAAATATAATTCTTACCCATGGTACATTGTCACCTGATGGATAGCCATTAAAATAGCTCAGTTTCAGTAACAAGATTGGTGCCAATATGCTAATTTTATCAAATTATTGATTTATTACTATTTTAATGGCAACTTAAAGATCATCTCATTCATGATGAATTTGAAAACGACTAATATATTTTTTAAAATATCACCCTACACCCATTCTGGCTGCATGTAGAGATGATAAACTCCTCAGCATCCTTCTCCCAACACACTTCAACTTCAGCTGTCCCTCTAATTAACTCATTCCTGATCCTGACCATCCTTGTCACTCCCAATGTAAATCTTAACATTTTCAGTACTGCCACCTCCAGCTCAACGTCTTTTTATCAGACCAGACAACACAGCTGGTCTAACTACAGTCTTCTACACCTTACCTTTCACTCCTGCTGGTACCTGCCTGTCACAAATCAATAGTCACCCAAAGAGCATACTGCTTTAATGTCACAGATAAAGTACTATGTATATCTATCTGAAGTCCTTGGGCAAGACTCCTAACACTACATCCGTCTAGAGAGTTCGGTGTTGAAAAACTTGGCTGGCCCGCAGAGCCCTGAACTTAAACCCATTCAACATCTTTGGGATGAACCTGCCCTTCATCTACCTCATATTGTAATTTGTGCTCCTTTGCATATTTCCTTCTTCTTGCAAATGCACAGTTAATATTATTTACCTATGGCCGCCACACTTAACTTGTTATTTTTATTTATTATTTTTACTTTTAAAAATAAATAAATTGCTTAACCTAACCTCGGCATTTATGTGTGGACAGCAAAGAAAAAAGTTCATTGCACAAAAAAAGTAATTTCTACTGTACACATGGCAATAAACGTTTTGAATCCTGGAACGGATATTGTGAGCCACACCTTCTCGTCCAACATCAATGCCTGACCTCGTGAACGCTGTACAGAATGACTGGGCACATATTACCACAGAAATCTTGTGGAAAGGCTTCCAAGAAGCGTGGAAGCTGTTATAGCTGTGGATTTGAATGCAATGTCATTAAAGTCCCTGTTGGTGTAATGGCCATGCGTCCCAATACTTCTGTTCACACAGTGTACTTCCATAGATTGCAGACGTTAACCAAATCTGCAGAAACCGACAAACACCATGCTAGACAAATATACACGGTACGAAGAAGACAAACAGGTAGTTAAACCGGCAAATAAAATAAACAACCGGCTAAAAGGATAACCAGCTCCACAGACTTGAGTTTACACACAGCTACCGTTAGCAAACGACAAAAAACTGCTAAAACCGGACCCAAAAAATCGAAGTACTGAAATGTTTGTACCTGTATAAACACAAATGGTGGTGTCGTTTAGTTCCCAACGTTATAAAAAGTCTCAAATTTACCTGAAATAAGAGATCAGTTTGTCAGCGGTGTTGTTTTTCTTTTTCCGTTTTCAAAAATTTCCGCCAACGGACCAAGGCGTGACGTCACTGCTGGCTTTTAAAATAAAATGTAAATTATTATTATTGTGATTTTTTTTATTGTTTTAAGCACCTTTTGCAAGACCCGAGTCAGCATATTGACGTTAAAAAACAAAAATACAAAAAAGCGTTAAACGTTGTTACTTGAACGTAGTGAGGTTACGTCACTCGGAGTGGGCGGTGCTCCAGGAATTCTGGCTGCATCCCAATTTATACTATATGGACCAAAGAATAGGACCACACAGGTCTTTCAGGGTTTGGGTGACTCCTTACCTTTAGTGAAGAACAATCGTATTGCTTCAGCAGAGCAAGACTTTTGGGATAACTTTGTGGACCCAGTTTGGGAAAGAACCTTTTCTATTCCTGCATGATTGTGACCCAGTGCACAAAGCAAGCTCCATAAAGACATGGCTGGATAAGTTCAGTGTGGAACAACCTGACTGGCCTGATCACAGGCCTGACCTCAACGCCATCCAACACCTTTGGGATGGACTGGAACAGAGATTACGAACCAGGCCTTCTTGTCCACCATGTGAGCCTGACCTCATAAGTGCTCTACAGAATGAATGGCCACAAATTCCCACAGAAACTCCAAAATCTTGTGGAAATCCTTCCAAGAACAGTGGAAGCTGTTTTTGCTGCAAATGCGGATCAAGTAATTTAGCATTTATGTCCTACAGACATAAATGTTTAAATAGGTAAGCTGAAGATAGCAAAGAGAGCTAAAAAGTCATAAATAGAGAAAAGTATGTCAGTGTTTACATGGGGTGGAAGTGTAGTGTAGGCACCAGTATTGCACATTAGACAATGTCTAAGTACCAGTAATTGCACATTTGGGGAAATGTGATAAGTGTAACCAACAGTAAATGCATGTTGGGGCTTAGGGGGTAGAAGTTTTGTACATTTAAGTAAAGTGACAGTGTATGTAGCAGTACAAACTGTAACAGTATATCACATATTGCACATTTACAGAAGTAAAAGTAACCATTCTGTCATACGTGAACACACCACAGCACAAAATTCAACCTCTGCAATTATCCCATTCACCAAGTGAAGCAGGGGAGCAGTGCGTGGGGACAGTACCTTGCTCAGGGTACCTCAGAGGTGCCTAGCAGTCTTGGGAATCAAACCCAGACTTTCTGATCACAGGTCGAATGCCCTTACCACTAGGCCACCAGTTGCCCCATGAACTTTTTGTTCACTTCTACTCGTTCAGAAGTGAACGAGTGTGTAAACAGCACAGAACACCAGTTCTGGTTAGTGGGGTGTATGCAATAAAATGGTAAGCAGTACCGATTAGGTTTAAATCATTAGTGGGTCACTAATTTTTGAGTAGTACTGATTAAATATGCAAATGTTTTTCAGTTTCATTCCCAGTCCAAACAGTCCATTTATAGGCTACTAAGCTGTTCTGAATGCCTTATATTTGTGACGTGATTTATCTGCCCTTGCAAACAACTGTAGATTATCCTGCTCATTCTTTTGAAGTTATAAAGAATGTTTCATCCTAGTAACATGTAAGTCAGGGCAACCAATCAGAACATAAATTATTTACATACATCAGTCTGTAAACAAAAAAACGGCAAAACAACCTGTTTATTCCTATAGGATAAAGAGAGGCTGGAAAATGTTCATAATAACCTGATTTTGTTCCATGAAACCACACAAATGCCAGACAGGGTCTTTTGGGTGAAAATAGAACATACACATGTAACGTGAGCCAATTTTGTGACATTTGTGCCATGTTTTATACGACCCAGTGCTGTTTTTTGAAGTAGATTGGAAAATGATTACAAATAAGATTTACTATATAAGTAGTAATTTATTATATTGATAATTTTGTATTATATTAATAATTTGGTGGCTGGCAGCCTAGTGGTTAAGGAGTTGCCCCTCCAATCCAAAGGTTGTGGGTTTGAATCCCAGGACTGCTAGTGGCACCACTGAGGTACCCTTGAGAAAGGCACGGTCCCAAAACACTGCTCCCATGGCGCCCTCTGTTGGTCATAGCCCCCTGCTTTACTTGGTGAATGGGTTAAATGCAGACAAAGACGTTCACACTGTTCACACTGTTCACACTGTGTGCTGTGCTGTGCTGTGCTGTGGTGTGTCACATGTGATTATAAAGGGCAATATTTGTTTTAATGTATCATATTTTATTAATATAATATGAATATATTATTCTAATGTTCTTTACATTATATCACAATCATTGCTAAAAACTAGGCAGGAGTTTGAGGTTTACATAAATGTATAAATGTGTTTTAGTTTGACTGGCATGAAAAAAACATTCTTTTATTTGTCCTATTAGCTCCACATGAATGTAGACTTATGTGAGAAGTCCACCCACCAGTAACTGCCAGTAGGTACACTGACCCTGTTTGCATAAACAGAAAATAGCTCTGAATGTGCTGTGAGGAAAGAGCACAGACATACAGTTCAGTTTCTACCAGTAGTAAGGAAATGACAACTACAGAGACCTTAAAAGACAAAGTCAAAGGGAGGTATAATGAATTAGACATTCATGATGAGTTCGCTGCAGACGAGCATCCGCTTTATTCAAATGGTAAGTCAGTGTTTGCCCATCAAACATTTAGAAATGTTCAGTCAGGTCATTGTTATTTCCTTTGGGTAAAAGCAGGGTTTGAGTTTATTTAAGTTCTTGTACTTTTTGGACTTTTTAAGGTTGAGAAAGATTTTTTAAAGCACATTAAGAGACTGTCTAATCCGTTTCGTGGTCTTATCCATTACATTTCTAAGTGCTTTCAATATTTATACTCAACTTTAATTGATAATTTCTTAAAACTTAATTATTTTACTAACACTTTTGGAGGTTTTGGAACATGTTTTAAACCTTCAACTGAACACAATACTGAAACTCTCTTGCTTAATTAAATACCTTACTGAAATGTACAACATGTACATTCCTAGTTTCAACACTTTTCCAAGATGTAGCTGATCAGCTAAGGCATGTTTGGAGTTCTAATGTTGCTTCTTATAGTTTTGAACAGGAATTGCAAGGCTTAGACTGAAAAAAACAAAAACCCACTAAAATGTAATAGTTACTCAAATCTTTTACATATAAATAGAGCTGCATCCAGCTCTTCATTAAGATGGTGCAGACTTGCTGACATGGTAAAGGGAATATTGTGAATTACTGAGAGCTGTAAAAATTTACTTCTCAGAATAAGGATCACAATCAGAAAATTGATCCTGGTTGAAATTGCTTATGTTACGAGTGCACGGTCACACAGGGACACGTTAATAATCCATAGATTTCCATTTAAAAAGATAGTAAAGGTGGTTAAAGTAGATAAGAAAAACACGATAATGCAAGTAGCAAACCTCATGCCTATATGACAGCAGCTTTTCCTAGTTTACACTAAACGGTTTACATGCTAGCTAAGTGAAAAACAATAGAAAAATCAGTCCCATGAGCTGTAACTATACTTATGAAACAGTCAAATGACATAATTAATTAGTTTGACAGAATCCACTGATTGAAGCTGTTTACCGTTTATTTGTGTGCAGCGTCCAGATTCACGGTCAGAGATGGACCCCGGTCAAGGCCTTACAGACTGGCAACTATAATTCTTGGCCTCCTGACTGCTGTGTTTAGTATTATTATAATAGGACTGAGTGTTCACAGTGAGTATGCACTGAAAGGCAAAATAATATTTGCTCATCACAGAAAGTGCAAAAGTAATGTAAGAAAAAGAAGCCCATCACCCATCAAGGCAACACAGAGCACTAACACTGTTATTCTCACAGTCAGCAGGGTGACCGACAGTCACGACAGCTTGTCTCTCAACTCATCGAGGGTCAGTTTTCAACTAGAGCAGCTCAGATCAGACCACAAAAGCCTGATTGAGTCCAAAAAGGCACTTCTGGTCAAGCAGGATGAAGACACAAAACTGATCAAATCTCTACAGTCAAAGCTAGGCACAGAGACACGACAGAAGAATGGACTGCAGTCTGTGAATCAGGACTTGCAAGAAGAGCAAAGAAAGCTCAAGTCTCAGCTCAAAAATCTTGGTGAGTTGCAGCCGTGACGAGCAACGACAGAACAACAAACATGATAACTGTCAAATAATCACATCTAGTTGTGTGGGAGAAGCACATGGAAAGAAAAAAATAAAAATACATGTGCTGCCCTACATGAAGGACTGCAAAGAAAAAGTAACAAAATAGTGTGTTTCATGTTTCAAATAAGTATTTTTCTCATTCCTACTTCCATCCTGTTAAAACAGAGGATAACTGTGGGCAGTGCCCAACAAACTGGGTGCTGATGAACAGCACCTGCTATTTTTTTGCTGTGTCGGAGGGCTTCCCTCGTAAGGGCTGGACGGGAGGCAGGCAAGAGTGCACCAAAAAAGAAGCCGATTTACTCGTTATAGACTCAAAGGAGGAACAGGTGATGTTACCCCTTTTCTTCCCACACTGTTTCATATATTAAATATTTGATTGAAGGGCCCATATCACAGACAAAGAGCATTTAATGGCTTATTTTAAATAGATTTTAGTGTTTCATGAAATGCACCAAACACTCTCCAGTCCATACATTCTGTATTTGGAAATCAAGCTGCAATAGCGTGTTTTGAATTCCCTGATGTATTTACACTTATACACTTTTCAGTCTTTGCAGTTTAGCCCCACTCATTCATAATAAGGGAAAGAGTGCTTAACTTGGACTGTTTTTTTTAACAGGGCACAATACAGTGCAGCCAGACAGAGCGCTGTCATTTGCATATAAACAAGAACAGCCTGTTTAAATTTAAGGGATACAAAGAGGTTGGAAATAGCAATGTAAAAATAAAAAGCAAATCTGACTGTTTTTGGTCCATAAAAATCATAGGTGAACCCTTTAAAGGGTATAAGCTCTTGATCTGCATGCAAAAGAAAAACGTTTTTCCAATGCTGAAAATATTTCAAACAAAATAAAATTAAAGAGTATTTGTGGCTGAATGGCCAGTATAAACATGCTGTGCCAGTCTAAAAGATGCTCCCAAAAAGTTGCTAGTTTGGTAAAACAATGTTTTCTTCCAGCAGCTCCTCTATAATGAAACCCCTTTAAGAATGTTCTTCCATATTGTTCCATCACTAGTTCCTGAGATTGTGGTCAAAGGCTGATAGGAGAACAGCGCAAAGTTTGTCTCCGTTCATGGGCCATTCAAGGCCTTATAGATGACACTAGACAGGTAGATTATGTTGAAGTGTCCTGTGGTAGAAGTTGCTTGATGAGAAAAGGTGACTGGCTTCACCTGCTTTGGCGAAACTGCTATTTGTTTCACTGTTCAAAGCCCCTAAAACTTTAATTCCAGTAGGCCATTAACCATATTTATCTGTTATATTACACTGACCAATAACGCAGTGTTTGCTCTCATCTACAGGAGTTCATTACTGAAACCTTGAGGGCATTCAGGTATAATTTACCATTCAGTTATCGAAATGGATTCTGGATGGGACTGAAGGACGACCACACGGAGGGGGTCTGGAAATGGCTGAATGGGACCATTATGACTGAAGGGTACTTTTTAAACATTGCTTGCTGAAAGGTAGCAGTTCTCGAACAGTTTTAGTGTACAGATCCCTTTATGTATATCAAGTGCCCCTTCATTTACTTCCACCAGAGGGCCAGTAACCAGCATGGTTGGGTAGATCCCCTCGCCAAACACACTCATTAAACCTTGCAGCATCAGGTGATTAAGCCAGGTTTGTTTCAGCAGGGAATTCAACTGTGCTGGACCCTCTGTCCCAACAGGAACCGAGCTGGGCACTCCTGCCATTAAAGCTTATGTAGCCTATTATCTGTGAATGAAGATAAAGGGTTAACTTCAACACACTTTTGTGTTTACAGATACTGGATGGAGGGAGAGCCAAATGATGACATGGGCATTGAGGATTGTGCGGCCGTGTATCCCACCCCTCACCCAATGAAGTCCTGGAATGATGTACCTTGTTCACACCCGCTGAAATGGATTTGTGAGAAGGAAATGACTAAACAAACATAATAATCCAAAAATACTCAAAAGTTGGATGAAAAAGTTCTGAGAACCTGGTCCGATGACGTTTTGTGAAAATAAGTGCACATCCTCTACGAAGGACAGAGGTTGTAATGCACAACTGTTTTTTTTTTTGGGGGGGGGTGGCTAATTTTATCACGATGGGAAAAAATAATATAAGACGTGCAAAAGTTATGTCCCAGTTCATATTTAGTCCTGCACTATGGTAAACTATGTAAGTAAATATACGTAAATTGTGCAGTAAAATTAGCCAAAAATGCCATTTTTAAACCTTCACCCAGTGGAGGATGTGTACTTATTTTCACTTAGAAAATCAGCAAAACAACACTACTTTAAGTGGGATGTTCAGTCTTCTGCATATGAGTTTAGAATTAGAAATGCATTTTATTAAAGATAATTACATTTTATTCTGAACGAGTTTGAGTACATGTTTATTTTCAACCTCAAATGTGCACATACAAAATTCTATTTTAATGTTTACTACTTTAACTCAATTCATTTAAACAAGTAATTTGCTTGTTTATACTGTATAAGATGTCTCAAACAAGGAAGGTCATTCCACTCACTAACAACTAAAATCAACCTAAAACCTAAAAATGTTAACTGGCCAGTTAAAATGTTATAGCTATAAATAACGAATGTATCATGTTGCAGGCTGTTACCATGAATGAGCTGCATCTTAAAAAGGAGATAAAGAAATGTCAGGCTGATGGAAGCTAAATGCCTGAAATGTACTTTTAGTACTGCTGATATTTTTTTGCCTTCTTATGTGTAGGCACTCATCTTTTACTAGCTGTGGAATCAGTACAGGAGAAATGTCTCATACACGCTCAGAAAAAAAGGTACTATTTTGTTACTGAGCTGACACCCTGCAGTGCCTTTAATTAAGGGACATAATTTACAGTATTCTAATGCAATTATATTTTTAAGTTGCATTAGCTCCCAATGCCCTGCCTTAAATACATTTTATTACTTTTCTCTTAAATTTTTTAGCTTAGAGGGCACAAATATGCACCTTTCTACTGGGAAAGTGAATGTTGTTTGTATCTTGGTAAACCTGTTCAGTATTCTTCCTTATTCTGAAAGTGTAAAGATTAATTGGTCAGATGTACGTTTTTGAACAAAATGTATAGAATCAAAACACCTTACTCTTAAATATACTTAAATACACAATTTTACTTGCTTACACATTTTGGATTTTATACACTTGTAATACTAAACACTTTCACATTTGAAATTATATTTTTATGGGATCGCACCATCTTTCCCTCCTAACCTCTTCATAACTCTTTCTGTGTTTGCCCACAGAGACTTGACACAGATTAATGCTACAATATATTTCACGCAGTGATTCAGTCCATGACATCCTCTAAAATCTTATCTGATCACGATTCTTTGGTCTGTCTTTAAGAAAACAACTATTAAATGGAGCTAGAATCTAAAAGCCTCTCTAAACATTATTTGGATCTGCTCTGTTCACCTGACTGATATAAACAATTTGGGCTGGCCAGCTCATAGCACAGCAAAGTGATGCCTTAAGTTCTTCAAGATCTGCTGAGTGTCCACATGCTCAGGGAAGGCGTCCTCAGATTTCTGGGCAGCCATGTAGCTACTCTGAAGATCACCAACCTGCCACACACACACACACACACACACATTCAAAAATAATATATTTATTACCCTCTTTTCCTATTGAAGAAAAATTGTGCTTTTGCTGTGAAAAGCCTGTTTTGCTGCGAATTAGACCAAAACAATAAAAGTTCAGTAATGTGTACCTTATCTGACAGTACAGCAAAGTTGAAATGTGGTTCATACATATGAGATGCCAGAGATGAAGCTGTCTGCAGAAAAGCTTTTGCCTGTAATCAAATAAAAAGTATGACTGAGAAAACAATTTTATCTTTGAAACCTATTCAAAATGACCACTTCTGGTTAGCCTGTGTGTAGAATGCTTATACTCCCTATAATCTGATATATATTTAATAAAAAGTATCTTAAGTTGACATTAAGGAAACATTCCAGATTGTAAACACATAATTTAGTGTTTGCCAACTCATGAACTGTTATCACTGTAGTGGTCCAAAAATGTAATTCATTTTAACATTGGTGTTAAATAAACTGACACATATGTACATATGCCTTTAAACTTCCCAAATCATGATTCAGTATTCACAAACAGTTTGCGCAACATTAAAATCACCATGTGCTGGTATAACTTCCAGCGTAACAGTACCCGTTTTCATTTGACTCCGTTTTGTCTCACCTGTTCGACGCGGCCTTTCCGCAGCTCCAGAACTGCTAGGTTATTGTAGGCCTCAGCATGATCGTTGTTGAACGCCAAAGCTAGTTTAAAGCACTGATAAGCTAGAGGCAAGTCCCCTATACCCTGTGAGTGTGGGAGATAAAACAAAACAAAAAGGTTAGTAGTGGATTTTCTTTCCTGAAAGGGGAGAGGCGGTTACAGCATTTAGTGTCTTGTACTGTTACGTTATTACATGACAGTGGCACGCACATAAGACAGTGTCCCGTGACAACACTCGTGACTGTCCTGTAGTGTCACGGGACAGTGTCTCGCGCTGTGGGACAGTGGTACGTTACAGCCCCTAGTGGTGAGTGACAGTCATTACAACTTTGTTAACTCTGCGCTGTGGGACAGTGGCACGTTACAGCCCCTAGTGGTATATGACAGTCATTACAAATTGGTTTACTCTGCGTTGTGGGACAGTGGGTTGTTACAGCCCCTAGTGATACGTGACAGTCATTTCAACTTGGTTAACTCTGCGCTGCGGGACAGTGGCACGTTACAGCCCTCAGTGGTACATGACAGTCATTACAAACTGATTTACTCTGCGTTGCGGGACAGTGGCACGTTACAGCCCCTAGTGGTACATGACAGTCATTACAAATTATTTTACATGGTGTGACACTGAATATTCCATTGGCACATGGCAATGGGTATAAAATGTCTTCATGCTATGTTAGTCATTACACCAAGATTTTGTTTACACAACAATGGGTACAAGACAGATTTTGTGCCGCTCTATATAATTTCATTATCTCCAGTCCTGTATCGTCTTTGTGTTAAAATTAAACGAGCTGCTTTAATTTTTGCCAATAAAGTACAACGAAATTTGTTATTTACTGTTTTCTATTTAAAGAAGAGATGAAACACTATTATAACAATAGTACAATTACAATAGACTAAAACAAAATAGATTTTACCTTATATGGTAAAATTACTTTTATGTAGCTCATTTAATGTTAACATTTTCTTGTACTCATTGTACACATTGGGAAAGACGTTTTAACACATGTTGCTGTGCCGACGAAATATTCAGTGGCACACAGTTTAATGACTGTCATGTACCACTAGGGGCTGTAAAGTGCCACTGTCACGCAGGGTAAACCAAGTTCTATTGACTGTCATGTACCACTAGGGCTGTAGCGTGCCACTGTCACAGAGTAAATCAAGATGTAATGACTGTCACGTACCGCTAGGGGCTGTAATGTGCACTGTCCCGCAGCGTGAGTGCCACTGTCCCACAGCGCGAGACACTGTCCCGTGACACTACGGGAAAGTCAAAGCGTTGTCACAGGACACTGTCTTACGTGCGTGCTACTGTCATGTAATAACGTAACAGTACAGGACACTAAATGCTGTAACCGCTGCTGGGAAAGGGGCTGTGTTAAAGTTGGATCAAATAAGCTGACACACCACTGCAACATGGCCAAGATTATACCAGACGTCTGCCTGTTCCTCGTCACTCGAAGCCAGGGCTAATGCCCTTTCAAAGGAGGACAGAGTCATATCATACTGCTGAGCATAAAAGCAGCATAGGCCTAGGTTGTTGTACAGCTGGCAGTTATACACACCCATCTGCAACAGCCGTCTGTGGGGGAGGAAGAGAGAGAGAGACAGAGAGAGAGAGAGAGAGAGAAATCAAATAAGAAGAGACAGGCGGTAGAAGAGAGTACAATAACTACAGTGCCATTTAAGCACCCATGTACTATCATTATTGAAACCAAAAACAAACACCTGTAGAAACGCAGGGCAATCTCTGGCTGGTCTGTGTAAAAGTGGTTGCTTCCAATGCAGGCAATGGCCTCCACATGTGTATTGTCTTGCTTTAAGACATCTTTGTAGTACTCTGTAGCTGAAGTGATGTTATTCATCTCCTGAAGAAAGCGGACAGAGTTTTGAGTTACTACACCTGGGAAAGTATGCAATGGTTTTCTGTTTGTTAGTAAATTAATGTGTAGCTAAAAATGTGCATTCATAATAATAAGTCTGTATAGAATCATTGTTAGTACAAAACCTTGCATCTACAATAAGGTAACTTTACAGGAGATTGGGAAAACACTCCTATGTTTAATGTGAGTTCATGTAACTACACATTTGAAGTAAATTTGGCCTGTTTCTATTGATCCATTTGTTATGAAAACTTCACATAATGTTGTTAAAAATTATGCAAAAAAAACTAGTGGTGATACAAGTTTGTCCCAACAACAGCAAAATCTAACACATGCCTCATGAATACGAGCAATTCCAGTCAGCAAAGTAACCTCTCCGGGGAAATGGTCCAGTCCTTGTTTAAAGAGGTTCAGGGCAGTTATAGGCTGATCCATTCGCTGATAAACCTGCGTATCAGACAACAAGGAGGCAACATTTACTTATTTTACAGTTCCATTGTTTTATGTGAAAGAAATGGAAGTGAAGGAAGGGCACCTTCTACCTTTGCCAGATAGAGGTAGGTATCTACAAACTCTTGGTGATTGAGGGCAGATCTGAATTGCTTTTCAGCTTCACGATATAAACCAAGTCTGAAAAGACAAATGTTTTATTTAGTCAATCATTGGTACATAAAAAATGAGAGATTCAACCGGTTTCTCTAAATCTGAATTAGACTTTATCTACAGCACGCAATACATGACAACATTTACATGAATAACATTTACAGTGTAACAGACCTGTAATAACATTTTCCAAGCTGGACTTTCCACCACCAGTCTTTGAACTGGGCATGCTCAGTGGCAAGGGCAGCCAGGTCCAGTGCCTAAAAGGTTTCACGGTGATAACGTCACATGCATCTACTGCAAACCAGTAAAACAAGAGCTAACATCTAAAAAGTGGTGCTACTTACATTTTTTACATCATTTTCGTGTAGGAAGATATATTCAAATAAAGTCTAGACAGAAAAAAAAAACAATAGGAATATGTTTATTGACCAAGAGATTTTAATCTTTGATAATTGCTGATATAATCATTTTCAAAGCTTTGAAGTACCTTTGACAAATTTGGTTTCTGGGAATACTTCGCCAAATTTAACCTGGACATGTTTATAAATGGTCCATCTGGATTTGTGAGCATAGAGGCCTAAAAATGATAGAACAAGAGATTACTTTGAAATGTGTAGAAGCATGTGTGTTACAGCGATTACAGCATGCAGAACCCCCGAAGACCATTTAAACATTCTTTAAACTAGACTGTAATATCCTACCGTGCCCAGTCTGACAAATCTGCCAGACGCACTGGTAACTGGACGGGCAGTGTTTGCAGTTCGAGGTGTTTTGATGGCTTGCTCCATAGTTCCTGGTCTACCTGACTGAGTGCTGGGCCTTACAAATCCTGTGATAGGGCGTCCTGATTGTGTCACTGGTCTAAAACAGATTAGACACACATCTACTCCTCAATAAAACCCATAATCTAACAGCACTTCTATTTAATGAAACACATTTAATTCAGATTCTTTCAACAGATTCAATTCTGTTCAAACTAACAAACCAACTTACCTACATATGACCATGTAAAAAAGAACAAATTTTCTGATCTGTGTCTAAAGTGGTTGTCACCAAGCAGACTTTCACAGTAACCCCAACTAAGGATGCTGATTACACACAAATTAATGAGGCTTTCTGTGTGACCTGGTCTAATGAAATGGGTCAATCAAGCTGGCCTTTCTTTCTTTTTTCTAACTTGAGGCATATTAAAAATAATTACAGGTGTATGACAATGTACTACCCAGAACAATAAACAGTATTAGCTGTTTTAACAGACCTGTGTACATTATGTAGACTCTGATTCTGAGCCACATAGAGAAAATAATTCAGATCAATTTTCGTAACAGAGCTATTACTCAAATTAGACTATATCTATGCACCTGACAGCCGGAGTAGGTCCTCCACCCTGGCTTGTTCCTGGGAGCCTCAGCGATGTTCCAGGGCCTGATAAAAAAAAAAAAAAAGACAGCATGGGTTAGACTAACAAAAAACTGTAAAAAAAAAAACTTGTACTGACGTCATTTTTGAGAACATGAGGTGATGGCACTATGGCAGTACTTACGTGCAACTTGCGCAATGGAACTTTCGTCCAACATTATTTCTGCAATCCCCTCCTGATCCACTTCCACCTCATCAATGTAAACCATCTCGGTTAGAGCCCTAGTCTTCAGACTCCAAGCAGCCTAAAGTAACCAGAACATTGAATCATTATGTCTTTCATACGGACTCAACATTGCACTTCTTTCCAAGCTTTCCAAAAAGATTGAAATAAAAGCTTGTGTGGTTTCACATTTTTGTCTATTTCTGCAAAAATAAGGAGAATTTGAAGTAGGGACACCTTAATGAGCTTAATATGTTGTTAGTTATCAACAACATGTGTGTGTGAAAGTGTTGGGTGGGTTTGGGTGAGGAAGGTTGTTCGGTTAGGTTTCTAACACAAAGACATCAGGCAGCAGTGGGGACTGGGGGTTGCAGCAAGGGAACAGGAGATTTAGGTTTAGGTCAGTTGTTACCTCAGAAATATGAAGTGATGTTTCATTCTCCTTGGCAAAACAATGTAAAGAAGAAAGAGTCATGAATATATAAATAGTAAAGTGAGAGTCTTTTCCCATCCCGGCAGCAGTTCCACTGAGTCAAACAGTTATGCAGGTTTATGGACTAAGAGACTTAAAATTAGCTTTTATTCTCAGGTAGAGTACATTATCACTGCTTATGTCACTACTTATGTGCAATGGTTTATTTGCAATCATCTTATCATGTGCAATATCACTACTTATGTTACTATTTTTGTAATAACAGACTTGGTATAGTGTATCAAGCCACTCTAAACCACTATTTGTGTAAATTAGAAAACTACCTCAGTAGTAATTGTATTTATTTATCTATTATTTATTTATTATCTATCTATTATTTATATCCAGCTCTCTTACTGACCGCAGAATTTTGTGTACTAAACGCTAAGCATATTCTGAATGTTTTTCATTGTCACTGCAACTATAAACATGTATACAATAAGGCGAGACCGTGAGGCTCCAGATTATACAGAGTATAAAAAGGCACATACAATACACATTTATAATAAAATTATAAATATTATTATATATAATATTATATATAATTATGTATATATCATTTATATATAATATATATATAATTTTTCATAAAAATATTTTAGAAATGTTGCATCACCAGTGAAGTGGAAAATATGAAGAACATTTATTTCAGAGTTGTTCACTAGTCTCAGAGTTGTATTTTACTGCACGTTGCTCGAGTATAACGGTGTATTTGACAAATAAACATCTTTGAATCTTGATTTATTCTTTTAATTCTGATATTTCCTTCAAACTTTGAAAGGGAAAACAACATTTTGCATCATACTACAGAACAGTATTTAAGGAAAACAATGTGTCAGGTATCCAACTATTATTCTGTTCTTTTATTTTTCTGTTTGCACCAGAATTAAAGTTGTGTTTTACTGCAAGCTTTGAATCTTCATTTATTCTGACCGCAATAAATTCTCTCATACTTTGAAAGAAAAACATTTGGCATAATTTTACAGAACAGGATTAATGGAAAAACACATGTCCAGTGTCCAACTTTAATCAAGCGCGTTATTTTAGTAGCTATATGGCCTCGCAGCAGTGTTTAAAGGGTAAAGTGTGTGAGTCGTATTAATGTCAATGCAGCTTGAACCCAGATTAAGGGCTTTAGTTCTGATCCAGGCAGAGGCTAAGCTAATACACAAACCTGGTCGTACGGACTGTCTTCAAGCAACTTTGAGCAAATATCCGAGCATTTCTGGAACTTGCGTCGTCTGAAATAGCTCCAGGCCAGAAACAGAGGGTCCATGGACACTGTCACCTCCATTTCTTAGAGTGAAATGTGTGAAATATTCGAGAAACAACCTCCTGATAGCTGGCGCGCTAGTCCTGCTAGCCTCACGCCTCGCGTTACCCCGGCAACGGAAAGGCGACGACTGCGCATGTGTAAAAGCAGAGTCGGAATAATAACTATATGTAGTTTTTACATTATATAAGAACAGATATTATATAAATCTGGACCAATAATGAGCAGGTCAATGGGAAAAATCCCTGGAAATACAAATCACAATCACAAATATAAATGATATAAAGTTTTTTTTTCAGAATGCTACGCAACCCTCCTTTATCTGACAGGCTGGACATGGTTTTTAAAGCTTTATTGAAAAATCATGCTTTGAAAAATCAACCTGTAGGTTACAGATATACAGAGGTATAGAGAGTCTACCTGTAGGTAGGTATATAGAGCTGAACTGAATAACTGGTTGAATCATCAGTTTATTAAGTATATGGAAAGAGAGTGTACAGTAATCACGTATACAGTATCATGTATATCTATGTACATTACATATACATTGTATATGTACTATATACACATATTTTTATAGATAGACAGTAACTGTAAGGGGACCTAGAGTACTGAATATAAAAGTCTCTGGTTTGTGCCAGAATCTCCACGTTAAAAGGCTGTTACACCGTCATAATGGTCTTTTCGTGCAGAGGCCTTTTGTTCAGTGTGGAAGTATGTGGCGCGTTTGGAATGCTTGCACTCAGTCAAGGCCTCCCAGCAGCTCGGTTCACTGTGTGAAGCAGGTAAGAGCTGAACTAAACCAATTACTATGTTTTTTATTTGACATTATCAGTTCAGTCAGATTGAAAAAGATCACTGTCAGGGAAAGCCTGAAGTGCATTCTCCACCTGTAAAGATACTAATAAACGATTAAACTACACTACACTACACTAAACGATTTTAAACTAAACTACATTTACATTGAACACAAAAATGGAAATTGTATAAGCATATACCATTATATTATCATAATTTAAATCCATTCGCACTGGGTTTATGTAAATTGTGTTAAACTCTTATTCTGGATTTGGCACCCAAAATGCTCAAACAAACGGACAGGCAGCTGTTCGGGGCGTGTTTTTATAATTTTTTTAAAAGAAAAAAACAATGTAGTATGCAAAATTATAATTTGTTTTTATTTTATGTTTTGTATGTAATCCTTTAGTATGAAAAAAATCTCCCGCCAAATATGTTGTCGTTCTAACATATCGGAAGTCACGTGGTGTTTTCCCGCGAGTGTATGGTAGGACTGCCGCTAGTAGTGTTTTGGGCTGCAGAGGGATGTACTCTTCTTAAATCTTTTTTAAATCCTCAGCTTGTGTTCCGGCTGGAGGATGTCTGATGAAGGGAGGCAAGCCCTGAGCCCGGAGGAGCCCGGGGGAGAGCAGGAGGAGCTGAGGGAGGCCCTGGCAGTCCTGGCCGGCAGTGACCCAGACCAGTGCTCCTACCAGCAGGTGAGGCAGATCCCAGTAAACACAGGACTGTGGCAGTCTGGAAACATGGCCAGAAGTATCCAGACACTTCTGGTAATGAGTGAACGCTGCACTCCGACTGGACTGACTTCAGTTCAGTGCAAAGCATTTCGAAATACTTTATTGATCCTCCAAGGGGCAAATAGAGGCACGCAGGTTAGAAATGAAAAGCAAGCACAAGACTTCGAAAGACAACATGCATACAGTCATGCATTTGAATATATACAGTATGTGTGTGAGTATATGTATTAAATATACATATATAGTGGGGTTTTTTTTTTACGTTTTGTCACTTACATTTACATTTGTCTATATTTATGTTCTGGAGTACTTATGTACTTCAGCCCTTCTTGCTTCAGCGTGTGTGGTTTAAGCAGCTGGAGACGGAATTGGTACATATATGCAAATAAATTATTTTTTGTTACTTCACAAAATGAATGCCCTGTTTTTGCAGCTTTATTTCCTTAAATGGACTGGAGAGTGAATCACAGGCTTTCAGTTGTTACTGTTTTAAGGTAATGGGGAATTTGGCAGACACTTATCCAGCACGACTTACAGTTGTTAGTTACAGGGACAGATCCCCTGGAGCAACTGAGGGTTAAGTGTCTTGCTCCAGAACACAATGGTAGATTACATTGAACTCCTGTTTAAAAGAAAGTTTACTTTTTCTTTATGGGCTTAGTTTATCTTAGTTATGTTTTTACTCTGTGATGTAGGGCTACGTGAAGAGGCAAGCCGTGTTTGCCTGCAGTACTTGTACGAGTGAAGGCATGGAGCCGGCTGGAGTCTGCCTTGCTTGTGCTAACCACTGTCACGATGGCCACGACATCTTTGAACTATATACCAAAAGGTACAGACTCCTCCTACACCAAAGCACATTTTCATTATCGGGTGATGTCACCTGCTGTGTGTTGACTTATGATATGTTTTGTGTGATTAACACATCTCATTTTCTTTTTCACAGGAACTTTCGCTGTGATTGTGGGAACAGAAAATTTGCCTCATTCAATTGCAAGCTCAGTCCCGTAAGTTTACGATGGTCTTGAACAGGACCATGCAAAAATATTTACAACCTGTTTAAATGAGCTTTTTCACATTAATATGAATAAATAAAAATAAATACAAAAAACGCTATGCAGTAAATTGTTCCTTTTGGAAGTCCAGTGTTATTCGTAGCTTCCATCAGAAACCTGGTTTGACTCGATCAGTCCTTCATTAAATTAAATCAGGAGCTGCTGATGGAGTTTAACAAATTCAAACAACGGCTGGAGGAACCGAGAAGGAACCTGGAAGCGAACATGTGTTCTCCTCATCACCTCACACAATATGAACTACTTTTACAAACGTTTTCCAAGCATCTTTTCTAATGTTCGCTTTGGCAGAAAGACACTTCACACACTTACACAGGCATCTAAGACATTTGCACAGTACTTTACATTCTTATGCAACCCATTATGCATGTGTACAGTCAGTGTGTACAGTTCATTAGGCTTCCATAAAATCAGACGTGTAGCACCATTACTGAGATTTTCTTCAATCTCTTAATGCCTTATTCCATATGCAAAGTGTTGAATTATAATTAAACGACATGAATATTGCATATTTTAAAATGTGTATGCACGCCATAGGAATCACTTTGAAATCGTGCTTTCAGAAACATCATAAAAATATCACAGAATCCTCCTGCTTTTCCTTGTTCATAGGAAAAAGATGCCCAGAACACCAAGAACCTTTATAATCACAACTACTTTGGCCGTTATTGCTCCTGTGACAGACCTTACCCTGATGATGATGATCAGGTATGTAGGACAAGTCATTGCTCCGTCATTGGTTGCTTGTGTAAAATGTGTAATCGCGTTTATTATAGGGCCCATATTCTATTTTGTTTTTAAGGTTCACATGTGAGGTTTATGTGGCATTATGTACTAAAAACAATCAATTTCTTGCATAATGGCCATTTCCATACATTTAATAAGTCCCATAAACACAAACAGGCTGTTTTGGCTTATACATGTATAAATACTTATTATAGTCATATACAAATGCGGTTTGATTGACTGCCCTATATTGTGCTTCATTCTAAAAGCAGAGGTTGAAACACCACTTATAACTTCAGTGTGAATGGGTTGAACAGTTGCAGGCAGATACATGTAAATATTATGACATTACAATTATAAAGTGTGCTTTCAAATGTTATTGTCTATGAACTACATTACACCCTCCTATTTAAAAGAAAACTCTTTTTTGTCATGATGATTTTTTTTATGTCAGTGCAGTAAATGAACCTGAAGTATTCTTGTTACCTTCTTGTGGTGATTACTGCCTTATTTTTCATGTTAATGGAAGGTTGGTGAAGAAATGATTCAGTGCATCATCTGTGAAGACTGGTACCACTCAAAGGTAGGAGGCTATAGGGCCAAGAGGTTTTCCTTCAAGTCGAAGTCAAATTAAACTTTATTTCAGCTGTGTGCATGTATACAGTAAGATATGATGCCATGGCTCCAGATGTTACAGAATATAAAAAGATCACATATACACTATATGGACAAAATATTGGCACACACTTTTTAATTATTGAATTCAGGTGACCCTTTCCTTCCAGTGAGGGACAATCTTAATGCTTCAGCAGAAAAAGACATTTTGGACAACACCACACTTCCAACTCTGTGGACCCAGTTTGGGGAAGAACCTTTTCTATTCCAGCATGACTGTGTCCCAGAGCACAAAGCGAGCTCCATAAAGACATGCTGGATGAGTTCAGTGTGGAAGAACTTGACTGACACACACAGAGCCCTGACCTCAACCCCATCCAGCACCTTTGGGATGAACTGGAACTGGAGGATCGCTACATGACGTAGGGTGTGTTCGACTAACACCTAAATTTGGGTTACATCAATGCCGAAGGAACGGATCTGTGTCGTAACTTGAGGACCCCCTGTATTAAAGTCTATGGATTTGAGGACAACGTCATTAAAGTCTCTCTAGGCATCCCAATACTATTCCATATAGTGTATAAACAAACTATTAATACACAGGTCAACAGGTGCACATCATCAGAGATAGGTTTCTGTGGGTTTTGTGTTTCATGCTGATTTCAGATCTGTGTTTAGTTTTTCCTGCAGGTACAGTGTTTGTGATGAAGCTAGTTCTATACTGCATGATAGTTGGTATAATGATCATATAATAATCATACGCTGAGTGTTTGTGAAGAAACAGTGGTAGCTCACTGACTCACATTATATCTATGCCACAATGTGGCCTGTCTGACTTCACACTGAAAATATTGAAGCATTTACTTGATTCATAATTCAAGAAGCTGATGTGACTGAAAAAAACTGAAAGCAGATCTGAAATCAGCGTGAAAAGTGTGTTGTGGTTTCTGATGATTACAAACAAATTGTTGACCTGTGATATAAACTAAACTACAAGGAATGTAACTGTGCACATGATCAGCAGTTCGATATAAAGTATATGTGCTGTGAAGTTTTAATAAGTCTCTCACCTGATCTCAGCACCTGGGCTGTGCAGTGGTGGACTCCGAGGAGTTGCTGGAGATGGTGTGTGAAGGCTGTATGAATCGAGCTCCCTTCCTTTGGACCTATGCTGCTTACTTTGCAAGTAGGTTAGCCTGCATGCATTCTCACATAAACCCATTACTGGCTGATTCAGTTTGTGTCTTTAGGCCATTAACAGCAGGGTTTGTGTTTTATAAGCCAGTGTATATTTTTTCATTTCTAATAGCTCCTCCAGTGACTAGTAAAGAGGATGATGATGCTGTGAAGGGCGATGAACAGGAGAAGGAAAAAGCACTGTACCCGAGCAATGACGAGCCATCCACAAGTCAAGGCTATCAAAAGGAGGTAAAGAACAGAACCAGACCAAAGTGTACAGTGTTGCAGAGTTACTGGCTGCTGGTTAGGGCACTGTGAACAAAAGTAAACATGTTAGATTATAAAGCATTCAGTTAAACATCATAATTTCGCAGACGGTTTAGTTGTTACAGATACAACTACAAACAAAGAGCATTTGTTTTTACTCATTGTTGCTAGCTTGTGGGCTCAATTTTTAGATGTATCGTATCATGTGACCAAGACAAATTTTTGGGTTTTTTTTCTCAAAATAAAAGATCTTTCAGATAATCAGTAAAATAATTTTTATTCTGTCTTCCTGTGCGGCCTGGTAGTTAGGGACCTCTGGTATACAGGAACTGTGCTGTATCTATAACCGCACTGTGATGATATGAAACTTCAGCACATTTTGATTTTCGCTTTTATCTTTTAGCCTCATAATAGTGTTTCTGGGGGGGATGTCGTCGGGTTTACAGGCGAATGTTTTATCCATTAGGCCTCTACCACCAGTTGACCAGCAAAACATTTTTCTTGCAGAGCCGCTTATGTTAGCTTGTAGTAACTTGGTTAATAAGCAGATGTTGATTTGAGTCTAGCTTTAGAGGCATGAAAACTTAAGCACTGGTGTATGTCGCTCTGGATAACAGCATTGTGCCTCATTTTGCCAGTTAAAGCCATCATTGGATCTTGTGTCCTGGATGAGCTCCAGGTGCTTTTTTAAGTTACTATTCTTTTGAATAGATTTCAAAAGACCTGCTGCTGCTAATGAGAGGCGTTTACAAGTGCAAGACAACTTTGCACTTTACAAGCTGCTGGAGTGTTAATTGCATGTCTGGTTGCCTTATTTGTGCAGTGTGGTTTGTTTTGCCTGTGAAAACGTGCCATAATGCTGGGCAATACATATCGTCTATAGCAAACCTTTGGACGGTGTCCTCAAAGGCACCTTTTGTCACGTCCCGAGCCTGCTCAGCATGAACATGTAGACCACCAACGCGGACCGACATTTCTATTCAACTTTATTAAAGA
>JBBJLR010000001.1:26118730-26131570 GCA_037577145.1 Brachypetersius gabonensis
GACAGAACAGGTGGCACGGTAAAAGACAGAAACTACAGACAGGTGAAACTACTTAAGTGCACAGACAAAGACTCATGGGTGACACCTACTGGACATACACAGAAACACGAGTCCAGGACCAATCCTTACACCTTTCTATATTTATTATAGTACTTTGTGCATTTGTAATGGTTGTGCACTATTTCAAACAGTATTTAGTAGAATAATACCATGCGGTTTGGGTTTAACAGCTTTAATGTTTGTCATTTGATGGGTGGGATGCTTCTGATTTTTTTTAGAAAGTGAACAGAAGGAATCTGTTCACTTTCTAAAAATTTGGGACTTATTTCACAAAGCAAGCCTTCTTGCATAGCCTCCAAGCTTAATTCAGTCTAATCCTGAAGATTTTCTCATGGTGATGGATCACTTTTTCTCTGGATTGCATCACCACAGCACTGTGTGCTGCAGGGCAGGTGAAATTAGGTATTTCTGGTCATAAACGGCTCTTGGTCCAGGATCTGACTTTGCCGGACCCCTCCTGGTCCTGTTTGGGTTTTTAAACTGGCACTCTCAGTTGGTCTTAAACTAGGTCTGGCGTGTTTAATTTTCCACCAGCAGAGGGCGCCACACCTTTTAACTGGAAGTGGTTTTAAAGCTGAGTTTTTAAAATTTCCCAATTATAAAAACACTTGATTTTATTTTTTAAAAATGAATGTAATGTTAACTTCCCCTTATGTCTGAACATAATACATTCCTACATCAACCAGCAAATAACTGCATGGTAGAACATACATATTCTGTTCTATTCTATTACACTTGTACAGATCTGGTTTTTAATTGTTTGTTTGGAATTTTCTGTATATTACATTAGTTAAGCTTCAATTTCTTCAAGTCAAAGTATTTGACAACTTAATTGCATAGACTCAGGGATTCAGGGATGCATATCACTGCATGTTATACTTGTATGACTGATATATCTTGAATCTTTCGCAGCCTAACGGGACTGGATCTGTGAGGCAGAAGAGGACTCATGAGGATATGGAGGGGAATTCAACATGCCACTCTGATGTGTCACCATGTAAATTAAAAGAACTGAAGACCAAAGGCTTGGTGCGACCCCGGGTGGGCGCGGCGTTCTGGCCTTACCTCTGGCGGTCCGAGCTTTGCACCTGCACAGACTGCAAGGTATGCTGATGCACGCATTCATCATTTAAATGAAGTATGTAAATGAACGAGTCCCATAGTCTCTTTGAAGTGGGAGATGATTGAGCTGTCAGTGAGCATTAAAAAAATCCTCCTCTCATCTGCTTACACGGCTGTTTTATGCCATTTAAGTATCTCACCCTGAGTGACTTCTCTATAAACGTTCAGGATCTCGGTTTTGAAATGTACACTTTTTCTTTTAGATTTTTTATTTGTTTGAGACCAGATTTGTGTCTAGAAATTTGAAATTGTACTTCTATACTTGTACTTATTTTTATTTGTGTTTTAGAAATGTTAAATTGAACTTATTTTTATGTTTGCATAGGCATTACAAGGAATGGTTCAGAATAAATTACTCTGCATGTTCTACTTTGTATAATTATGCGTGTGAGAAAGAATTTTAAATCTTAAAGCTTGATTTGGTCACTTAAGCTCACAACAAATCTGTGCCTGATCTCTGTTCTCAGAGAGCGTATGTAGAGGCAGGTGTTCAGTTCCTGCTGGATGAGTCAGATACCGTTCTTGCATACGAGAACAAGGGCAAAGCGCTGCTGAGGGAAGACGTGCTCATGTCCTGCCTAAACTCATTGGACCGCGTCCAGCAGCTGGAGATCATTTACCGTAAGGATTGAGCATAAACAAGCTTTTTACTACTTTGTTTACTAATTATCCCATGTAATTGCACATTTTAGCCTTAAAATATCTGCATAGTTCCACATGTATAGCATATAATTTTTTTTTTTTTGTCCCAACAGAGTTCAATGATATGAAAGCTGAGCTATACGCGTTCCTTCAGGAATTGGCTGATCAGGGGAAGGTGAGGATTTTAAAGCTTTTTAGGCCCATACTTATTTTAAATATTGTTATAGATTAACAGTGTTTTACAGGATGTGCAGTTGGCAGTTTTGTCCTAATTGGAATGTAATTCTGTAATAAAATTACCATATTAATAATTTTCCTCTGGGATCAATAAGGTTGACTTATTTTTCCGTTTGGTATCATGACTATAGGAAGTAACTGCTGAGGCTATCCGCGCCTTTTTTGAAGAGCTTCAGGCGAGGAAAAAGAGACGGTCCAGCGCTGGGCAGTACTACTGCAGCTGAGTTGGGATGGATCAAGCCATCATTGGATCCTACATTCTGAATGAGCTCCAGTTGAACTTTTTTTTTTTTTAAAGTTACCGTTCTTTTGAATAAAGATGCAAATTCAAAAGAGCTGCTGCTGCTAATGAGAGGCGTTAACAAGTGTAAGACTTTACAAGCTGCTAGAGTGTTATTTGCATGCCTCTCACTTTACTTGACGTTGATGTGAAGCTGACTGTACTGGACATTCATTTTGGAGCTCTTTTAGGAGACGGTGATTAAGCTGGGAGTGAATATGCACTAAAGCACTCATTACTTGGCTGAAGTCCATAGGAAAGTTATGGATGTTTTAATAGGAACATCAAGTGTTCAGAGAAATGTGGCAATAACTAATTCTTTTCCCGGGTTTACGACGAAGTGAATTTGTTTCAGTTACACCTAGAATGTTTTTTTGGACCAATAAATATGATACTAATAACCAGACTGTGAAATAAAACTGCAACAGAGTCATATTGAAGCTTTATTTTTGAAGATGCTCTCTAGCTACAAAGTTGGTCACCGTTATTTACCCTCTTTGAGGTCAAAGTAGAAAAATAGAACAAGTGAAAATTCAAAATTCATTACAAGAAATGCAATTTATATATTAAAGTACAATCAACATACTCCTTTGAAACAACTGTATCAAACCACAACACATTTGAGTTAAAGGTACCTAAAAATAAAAAAGAAATACTATCTTCAAACTCATGAGGCAATACAGGCAGTTTAGAAACTGACAGATGGACGCAGGCTCCTAAGAAGGCTTGCATAGGCCAAATCACTTTAAGAAAAAAATACTTCGCCTCTGCCAGGCAAGGCACAGACTCTCAGGTCTTCTACGATGGCGTATGGATGCAAGGATGAACCGTAAAGCCCTCAAATCTCATGAAGGAGTTTCACATCAGTGTTGTAACCCAATGCAATTAAATACAAGTGCTCTGTAATAACGTTCATGTATATTATCACCCCCCCACACACACACTTGTGCTAATAATGTGAATTGATGAGGAGCAGAACAGAACCAGAGTGCATAAGCAGCATTTGCCTCGTTAAAGGGCTTTTCCACAGTACACACAGATGAAGGCTGGTAATGATTCCTTGTATCCAACTCGCACTTTTTATATAGAGGTGTTCGTGATCACTATGCAGCCAAATGTTATATGTCCATAAAGCATCAATGTGGCCAACAAACGAGTATGAAAACCGAGTGTTACATCGTACAGCATGCAACTCTCATTTTGGATCAAACAATATAATTACCTAATGTCCTATTGCCATCACAACATTACCCATCCACATGCAGTCTAATGACAAAAAGTCTACATTAAATATTAGGCTGGTGAATCTATAGGGGAGCTTCTGTTCCTGCATCGCTTTTTTATCTTGAGGCCTAAAAATAAACGGAAAGACTCATTTCAGTAGCTTTCAGTCAGCAGACAAAGACAGAAGTTGTGCACTTCCACAGAAGTCTCTGGCATCTTTACCACTAGGTGGCACCATTAAGATCTGATGAGAAATGGTGGACTCAGCTAGGGCTCATTGCAATGTTTAGACTGCGCCCGGCATGAAAATCCACACTCCAAGTCTACTGTATCAAAAAAAAAAAAAAAGGATTTTTGCCATGGAAAATAAGTGATAGCTTGCAATCGTTCCATGGTTTCTGAGAAAACCCACCGCTAAGGCCACTGGATGTGAGGAGGAGGTGAATTCAAGCATGTTCAGAATGTTCTCTACAGTACGTGGATTAATCATTCTCAAGGCTGGTGCTAAAGTAAATATTGAACAGTCCTGATTGCTTGTAGAAACTAGGAGTCTTTTACATCACTGAAGTGTGTGTCTAACAAAGGTGTGTTAATCTGTGTATAAACAAACATGACGCTATTAAAAAACATCCCCAAGTTACTCATATAGCAATTCAGAACTGCAAGTCCATTTCTCCTGATCACATGGGAACTTAACGTGTCACAGACCAACAGTTAACACTACTATCAGTCCCCCTCCATGCATGCACTCTCAGTTGGAGGCTTAAAAGAAATAAAAGAAAACGAACCCTTCACAATAGACATTTAGCCTGTGGCAAAACGAGCATTTTACATTTCTTTCTGGAAAGTTAGGATCATCTGATCTGATCATCTGACTGAAGGAATGGTCATGGAATACTGGCGGTCTCGACGTCTGTGTACCACCAAAGGATGGCTTTTGACTGAACAGTCACACTGAAGCTTGATTTTACTTTTCTAAGAAGGTTTCTGAAATTCACTGGCAATAAAAGTCCAAAAATCTCTGTAACCCGATCCCACAAACCTGCGATGGGAAACGTGGTGTCGTGCCCTAAAACAGAACCAAGAGCTCTTCAGGGTTCTTCAATGGGCTGTTCATGTCATGGCAGTCCTGATATTTTAACTGTAACAGGGCAAATCTGTCTATATATATCTATATCATCTCAATTTGATCCCCAATTTTAATGCATATTAATGCATATGTCATGCATATTTTACTGATGTGACCCTCAGAAGTTATTAATGGGAACGTGCCTCTGTGATCACTGAACTATACTGGCTGTCAAATGGAAGGAGCTGAAAACTGAAAATTGAAAAACACCAAAAATTCTCTGCATATCCTACTCACAAAAAACGAACTACAAAAGTCATTCATTCATAGCTACTCATGCTGTAAAATTCAAAACACTCTGAAACAACATTTTTGATCCATTCTTGATACAAAGCCAGTCAAAAGTTGAGACATACCAACCCACCACCCCACCCCCAATAATCTTAGAAATTATGATCTACAGGTTTATGTTTAACTGTGTTGAGCCCTAAAATAAATTTAGAAATTATTTTTGAGCAGCCAACAAGGTCGCTGTTCTTGTTCTTGCCTGTTGAAAAGGGGTTCCAAGTGGTCACTAGTGAAGTCGCCAAGTTGACATTACAGCCAAAATGTCTACTATAAAGGGGCTAAAAAACCTTTTAATTATCATGATCACTGGATAATCCAGTTATTTCAATGTTTGATGCATTCACTTTTATTCCAAACGGAGTAAAACAGGAGGCTAAAAACAAACTTCCATCAGTAGCTGTGTCTGAACTTCTGACTGGCAGTGTAATAACCTAATAAGCAATTTTCCCAACGTTCCCTTTTTGTCACTTCATTTAAAGTGCGGATTTCTTATACTGGTACTCAAGCTTATTGGGTGACCTGTGATCTCGGCTTATCCCTGTTTCTTCACTATTGGTCCTGTAGTGCCCAAGCCCTCCGGAAGGTTTCCTCGTGCTCCCTGTGCCGTCTGAGGCGGGTGTGTGCTCCTCATATGGGTCAGCACCTACTCTTGAAGGTCCAAGACCACATGTCAGGTCAGAGTCATTTACTGAGCGCCCACTGGGCGCATGAGCTCCCCCTGCTGAGGGTCCTCCTGAGGAGGTCTGAGCCAAGTCCAACCTTTCACCCAAGACATCCAAATGAAGAGAGTCAACTGGCTGCCCTAGCCTGCCCTGGGAGTGCACTGATAGGGACGAGTCAGGGAGATACGAGAGGTGCAAGTTGTTGAATGCACCCCTGCGATGGCTGTGAGGAGGGTGGCTGGATGTAGGGGTGTCTGGCTGACTGGAGAAGTCATAAAGGTCTGGATACTCGGACTGAGGTTCTGTTTTTGGTTTGAGGGGGTGCCTCTTGCAGTGCAGGTGAGCGAGAGAGTGTCTTCCACTGGGGCAGGGTCCGGTTGGATAGCGGGGGATTGACGAGGCTATGCTGGGACGAGGACACGGATGAAGGGCGAGGTCCTGAGCATCACTGTGCTCTGACAGTGTCATAGCAGACACTCCATGGGCGATGTCTGGCATGTAATCACTTATCAGAGGTTCCAGACTCTAAAAAAAAAAAGACAATATACAATCATGCCTTTTTTTCCACCCAAAGGTCTCAATTCCAGGATAGCGTTCCATGCAAGTTGGAAAATGGCTGAGAAATGAGGGAACAGAGATGAATAGCTTCCCACACAGAGGCACAGAGGCAGTACCTCTTCCCAGTATATTACTCATTACATTACAAAGCAGAAAAGGTCAGCAGGGCGGTTTGACTTTGCTGGAAGCTTCTAAATTTTTCTGAAATGTAACGATCATCCTTGAAATTTCTCACACAGATTATGAAGGAGCTTGAAATAAGCAGCTTGGAATCAGTATTAAAAAGAAACACCATGTTTCATTTTTTATATAGTTCTATGATGCAAAGAAACGTAATGTTCATCCTTAAAATTTCTCACACAGATCATGAAGGAACGGCCATATCAAGAAAAGACCATATTTTGCTTTTCATATAGTGCCACGATGCAAAGAAAATGCACTGCAATTTGATTTACTGTAACTATTAACACACCTAAAAGGGGATATGATCACAGACATAAATTACATATAAACAAGACTGCATGATACACTATAGGGCCAAAAGGTTGTGGACGCCTCTCTCATCGAGGTCAGGTGTTTCATTGCACTGATGCTACAACCCCTGGTGAAAATTATGGAATTGTAACACTTAGATGATGTTCACTTTGCTTTATTGCAAATCATCACATTAAAAATGGGATATTTGATTTTAATAGAACACTGTGTTTTGGCAATGCAGTGATTTTTCAGGACTATAATGTATCTTGCCTCAAAGAAAGAAACCCTTTTTTCAGGAAAGACAGACCATCTCAGTGACAAGTCTGGATCTCAAGTCCACTGAAAATTTATGGTGGAAATAAAAAAAAAAAGGTCTATGACGACGCTCCGTCCTGCAAAGCTGATCTGGTATTGGAAAAAGTTGGAATCAGTTTAATGGAGAACATTGTTTTTCATTAGTGAAGTCCATGCCTCAAAGAACTCTGCTCTGAGGATGAACAACAAAGTACCAATTGTGATTTTTTCCCCCTGATTCCCTAAGTTTTTTTCCTCCACACTGAGTGAGTGCATAGTTTGTTCCTCTCCTTGATCTGGAAAATTATGCCATTAATTAAATGAATGCAATTGAATTTGTTTCATGAAGCCAGAAACTATTGAACTAAAACTGTTTCCGAGATTTATTTGCTACAAAGTAAAAAAGTAAGTGAACATCTTCCAAGGGATTTCAGAATTCCTGTGGGGTGTTGTAAAGTGTATAAACTGGTATAAAATACAATATCCACAGATAGACCCTGCCAAAACAATGGGTCACAGTGAAGAGCTCAGGATGTCATAGAATTGGACCTTTGCCAGTTAGTCAGTATGTGAAATTTCTGCCATAGTCAAGTGATGGTGCTCCTGTTGTGAAATGTGTGTGGGACCAAAAACAAGTTAGCCTCCAAGTGGAAGGCAATAGAAAGTCAGTGAGTGTCAAAATCTGTTAAAAAAAAACTCCTCCTCTGTTGTATCACTCACTGCAGAGTTCCAAATCGCTTTCATAAAATGGGTTTTCTATGGCTGAGCCAATCGCCGCTGGAATGGTGTTAAAGCATGTCGCCTCTGGACTCTGGAGCAGAGAAACATGTATTCTGCAGTGATTAATCATGTTTCACCATCTGGCAGTCTGATGGATGAATCTTGATGGCCTTGCCAGAGGAGTGGAGGCTGTTACAGCCACAGAGGGAATCAATATTCAATATTAATGCCCATGGTTTCGGAAAAGGGGTGTCCACAAACTTTTGGCCATAAGGTGTATGTAAGATTGCTATACAGTATTTAAGATTAGGTAGGAATAAAATTTTAAACAGCAAGCTTTTTTATTAAATTACTGTCATTAATAATAGGTGACCTACCCATCCATAAACTCGATTTCATTACAGAGCAGTTGAAAGCCTGTCAGTCTGAAGCTGCAGGAAAACATACAGCACTGAACTACAGTAGTGTTGCTGGCTCTCGCCAAACAATATTCCTGCGATGAAATGAACTTTACACATATAATGAAAGGGTTGAAATTGCACTCATGATGGTGAATAGTGGAAAGTCCACATGAACTCTTAGTACTGTAAACAGAAAAAGAAGTCCTTGACCAAGTAGTTACAGTGGTAGAGATGATACTTATGGTACTTGAAGCCTATTACGCATGCTTTTAAAAAGCTAACTTTACCGCTGCATTAACAGATGTTTTCCTTCTATAAAGAAATCATTTTGGAACAGTTTCTCATGAGATACTGGTGTGTGTGTGGTACTCACCCCACATGACTCCACTGTGAGGGTCTTCCCCATGCTCTGTGCGGTGCTGTAGTCGGGGGGCTGGTAGCTCTGGCTGCTGTGTTTTGGTATGGTGGAGCCTCGCTGCTGGAGGAGTGTATGGTTACAGGGGTAGGAGAAGGAGCGGGACGGTGGGGGCGCTGGGACCCTCGGCCTCCAGCTTGCCCTGTGCTGGGCCTGAGCAGGCATGGCTGGAGGGTGATATGGGGGAGGTGGAGGAGGGAGAGGGGGGTTAAGAGCCCCCAAGGTCTCCAGGTCTGTGAACATGGATTCCATAGCAGGAGAGCTGTTCACTCTACAGCGGCCGGCAGCTCTTAAACCGAGGAGCGGACTCTCATCCCCAAAACGTTCTTCGGGGAAAAACTTGTGCGGGTTCTGCAGGGACAGCACAGAAAAGGTCACATCAGGCGCCTAGGCAAACACACTGTTCATCCTAGTGTCCACTCTTTGTTATCTGTTGTCTAGGAACTTTCCTTTATGTGTGTACACATAAAAACACAGTACTGTGAAAAGTCACCCCTCATTTTCTTCATATTTTGCTTCTAAAAGATCCAGACTTTCTTGGATTTTAGAGGTCTTGCTGAACAGTTCTCCAGGCTTCCTGAATGACTTTTTTTTGAAGCCTCTAATTTCCAGTCCAGTCCCTGAATCTGCCCAGTTTCAGAGGAATGTTTCTGTTGGTTAAGACACACAGTGACCTACGTATGAATCATTCAAGCACAACAAAGAGCATCTAACTAAAGTCCTGAACCAGTGAAGAACCAGGAGCAGATGATTCCAGATGATCAGGCGGTGATCAGTATACTGGTGGTGCTGAATGCTGAGTAGTTGGAACTCCTTTATCTAAGCTTCTTGTATTTTTATGCACTTTGCAGCCTGTTGCAGTAAAACACTTGTTTCCATTTCCTTTTTAATTTACTCAATTTGCTAAAGATAAGACAGTCTGACAGACAGAAAACAGTATTTTTGCACCAACAAGGTGATTCAAAGCCAAATATAAAGAAATGAGAGGTGGGGCAGGACTTTCGCACAGTACTGTCTATATTTTGTCATAGTTTTCCAATTAAGGCCAATGTATTTTTCAAATTAGGGCGAGACAAGAGGGAGAGGGGTGTTAGGTCCCCTGAGGGGCTACAGGTGCATTAACATATTTTCCTCTGTGGGGGAGTTGTTCAATCTACAGCAGCTGGCCTCTCCGAAACTGAAGACTCTCATCAACAAAATATTCCTCTGGAATTGATTGCTTTAGATCCACCCAAACATTTTTCCGTGGGATAAATCGTATATGTCTCCTTTTAAACTGTGATTTAAAATGTTAAAAAAATAACATCAGGAATTTTTTTGTGTATATCTGAGTGTTTACTCAGTTCATTGTCACTACCTGTAGCATAAAAAATGTACCAACTTTATTAAAGAAGTAAAGTACACTTACATTAATGTCATGCCATATATAACAAAGGTTAATTTCTTGTCGAATTTAGCTATATTAATCAAATACCTTTAGTAATAACATCCAAATATTAATTTCTTTTGTTCTAGGCCAAGTCAGCTTCCTCAAACTCAGCTTTTCTCCACATTCAGAACCAAAAATCTGAGCTTCTGTAAGACCTGTAGTCATTTTACATTTTCATTCTTAAACCTGTTCTAAAGTATTATAGACTGACTTCCTAATTACCTGCTCAGTCTTTTTTTTCATTAATTAATAAAATAATGACATTTCAATATCTGTAAAATTTTGCCATTGCATTGAAAAACATTTAGAATCAAACGCAATCCAAAAGCTGGATCTTTAGTTTTTAAAAATATCTTAATATATTCATTTTTATGTTAATAATGTTTATGTTCATTTGCATAACCAAATCTAATGATTAACAAAACTTACAATACACAATATTTGTGAAATAATCAGCTATTAGGCAAAGATCTGAAGTCATATCTATTGTTAAAAAAAAAATAAACCAAATTAACCAGTAGTAACACACTCCAAGTTTATTGTTTTAGCAAAAATTGATAGCTCAATTAACTAACAAAATAATTAGTTACATTGTAATACAATAGACAGCGACAACCCGAGATGTATTATTATTTCTCAGCAGGCTCAGTGTCTCACCTGAAGAAGCTCTGCGGCTCCGTCTGGCAGACTGAACTCCCGGAGCACGCGGAGCTGCAGCTCGTAGCTGACCGTGGCTCCTTCCCCGCAGTTCAGAGCGTACGCTCTCTGAACCTGGTCTGTGTGCCGCAGCTCCTGCAGCCTGGCAATCATCTCCCTCACCACTGCCAGCCTGGGCACTGACACACACACACACGGACATGCACATATACACACATATACAAATAAACACAGACACATGTATGCATACACACAGACACACACACAGACACACACACAGACACACACACAGACACACACACAGACACACACACAGACACATACACAGACACACAGAGACATACACATGTACACACATATACAAATAAACACAGACACATGTATGCATACACACAGACACACACACAGACACACACACACAGAGACATGCACATGTACACACATATACAAATAAACACAGACACGTATGCATACACACAGACACACACACAGACACACACACAGACACACACACAGACACACAAAGACATGCACATGTACACACATACAAATAAACACAGACACATATATGCATACACACATACACATACATAAATACACATATACACATGCAAGCACACACACAAACAGAAGATGGGACAGTAGGGAATGGTAATCGCTGCATAATTGAACAAGTCATCACAAATACTCCTCCCTGTCTGTCTCACGGACAAGATGTTCCTGACCCTGATGGAGTTTTTAGGCTCTTGTCGCCTTACATCAAAGTCTCCTTCATTTATCCACGCAGGTCTACGTTGTCTCTTTTAACAGCAAACCCAACAGAACATCAGATCTTGTGTCGTGTCCCATAAATGTCTTTGCTAAACAGTTTTTGCAGTCCGGACAGGAAATAAAGCACTCTCTTATAAAATTTCAGCCTGGGCCGTAAAATCTCTTACCTGGTATCTCATTGGCCACGATGGAGGGGGCGGCGGTCTGGCTGCTGGCAATTTGCTGATGGTTTATGATGTGACAGCACTGAGGGACGGCATTGTTGACCATGTACAGGGTGTCAGGCACGTTAGACATACGGACCATTCTCAGCCGTACAAGATCCGTCTGCTCCACCATCATCTCTTCAAGGACAGACTACACAAACACACACAACAAATATATACAGTATATACAGTATAAATATATATATTCACACATACACATGTAAGTCTTTCCTCATACCCAAAATGCATAAAACAGTCCTACAAGCATAGACTCAAACAGGATATTAACATTCAGAATTTAGTGTTTCAGTAAACTCTTATTGCAGTAAATATAAACAGTGTAAAACAGTCTAGAACTGGTGTTTACTCTCAGAACTCAGAGTGTATCAGTAAACTCTGACTGCAGTAAATGTAAACAGAGTAAAACAGTCTAGAACTGGTGTTCTTTCTCTAACAATACATACAGTTTGCTGCTCTTTTGCATGGCGTACCGCCGCTCGGCTGCTCGATTATTAGTATTATTATTTTATACATATTCACATCTTGCATTTTCCTGAACAAAAAACCTTAAGACTGCACCAAACTTTACTCCTCCAGTTATGTTATTTGAACTATTTTTAAATCATAATATTTAATCATTATGTTTCTCTTTTCAGTCTCCCATTTGATTGTATCTGGCTTGTTACTTGTTGCTCTGTCTTAACAGGAGCTACTGCCAAGACACATTCCTTTATAAGTGAAGCCAATAATTCCAGTTTAGAATCTGAAAAGCTACTGAAACAGTGTAGGAGTTGCTCTCTAGTAGCAAAGGCCAAAAGAAGTCCTACCTTTGCCTCCTCCACATATGGAGAGAAGAGGCGCGGGCGCAAGTATATGCCCGTGTTTTTCTGCCTCAGCCAGGCGTTGGCTTTGCCTCCCTCTGTCGTGGGCAGCATGTCTGACGGAGGAGTGCTGATCAGGCCGCGCTTCATCTGCAGCGAAAGACAGACAGTTCAAACCCGGCACGGCTGCTCTCACTGCTTCCACACACACACCCCTTCACTCAGCTGACACTGACGAGCAGTGCTGGGGAACACCAATGCGAAACTCTGGAGCTAATTTGGAGACCTGGTCTGGTACAATGGTTGTGACATGCCAGTCAGGTCTTGTATCTAAAATCATTGTGCATGCATGCATGCATGCGCGCGCGCGCACACACACACACACACACACACACACACACACACACACACACACACACACACCCACACACACACACACACACACAC
>JBBJLR010000001.1:26137959-26150609 GCA_037577145.1 Brachypetersius gabonensis
ACTGATCGAGTCAAACCAGGTTTCTGATGAAACTACAGTAATACTGAACTTCCACAAGAACTCACTGATATACTGAATATAACATCAGTGGAAAAGGACAGCATGTGTACTCTGACAGATCTGCAGCTATGCAGCATAGCTTATGCAGGGTGCACTGTATGATCTGACACCTTTCTATTATTGCCAGCATGAAGTTTTTCAGCAGTTTGAGCTACAGCAGCTCTTCTGAGGGATCAGACCAGACAGGATATCCTTCACTCCCACACGCAATGGCGTTCACATGTTACCTCATATAACTCCCCTTGACAGGTGCCTCTGTAACGAGATAATCAGTGTTATTCACTTCACCTGTCCGTGGTTGGGGCTGATCAAAGTAGCGTATCCACTTGTTTCAGCATTTATATAATACTGAAGGTGGCCATTTGGAATCAACCAAGATGAGCAGATTCTTGCCATAAACACAAACAGCCTTAGTGTAACTATGCATGACTCAGCATGCTAAACAGCTTGGCGGCTCTCAGTTGTGGTTTGATTCATGCGATTTGAATGGAACTGATTTTTCATATTAGACATTTCGAGTCCGCACTGTATGAGCTGTGGGTAAAGGTTCTCAAGGAAGAAAGAAGAAATACATGGTGTTTTTTGAAAAGGAGTATTTTTTTCTCGCTCATGGGTCATAAGGAAACATTAGACAGGTTTCTGTGTAAACATCAACACGTGTGAGTCATAGAGCCACAAGCTGAAAACAAAGTGCATTTTTATGATCTGAAAGAGATTACGAGTCACGTTTAATATGACAAGACCTCATGTGAGTGCATCAAAAACGTTATCATCTTCAAAGTCTGCAGAGAGTGAAGACACAGATACACAAGGTTTGACTGAATGAAGGCTTTCTAGACAAACATCATAACATTAATGGCATCTTTGATGAGTGACAAAGCAAGACAACTTCCACTCTGTGTGACACATTTCTTCATCCTCTGAAGTTCTACCACCGTGGAGTCTCTCAGGTGTCTCTGACCGTCCTGCCAGGCCTGGAAGCAAAAACTTCACTGCACTCTCGCTCACTCGCCCTCCTGAAGAGACTGAAAACCTACTAATCACCCCCTAAAGCCACCATCCACTTGGAAGACCACTAATTCCTCATAGCCACCATTCACTCTTTTGGAATCCTGTATTTTAGATAATCTGGCAGTGACTGGTTTCCTCGGGGTAACTTATCTTTCTCGAAGTGTAGGAGTGCTGTGTGTACAGTTGTGTAGTTACTGGCCCCAGATCTCATTCTCTTTAGATCACTTCTCAGAACAACAACAGCTGTACACACAGCATTCAAATGCAGTATGAAATAGCATCATTGTCATCAATCACAGGTGATTTAAACAAATAGATAAAGTAATACAAATAATAACAACAATAATAACTCTGACAATAGTACTACTACTACTAATTTTATCATCATCAAGACTTTCTTGGTTGTTCAAATCCAACCCTCCAAAACCTACTACTACTACAACAACAACAACTACAACTTCATCGTTTCTGGCTGCTCAAGTCTCCCTCTCTCTCTTCCTTAAACCTCTAGCTGTTTTTAATATTCACACACAGGACGATAAACTGGCATATACTTTGTTTTCTGTTTCTGACTCCTACTCCTATTCCTACTGACTCATAAACAACTTTTACAGACTTATCATAAATCTCAAAGCCTCGTTTGACGGTAAAGTGGCTGTAATAAACACTGTAAAAAAAACTGCAATAGACAGCAGACAGCTCAGACAGACTAAAGTAAGCTTTTGGCAACACTTACACTGAAACAACATAGAAAACAGAGCCATTTTTCAAAACACAAACACCTCTTCCTCTGGCAGAGGGGCACGGGCTGGGTGGCTGTTGGCCTAGACAGCACCGAAGGAGGTCTTCTACATCTCTGGGCCAGTAACTGCTCGGTTATGAGTGTTCCTTAATAAAGGAAATGAAACCTTGACAGGTGGAACAGTGCTAGACGATGCTGTATGTTTCAGCAGGCCTGTAACCAAGAGATAAGTTAATGCCTGCTACCTCTGCACAGCATGATACTGGATCATATACACATCAGGGGGGCAATATCAAATGAAACAGCAGATATTTATTAATATATTATTCAATATGTTCTCTTTTTATGATGCGTGTAGATGCTCAATGTTCTGATGAACACCAAAAACATCTGTGATACAACAGGAATGAATTTATCACCAAAGGTGATACTGACGATACTGTTGTGAGGCTGGAGGTTTTGTGTGTGTGTGTGTGTGTGTGTGTCTGAAACTAAAATGCTTTCCTTTAACATCTTAACATAGTTTGAGTGCATTTTCAGATCATTACAGAAAAAGGGAGCCCTAAACACTGATAAAGACACTGATAAAGTACAGGTACAACGAAACACATAAATGACGCAGTATTGGAATCTTTAGGCCAAATATTACATCAAAAGCTCTGGAAGGGAAATTTTTGAGTAGGAGAAGCAAAGAACTGCTATATACACACACACACACACACACACAACAAAAGCAAAAAACAGGAGAAGTTGTACTGAAGTTCTCGGCCAGTGTCACTCCCAGTTGGTCAGCTTTTATCCACCGTATATTTTCTTTATTAATCTCAGTGTGTTGCTCCACCAGTTTGAGGTCCTCTGTGCCATTCGTCTGAACAGGAAGCATGACAATAGAGCTCTGATTATTGAGCCTGATTTTAAGACATCGCTAAAACCCAGAACACCATGATGACTCTGATTAAACATTCCACAGTGTCACAGTGTCAGTTTCCATCTCGGTGTGAAGACGCCATTCATATTCACGTTTATTTGACATAAATAGGCCTTAAAACTGCCTAAACCGGAGAAAAGAAACAAAACTGTGTTTGCTTACAGTCTCTTTCCGCTTGGTATGCTTTAGTCATTTTTGATGGTTTAAAGAAATTGCATGTTTACAGTGTATGAATCATTTTTGGAGACTTTTATTTTGACTTATTTTAGATATTTCCTGTCTGTGTCTTTGTCTCAGTGCAGTTGTAACATAAGCAAATTCCTCCTGGATCAATAAAATGTTCTGATTCTGAAGCTCCCATGATTATAATTGCCATTATTATTATAAAATAGTCACACTGACAGTAAAACCCGGACACTATCAGGTGTGCCCTTGCTTCGCCTTGCTATAAAACACACACTCAGTCCATCTCCCGGTAAACCCCCTGTAATACTTCAGTGTCCCATCCCTCATCTGTAATGGATTAAGGTGGAACAAGGACATCATCACATCTTCAGTCTCTCCGTCAAAGCGAGCGGTCCCACTGGGACACGCCGCCTCACTGACGCCGACGTCCTTATCTACAGCTGAACAGGATTACTGGCCAGAGACAGAGGCTTTGAAGTGAACACTGATGGCAGCTGATCTTCTCATGAATCTTAATGAAGGTAAATTTACGTCTTACTGTTAATCTGGCAGGGCAGGAATTGTCCATCGGAGACGTTTCCACATTAGAAATACAGGTAAGACGAAAATGTATTAGGATCCAGATCTGAACCTGAATAGTGGCCTTCTTACTGCACTGCCATGACGAAACACAATGTACCTAAAATGAGCTTAATTTATCCCTGAAAATACACCAAAATACACCCCTTCATTTGAATTAAGTGGCCATTAATTTGTGAACTGATCCCTTAATTTTACCTAAAAAAATCATTTAAGGCATTTCCTGGAAAATTAAGATCTAAATTAAGGTCATTTAAAGGGGTAAAATGAAGGGGTTTGGTTTTATAAGACTGATACAATTATTCCACATCATTCATAACACTGATGATCAATAACAGCCGGCAGGGATTTCAGATGTCTATATTTTCTTTACATTTTCAAAGTGGTGTCTGACCTAGAGTGCATTCATTAGGGTCGTATCAATGTGAAAAAGAACTATTATGGCTGAGAGCTCAAAAAGAAGACAAGTATGGGAATGATTTCCTAAAACAAAGGATAAAATGCATCACACACTTATTCAAGTTTGACCCCCAAACACAATGTTACCGTCCACCACCAGCAGAGAAAAGGATCAGTAAACAGCAGCTTTCCCTCCATGCTGGGTTCTGACAAACCAAACAGCAGCAAATACCTTAAGAACAAGCAGTTGTGATGTGTCAGAATGAATGAATGTGTGTTCCTCTTACACACACCACTACAGCTCACCATCAAAACTGAAATGGCACGGAATTCCCCAGTGATTTCAGTTTTGATCATTTTAAGTATGAAGCATCTACAATAAAATGGACTGACATTCAGTAGCTTATCCTGCTGCAGTGCTTCATACATTAGACAGAAGGGTTTCCCACACATACACTTTACTTTGGTGGGACATGTCTATTCAAAAGTTCTGTCCCACTGAGATTTTCTACATTTGCATGTTAACCACTTAATATTTATTAAAAATCCACTAAATATTTTTCGCTAACATATAAATGTACACTATGTTCAGTAGGGGTGGGCGATATACCGGCAGACACCAAAAGCCGGTAGAAACTTGTCTACCGATATAGATTTTGGCCTATCGTCTTATTCGCGATAGAGATCACGTGACGTTGCACGTTAGATACCGTAATTTCCGGACTATAAGGCACACCTGAATATAAGCCGCATCAGCTAAATTTGGGGGAAAATACAGATTGTTCCATATATAAGCCGCACCCGATTATAGCCGTAGGTGTTTTAATGTTTAATTACTGTATATAAAGGTTCCTGCTACCACGGAGGAGATTGTCGGGACAGAGATGACTATTTGGGAACGCAAAGCATTCAATCAATCAATCAAAGTTTCATGTCTTTGACATGATGAACAGCGTTCATGCAGTGCACAAATAAAACAGCTGCAGTCATAGTAACGTAGTAGTGCAGTATAACAAAAAACAAAGCTTACAGTGCTTGATGAGGCAATAACATTAAACAGCTAAATATAATTCATTTTTAAAAGTGCTTGCCTGTAACACGGCAGTAAGGATGCAGTAACACGGCTGCTTAACAAAATAACCAGCATCTTTTCCGAAAACACAGTGTTATGTGCCGAGGCACTTCGTGTTTTTGTTTTCTTCCAATCCTTCGTCCTATCAAACTCACTATAGGCTCCCGAGATGACGTGAACCAAGGAGAAGACTCGTGACTGGCTGATCGCTTACGTATTTTCCTGTTGTAGGATCGCTCCAAAATGTCCCGCCTCCAAGCTTGAAGAGGACATCATCGTTACGCAGCGTAGGAGGAGCATAGAGCGAGGAGAGAGGCGTTGGAGCGTGAGAGTAGAGCGAGTGTGTGTTGAGCAGAAGCCGTGAGAGTGAGAGCTGTAGTTCGTTTGAGTGAGTTAGTTTGTATGTATGTGTGCTGAGTTAGTGTAAGGAGATGTGTGTGGTATAAAAGTATTGTATGGTGTGTTTGAAGTGTGTGTAAAAGAACTGTTTGTGTAAGCTCACTCAAAAACTTTACAGTGTTTAACAAGAATAAAAATCATCAGTTTTGGTTGGAAGTTTATATTACCATGAGTATATAAGGTATGTATGGTCTCTATTTCGCACTCCTCAGTTCAAGATATATGAGATGAAATATTTATGTATACATTATGTATACATGAACCTCAAATGCCTCAGGCCCTCTGTCAACAGATGACAGCCTCCAGAACCCCCATCACTCCCCCCACTTTGACAAATGAAAAGCTCCATGGCGGTGAACAGCACCCCAGTTTGTCAGAACCTGAAAGTCATTTCAGTAACAAGATACTCCTCCAAGCTGTTATTGCTCATAACAGTAAAATAACCAGGCCTATCACTTTTCATTATAACTTTTCATTTGCAAGAAATATGGAAGCGGATTAGTCAATTAGACGCCTGTTAATTCATATGAATAATCAACTATGAAGTAATTGTTTCTCTGCAGACCTACTGCTTTGATATCTGATTCCTTTGCCTCTTAAATCTAGCACAGGGTGTGGAAGACTGTGTTAGTTGGTTGCTATCTGGCACAAATCAACACTACTAAGACCTCAGAGTCCCAATCAACTGGCACGAACAACAAAGCGAACTCCCAAAGCACTATCACAAATAGAACAATTCAATGTTGTCTTCTTTCCTCAAATAAATGAGAGCACACAGAAAAGGGGATCAAGCACAAGTAAAAAGAGGAAAGAAGAAGGGGTAGGGGTTTCATGGCCCAAAAAGAGGCTGTTCTGAGATCTGCGCTCTGGCCTACCTCAGCAGGTCAGGCCAGAATCAACAGCAAGAGACAGAAACCAGAAGTAGGAAATTACTGAGCAGAACAGAGGGCTGATGCGGCGGAGCGGGAAAGTCAGAGGGATTGTGAAAGTAGCTTTAGATTGGGAAAAGTAGTCCATTAAATATGAAAAAACGTGAGAACAAAAAGAAGTAAAGGAAATAACAAAAAGCGAAGGAGATTGGAGATACAAATGAGATTTTCTCTCAGATTTAAGGCCCAAAGGTTCTCAAAACCACAGCCTTCCAAATCCTTCTTATCTGATGTCAGTCCGGAAAATCTATTCCCTCTTCGAGCCAAAAGAACAAACAATCCCTTAATAGCCAAACAGAATCAAGGCTGGCACAGGAAAATTCACTCTTCCGCTACCTTTGGAAAGCATAACTTTAGTCCACAATCTTCAATGCGGCTCTCTAGCTCTCTACAACAAACACCCCAAACGGGCAGAGCGAACTTGCTGTAGGCTGATTTCACAAATTCAATGAATCCTATTTCATACTTAATTTCCATATATTTACTGCTTGGGCTGGGCAGTATAAACTTTACCAATGTTTACATACTTTATTAAACTCATTGTAAACAAATGAAAGGGAAGCTGAGTTTTTATATATATTTATTAATACAGTTGTTTTAATAAAATTTACTTCCTAATGAACTGTGTGTGTGTGTGTACCTCCTACCTTGAGCCAGCATGCTGAACTCCAGGAACAGGGCGATGTGGTAGAGCTCCATGGCTTCTTCAGTACGTGTAGGTACAGCAGCAGCCTTCCCAGCTCCGCTGCCTGCGAGTAAGGCCTGTGCCTCGCTCAGACTGCCCACAGACGGGCTGCCGTGCAGCACCAGGGACAGATCCACAGCGTCTGTGTACATGCAGTGGAGGATCACACGGGCGTACTTCCGTGGGATGATGGACTCGTCCAGTACGATCAGCGTGGGCGTCTGTAGCGTCCGCTCCGTCATCTCCTCACCGGTCCGAATGCGGCGCTGCAGCAGGTTCCGGAAGAAAGGCGAGCGGGCCGACAGCACGGCCTTGTGGGCCCTCAGGTCCTCCTCAGGTGACGGCGACTGCCCGCTCCCTCCAGTGCTGCTGTGTACGGTGCCGCCCCCTGTAATGCCCCCTCCGCTGATACCCCCCATCCCATCACACGCTTCCGCACCTTCAGGATCAGAGCAAAAGCTGAGGACGGAGTCATAGTAGCACATGTAGTTAAACAGAGTCCTCATGTCGTCTTCCAGAGGGTTCGGCATGCCAAACTCCTCGCTCAGCTGCCGGAGGACGTCCATGTTCCTCAGCCGCGTTTCTGCCTCTCCCACTCCGCCGGCACCCAGCTCACCTGTGTAGAGGAAGTGCAAAAGGGCAGAGAACAGTGCCACATCCATGCCAGCAGTGCCCACGTCCAGCAGGACTTCGGCCCCTCCGTAGCCTGAAGCTGCAGCGCTTGTGGAAGACAGCAGAGTCTTGAAGAAAGGGCAGCGGGCGGCCAGGATGGCCCTGTGGGCGGGGAAACAGGTGTCCTGGAAGACCAGGTCAACGTCAGTGCAGTGCTTGTGCTGGAAAAGTGCAGCCATGTCGGAGCGCAGGGTGGACGCCTCGGGCCTGGCGAGGCCAGCGGCCAGGCACAGCTCTTTAAGGGCAGCTGTGCCCTCGTACTCCTCCACCAGGGCGTTCACATCCCGCACGTCCCAGCCTGACAGCAGCTCACGCATCTGCCGGGCGTGATCCGCTGAGCGGCCGGCCCGACGACGCCGTATAAACCTGCGCTTCAGAGTGGCCAGACCAGAGCTCTTCTTCTTCCGGCTCTGGGGCTGCTCCTGCCCGCCATGCTCCAGGCCGTAGAGCTTCGGCTCCCAGGTGTAGGCCTGCGAGTACAGCGACGTCCCTGAGAGGACAAGAACCAAGAGCCAGAGTTCAGTCAGGACATCCATGCTTATCTGAATATACAGATTCTGGAATTTGTTTACTTAAAGACAGCTGCTTGCAATAAACCAACCTTAAACCTTTTTTAATCAGAACAGGCTTGTGCCCAGCGATGGTAATTGAGTTGCTATGGTAACAGGCTCCCCCGACAGTAAAATCTTCACTTTCAGTTTAAAAAGCCGTGGATTCATGGATTATTTTATGCAAATCATGGCAAGACACTGGCTTTCCCGAACCCGAAGATAACTTTTAAGACCACGAAGATGAGGAAGAATTAGTGCTAAACAAGGTGCCTTTAAAACACGTCTGTAAAAAGCACTTAAACACACTGCAACTGATCAATAGCACACAGGGGTGCAGGAGCTGCAGTCTGTAAAACTGCAGCATAAAGCAAAGACGAAACTGTTGAGAGTCTTATGAGCCTGTTTAAGTTAAACCCAGTGAGTGAAAGCAAAAGCACACCACTGTCAGCTTAGTGCAGGGTGTGTTAAAAGTCTACTGTGTGAAGTTGAAGCGAATGTTTGCACATTAAACAGTGAAGTAAATCATGCGACTGGCACACGTCAAGTCTTTCCAGTCTTTGTCTTTATTGTCCCACATGGGATGTTTCTCTAGTATAAAGGCTTCAGCAACAACACATTAAGACAATGAGCAAATATTAGAAACAATTAATTACACAGGTCAACAAGTCAATATCATCAGAGATCAGTTTCTGTGGGTTTTGTAGTGATTTTCATGCTGATTTCAGATCTGTGTTTAGTTTTTCCCGGGCGTACAGTGTTTGTGATGAAGCTAGTTCTATACTGCATGATAGTTGGTATAAAGATCATATAATAATCATATGCTGAGCGCTTTTGAAGAAACAGTGGTAGCTGACTGACACTGATCATTATATCTATGCAAGTCTATTGCAAATCTAATAATACTCATAATTCAAAAAGTTGATGTGATTGAACAAAATTTAAAGCGGATATGAAATCAGCATGAAAAACCGGTGGTAAGTGATGATCAGAAAAAAATTGTTTTTTTGACCTGTGTAATCAACCAAATCACAGAGCTCACTATCTATGCTTATATACTTATACACACACACACACTTCAGACATCGAAAAAAAAGGTAAAAATGGCACTTCTTACAGATAAAACTGCCACTCAAACATGAAGTGTGGTCTGAAGAGCACTGTAGGCTTGGTTTTCTCTTTTATCTCTGTGTTATTATTTGTATGCCGCTGCGTGGAAAGATATCATGTCTGTACACAAAGCTGCATGTTCTGGTATGTATTTTAGGGCATTCTCAGACCACAGCTTCAGATTTCACACATCAGATAACACGTCTTGTGCTCGTGATCTTGTACAAAGGGCCCTTTTAACATTTCCCCCTTGCTACTTCCGCTGGCCTCCGAAGCAGGTAATTACGTTTCCGGTCTTTGGAGAACAATATACAGTTAGGAGGGGGGGCTGTAAGGGGCTGTGCGCCAGATTTGCTTGCATTTGTGATTAAATTTTTCCTTCAAGATAAACATTAATTACTTCCGTGGACACTTTAACATGCTGTCCCATAATTAACTGAGAATAAAACAGTGTACAGGACAACAAGCTCCTCTTTAATTATAGCTCATCTGAAAGCAGCATTACTGATACTGTATCTACACTTTTTAATAATAAAGCACGTTTTCATATGCACATATCTGTGCACTACTTGTGTTACCAGTTAAGCCTTAAGGCACTTTGTTATACAGTCCCTAATGCCCCAAATTCCACTCCTAACCAAACACACTCACATTCAGAATGAATACAAGCCACTGGAGGAGAAGAGGATCATCATTTTTAATTTATCTATAGTGTTCACATCTGCAGCTGAACTAAAAACTACTGTAAGGCATTTGTCGTTCACATTCAACCACGGTTACGAGACGCAACCCCATCCTGGAAAGTTAAATCACTTCAATCTGTTCATTTCTATGAACATTTCTAGGACATCCCAGTTCATTTGAAGTCATGCTCCAGAGAAAAAACACCACTTCTTTAAATGACCTTCTGCACACATTAACTATGAACTGTTTTAAAAGCCCTGTACTCCAGACCACTAGAATTCAGGCTGACTGTAAAGAAGAATTAATTAAGTCATCTCTGGTGGGTTTTGGTTACAACTGCGGTGCAGATGGGCACAAAAAAAGCCTTAAACTGGAAACCTGCTTCCAGTAACTAACAGAAGTCAACACTCAAAAACGTGACTGGGTTTTTCTGGACATGAAGTGAAACAAAAAGGAATCAGGCTAAGAGGCCACAGACACCACAGTCTTGGCAGAGTCTACCATTATTTGACAAATTACAGTTTTGTGGAAAATTAAAGACTGTGTCTACTATTTGCCAAAAGTTTCAACCCACAATCTGTTTACTCCCACATCTGCTTCACGGCTAGCCACAATCACAATATCATTATTAACACATTTTATTCCCAATTACACAGGTCAACATTCCTTTTTTGTAATCATCATAAACCCCCACACACTTTTCTAAACCAGTTTTTCATGCTGATATCAGATCTGCTTTTGTTCAGTCACATCAACTTTTTAAATTATGTGTAATATTAGATTTGCAATAATCAAATAACTATCAATATTTTCAGTGTGAAGTCAGACAGGCGCTCACTGTGGCATAGATACAGAGATCAGTGTCAGTCAGCTACCACTGTTTCTTCACAAACACTCAGCATATGATTATTATATGATCATTATACCAACTATCATGCAGTATAGAACTAGCTTCATCACAAAAACTGTACGTGCAGGAAAAACTAAACACAGATTTGAAATCAGCATGAAACACAAAACCCACAGAAACTGATCTCTGATGATTTTCACATGTCATCATTTTTTGTTAAGTAAAGCAGAAGCTGAGAAACCCCTCCCCACCCCAAGTCCCCTTAACCATTTATCACAGTTATTTTCCACATGTCTACCCAAACAAGAGGATCTATTTACCAGCACAGGCCTAAATATAGACACATTCTTTTTGATATATTGCAAAGGAATGGATAGAAATTAGAAGTGGAGCCGATTCGATACTCAGATATCGGAAAAACCTGAACTATCAGCAAAGCCCCATAAAGAGAGACATACAGACGAAGACACGAGTAAGACAGACGAGCAGCAAGGTTGCGTCCCAAATGGCTCCCTACTCCCTACATCGTGCACTTTAAATACAGACTCCTGCACAAACAGTGTAGAACACGTCTACCACAGAGCTGCTGGAGACTCAGCCATGTGTGCAGAACTCCATACTGGACACACTGGGCACTATATGGGTGAAAAACATTGTATAACTTACACAGCACCCCCTAGAGGACTGTTTGTTTCAAAGTACGTCAGGCAAATGCATTATTAAAAGCTGGTATCAGACTGGTATCAAGCTAGCGAGATCATTTTCGATATCAGACATGAAAAAGTGGTATCGTCCCACCCCTAATAGATATCCCATTAAATCACAAATATTGAAAGTGATTTCAGTTCCTGATAGGAAAGAAAAGCATGGTCCTTTCCTTTGAGTCTTTAATATAGGTTTCGAATAGTTTTTTCTACGTTGGAAAAAGGAGAATTGTTTTTGTTTTAAAGACTCTCAATAAACACAAAAAGACCGAAAGAGTTCACTGGAACAGGAGGCAATTAGCTCTGCAAGATCACAGAGACTCAGAGAATTACAGAGGAGTGAGAGCTTTGCAAATTACCCCAGCCACCCATGTCTGGAAGCACGTCAAGCAAGAGCGATTCCTTTGCCTAAAATCAGCCGCCGCTCAGACAGCAGACACACATTCTCCTGCACTGAGCCGACCTGATAACTAGCTGCTCCCAAAAAAAGCCAGCGTTCAGCAGCACATTATCCCGCTCCCTCTCCCTAATGGTTCTGGTGACACTCTGTTAATCACAGTCTCCAGCCCCATTTCACCGCTAATCGAACTACACTTTCCACGGAGGGGGGATTCAGAATCATTACAGAAATGCCAGCGAATGTCAGAGGCCGAGGTTAATCGTCGACAGAGTGCTAGGTGTTCTGCAATCAAATATTTGGGCTAGGACGTTTCATCTGAGGACAACTCACAGGCACGTCTGGAGGGGACGGAAATTTGTGGAGGACATTCCTGGTGAGCATCAGCATAAACACTGAATCAATGTCAGACAGCTCTTGTGCACATTTCATGCACAAAGATGTTAAATGTTTACATGTTTTCTTTAACTACAAAACATAGATAAATGCTGAGTGGCCTGATGACAAGTAAATAAATAAATAAATAAATAAAATATATATACACACATACACACTCACACACATATATATATACACATATATACATGTATATACATACACATATATATATATACACATATATACATGTATATACATACACATATATATATATATATATATATATATATATATATATACACACACACATATATATA
>JBBJLR010000001.1:26157083-26190308 GCA_037577145.1 Brachypetersius gabonensis
TATACAAGTTTCACCTTTTGAATGGAATTACTGAAATAAATCAACTTTGTCATGATATTCTAATTTTATGACCAGCATCCGTATATACAGTACCATGCAAAAGTCTTAAAACACCCGAGAAAATTATATCATTAACACCCGTTTTTACAAGCTAATATTAGAATCTATACAAATAGCATTAATACAATAAAATGTAATTGTGTGTGTGTGTGTATGTGTGTGTGTGTGTGTGTGTGTGTGTGTGTGTGCGCGCGCGCGCTTAAACCGCTCACCTTCTGGAAGCCCAGTATTGCATAGTGGTTCTCATCAAATCTGGTTCAGCTCAATCGATATTAAATTAGATTAAACCCGAGAAATAACTTGCTGCGTCACTCGTCTACCAAAGTCACTGCCCTCAGGACAGAATTTATTAAGATAAAACTGACTTCTTATATTTGGTTCTGCCTTAAATGGTGCAACATTACGTTCTGATTGCTGCACCCTCTAAGGCGGAATGGAAAACACACATACAAAAGACAATTAGACAAAAATAGGTCTATATTGCATAGCCAAACACATTAGTAGCACCATTTTAATTAACAACAGTGGGTCATGCAGTCAAAACTATCATCAGCAGAACCGCACCAGGAGTGTTCAAAGCCAATAAGAGCTGATTCATGATGTGAGGAAAGTTATCACGAGTTAGCTCCAGCATAAATCAGCTTGTGGTGTGATTGCTGCCATAAAGAGGAACTCATGAGGCAGGAATGAGTTAGAGGAGCTTCTTTCATTCTCTGCCTTCAACCTCGCTGGCAGTCAGACAGGGCCGCTGAGATTAGCCAGGCCACCGAGGTCTCAGCCAAAACCCTGAAAGCAGCAACGTAAGCGTCAGAGCGTGCAGTCAAACAACTGGCCCCGGACCAATTCATGGCCAGAGCCTTTGCTTGGTCTGCATGGCAGATGTGGACCACTGAAGAAGGCTTTACACCATAATCCTGCTCCAAGGACTGAGAGACTGACACCGCAGCAGCTGACAAAACATGAATTCACACCCAGCTCTCCACATTGTAAAACAATGGGGAAAAAAAGGCATCACTGTATAGTGGTGCATACATCAGAAAGAAGTAATTTGGAAATATTATAACTAATTATGATTAGAGACCACCAGAGATAGTCAAAAACAGGTTTTATGTGAAAAAGCAAAAGGTATTAATACCCTAATCCTTTAAAAAAAAAATCAATTTCTATCAGCAGCAACCCTGAAGCAAACAAACCCTGTCTGCTGCTATAGAGCCTTCAGCTTACATTCCTTTAAACATTACCCAAGAAATTAAAATATTTGAAATCACATTCAGATGCATAATTGAATGTCTTTTACTAATGAAATATTTCACATTTGGTATTTTTACTACAAATCAGAATGTGCCACAGAATGTTTCATGTCCTGGAAGGTGTTCTTTAAAAGTGGCAAGGATCGGTGGCCATTCCACGCGATGCTTATAGCACCCCCTGCTGGAGAAACCCCACACTGCTAGACGTGAGCATTGTTTAGATCGTTTATCACACAGATAACATTGAATTAACCCTCTGTAGTTTTCTGCTAGTTCCCTTTCCCAACACAGACATTACTGACAGAATTATTTTGTTCATTCAAGTAGGTGTTCGACATTTCAACTGCCCATGCTGTAAAACCAGAGCGGAGAACACAACGAACAAAAACACCACAAGACTACACAAGTGCAGGCAGGACAAGACAACACAGAGTGCAAAAAGCTTTTATATGTTTGCTACTCTTTACACAAACACACACAAACAAATATATCGTCGCTGTCGGGTGGAAACCTCGTAACTCCACTTTTGGTCTTTGTTTTTTTTTTTCATAAATCGATACTATTGGTCAGTCTCCACATGGGTCTGTAAAATTTAGAAATTATTAACCAATGAAAAGTGTTGAAAATAGCTTGGGATTAAATGTCTTTCCTCCATTGGACACTAAAGCAGTCGCCAAACCCTTGTAACTCCACCCCCTTGACATCCAGCAAAGCCGCGCAGCAGAAGCCGTAACAGAGCAAAAAGCTACAACATCATTATTTAGCCTGAGTATATGTACAGTCTCATACCTGTACACTACTTGTGATGTGTCTTATAAAGTGAATTTAATATTTAATATTTTATTTACTATATTAATAAAAGAATATATTCATTGTTGGATTCAGTTAAGACTAGCTGCTGTTTTTTACTCCTTTCATGAAGATGGCGCTATTGAGCCAGTTAGTAGATAGAAGAAGACATTTAGTGATGCCATGTATTTCAAAATGATCTCCTTGAAAGTAAAGTATAGCAACAACACAACTGAATATGTTTTTAAAGAAAAGTATTTTGACTTAATTGTTCCTGAGATGTTGATGCAGAGGAGTGCGAGTAAACGATGAGTTTGCAGGTTAAACATTTCCCTCTTATAACCATCAGGCTTTTGTTCTGTTTGTCAGTTCATTGGTCCAAGTTTTGAGCGAACAAATGCTAATCAACCATGTTAGACAAGCTGTAGGCTTGAATAAAGTGTTCTAGTCTGTTAATTGATCTCGATACATATACAGTAATGCACAGAGGCTCTGTCTAGACGCACCACGGGCGCTAAAATCAATAATGGCACAAACTCCTATGTCCATATTTGCCGGTCAAAATCCAGTTAAATCCATTTAAGAAAGGTTTTGCAAAAATATTGGCAATACAACCTTACACACAGTTATATAATCATATTTTAAGATGTTATACCAATTAGAATATAAATAGTTTTTTCAGTTTCCTGAAAAATAGCCATTTTGGACATATGAGGTTTCTGCCCGACAGCAACGATATACATATACATATACATATATACACATATATACATACCAATCATATTTAATTGTGGTGAACTTTTATTTTGTGAAGCACCTAATTGTTTTTCAAGAATCTAATAAAAGTCATAGATTTAAAAACCTAATAGTTTTGTTAAACATTAAAGTGTTGCAGGATTTACTGGATTGAATACTGCTGTGTTTGGTTTTTTTTCCATTTTGTTTTATTAAACTGAAAAGCACCTCACCAGCTTGTACTACTTCTGTCAGAAACCTTTCTGGCACCAAGAAAACCACCTCCAAGCACTTGACAGAAAGTGCAGAAACACTCACTTATATTCCATGTATTGTTGCTTCTGTCAGTATTTTTTTCCAGCAGGGACTCTGCTGACTCAACAGGTCCAAATGCTTCTGCGCCAAACACTAATAGGTAACAGCCAGCCATACATTTCCCTGAGGTCAAAGCGCCACACACAGCAACGTCGACACTTCTCTTTCAGATATAAACACTAAACAATGGCAGCCTGTGTGTCCTGCGTTCATGTTGAGCCCACACAACGGCAGACAGCGGAAGCTACGGGAACCAGGCGCTGCTGAATCCCACGGGACAAAAGGGCGGTGAGATACCGCTCTCATCCGGTGCAGTTCGAATAAAGGGAAAATAAATTACAGGCCTCGATAGGAAACCTACTGAATTATATGCAAAGCAACACAAAGACATGCCAGAGCCTTTCCTAAAACAGACATTATTGTGAAAAAGTCTGTTTTCGACTGTTTGCACAGCTAAAGAATGGTCAGCATATGGTCTCTGCCTAATTTGCATCAGACTTTGGGGAAGAAGTTTCCTGATTTACACTTGGCCTGTAGCCCGTGCGCCCCACACAGTTCAGCAGATCCCTTTCTTGAACACCATCATTAAACCTGGCCATTAACAAGTGTGCTAAACCGGGTCAGAAACAAGATTCTTTATTTTTCACATACACAGTTATACAAGCACAACGTGTATTAAAATGAGCCCCTGAAACGCCTGAGACTGTGCAAAATACAACACTGTGCAAAGAACACTATTCAGTAAATAGTGATGTCATGTCCAGTGTATCAGTGTGTTCCCTGTGGAAGCCCAGTATTACTGTAGTTTTAATCCGAAACCTGGTTCAACTCGATCAGTCCTTCATTAAATTAAATCAGGAGCTGCTGATGGAGTTTCACCATCCAAACAACAACTGGAGGAACTGAGGAGGAACCTGGAACCGAACCTGTGTTCTCTTCACCAGTTCACAGAGTATCAACTACTTTTACAAACAGAACAATTTTTTTTCCTGTTTGCACTTAATTTGATGTTAACTTTGCTGGCAGAAAGACACTTTATCACACGCTGAGACTTTAAACAATCTGCACAGGCGCAAGTTTTTTGCAAAGAACTAGAAAGAAGAAATAAAAAAAAAGAAGCATCGAAAAAACATTCAAACATTTATAAGCGTGTTTGAGCTGAGAAATCACCAACCTGTGCCGGACGCCGGCCCACCAGGACCCCTGACCTAGAATTACTGTCCTCAGTGTGGTCCAAAATAGTTTGCTGCTCAGATGAGATAATTGTATGTGGAATCACACAACAGAGCAAAGTTCACATGCTTCCAATTCTCAGGACCTTGAGTGTCACCAGAGATAAACAACGCACACGTGTCGAAGACACCTGCATGGCACAGTGTGTATATCTGAATCACCACTCACTTCATTTAACGGCTGAGGAATGACCCTCGGTTTGAGGGCTGTGGGAAGAATCAGATAAGAGGAAAAGAGAGGAAGAAAAAGACAGAAATAGATTCCTGCACATCCTTAGCTGCCATCCGTGCACTTCCTGATCTATTGTAAACAGTCGATGGTTTACAGTATAAACAGTCAATCACACTCCAACGATTTATAAAATGCATTAAACTGTGGTGGTGTTTTGCAGCAAAAATACAGAATGGCTCCATTCTAAAATGTGACTTACTGTAATAATAATAGCATGCATGCTTGCACAGCAAGTGCTTAGCTCATGTTTTCTAGCTGTTACGAGAAACAAGCTTTGACTGATACATGATTCTGTGTACATGCATGCACAAATGTCTTCAGTTACACAGAATCATGTAACAATAAACACGTGTTGGGCTCATATTTCCATGTAGTTGAGAGAAGCAAGCTTTGATAATTCCCAGTTGTGTGTCTACATGTACACTAAACAGGGAAGCATTTCATTTATTCTGACAACATGGCAATCAACTGATTTGGCCCATTTAGGCCAAATCAATAAAATACTTCATTTATAATTGACTGTCAGCTAAAGTATCACAATAGTGAAGGATCAATTTCAGATTCCCATTTCAGTCGGTTGTGAAACAGGGTTCTTTTTCAAAGAGGTTTGCATTAAAGAGATAATAACTATTGTTGTTATTATTTACAATAAGGTTTCTTGTGGGTTAATACAAATACTCCACTTCCTATACATAAACAATATTAAAACGGGGAACTGGGACGATAATTGGGACTAGAACGCATTAAGAACGCATTAAAAACGCATTAAAATTTAACAGTAAAATATACCATTAAAATATAACATTTAGCACTAGGTCAGAAAAGTAATTTGCCTTAAAAACAAAAAAAATGCACAAAAAAACAAAACAAATAAAAGATGGAAGCAGGAGTCGGTGTTTATATCAGCCCAGAGATGGGCTGAATGGAATGAAAAACATCCAGAACAGCTAAAGGAGCAGCAGAGCAAAGAACAAGCTCACAGAGGGCTACAGAGGAGGAGTTCTGAAGTGTGAAGAGTAGATGAAGGTTAGCTCAGGTCATTTCGCATTAAAAACACATAATGACGACCTGAAGAAAACATGCACCTTTCTAAACCCATTTATGATCCAGGGCTGAGCAGTGGAGACACCAATCATTGCCTAAACACACGTGTTGACGAGTTTTCCTCGTTCCATGCAAAGAAAACAGGTGATTTTTCAGGATGATAATGCATCACACGCCTGAAGAAAGAGTACAAATTTAGGGCAAATCAGATTAACTCAAGGACATGGCCAGCAGACCTCAAACCCACCGAAAAGACCTCAGTCCCACTAAAACAACTTCTTAGTCCTGCTTAAATAAAGATATCAGACTCACTGAAAAGATCTCAATCTTTGTAAAAATCTCAAACATCTCAATCTCACAACAAACATCTGGATTGCACTAAAAAGATCTCAAACTGAAAAAGACCTTAATCCCACTAAAAAAGGTCTCAAACATACAAAAAAGATTTCTGTCCCACAGAAAAAGACCTCAAATCTAATAAAAGAATAATCAGTCTCACTGAAAAAGATCTTAAACCAACTAAAAAGATTTCTGTTCCACAAGAAAATATCTCAATCCCACTGAAAAACATCTCAATCTGACTGGAAAAAGATCTCAAACCTACTGAAAAGAGTTCAGTTCCACTATAAAAGATTTCGGTCCCACAATAAAAGATCTCAAACCTACTAATAATTTTTCAAATACACTGAAAAGACTTCAGTTCCACTAGAAAATCTCTCGATCTCACTGGTAAAAAGATATAAACCTAATAAAAATACTTCAGTTCCACTAGAAACGATCTCAGTCCCTCTGAAAACGCATGGTGGGAATAAGATAAATGGTCCATCACATGGCTCCATCCCACAAAGCTGACCTGTCAACTGCTGCTGGAGAACAGTGGAACCAGCTTGATGGAGACACTGTTTTTCATTAGTGAAGTCCATGCCTCAAGAACTCCAGCCTGAGGATGAACAACAAAGCACTAATTGTGATATTTTTGGTTGATTCCATCATTTTTTCCTCCACTCTGAGCGAGTCCATATTCTTTTTCTCTACATGATGTGGAAAAAACGTGCCATTCATTACAGTTAAGTAATTTAATTTGTTTGATGTCTGTTTTACAAAGTTTAGCTATTAGACCAATTTTTTTTTTATACATTTGTTTGTATGAAGTAAACAAAAAAAAGCAGAGCAGACATCCTCTAAGCAGTGTTGTCATTTCAAAACTGTGTGTGTGGGCTTCACTCAAGGTCATGCCCACCCTCCGAACCAGGCGTCCTGAAGAGCGTGTCCAGGTCTGTATGAGAAAGAGGGACAGAGAAAAGGGACGCAGGAAGGATTCGCGTCCAGCTGAAGTCAGAGTGTGTTTAAGGGTGAGGAGTCTCTGTCTTTCAGTGGATGACTTCAGTGACCAGGCTTGTTATCTGTGCCACAAGACAAGAGTCTACGTATGACTGATCTTGTCCCTCTGGTTCTAAGGCGGCCCCACATCTGTTTTAGGACCGATGACCTCTACGTGGTGGCACGGATGGTTAAGAGGAACACCAATTTCATGCCCACTTCAATAGAGTGAACCGACCACAGACTGGAAGAGTTGAACACAAACAGTGCCAAGGTAGATCCAGCGCTCTTTAAATTATTAGTATTTGCATTTTTAAATGCATTTAGAAGTGGGGGCAAAGAGGGCAGGGGGCATAGGGCATAAAACAACAGGTCCCAGCATCCCCAGTTAATCACTATCACAATGACTGGATACCTGCACAATGCAATCGCAAGGCTCTCTATTTTACTGGGACCTTAAAAGAGAGTCCTTTACTGCATGTCTGGTGTAAAAATGTGTGTATGCAAACACACACACACACGCGCACACACACGATATAATGAGGGGTTTAACACACCCACCGCATGCAGAAGCTCGTGCCCAGGATTGCTTTGTTAGCACGAGCCTCAGGACCACTGCATGCCAAGCCTGCCTGACCGCCTGCATGTTGTCGCTTCCAGTGCAGAAAAGGCAGAGAGGGAGAGAACAGAAAGAGCAGGTCCCCACTCGTGTCAAGCGTGCAGGAGACAGAGGGAGACAGGGGCTGGAAGTTGAGCATGAATAATCAGAAGGAGAGAAGGTCTTACCTCTCCGGAGCCCTGCTCCTCTCCCTGCAGCACCGAGGCGCACCAGCCGGGGCAAGTTTAGGGGCTTCCTCTCAAAACAAGCACAAAAGCAACGCTACAGCACAGCTCGCAGCTCCTGCACACACACGGGGGAGAGCGTCATGTCTCGCGGACGCTCGGAGCGCCACTTTGCGCACTTGTTTGCGCGCCGCGCCCGGAGCGGGTCCTGGAGGAGCGGTCCGTCCTGCACACTCTCCCTCGGTCCTGTGGCCCTGCGCTGAATGGCGCTGCTGTGTGTGTGCGTGTGTTCGATCAGGACAGAGCTCAGACTGGTCCTCTGGCGCCTGCAAGAGGCCCATTGAGGTACCACAATACTCCCCGCCTCCAGCCCAAAACACAAACACGCACGCGTGCGCCTCATTGACAAAATTGAGGAACTACACTGCATCGACAAAAGTATTGGGACACACCTGTTTTTTAGGGTTTGTGGCAGACCCTTTCCTTCTAGTGAAGGACAATCTTAATGCTTCAGCACACCTAGACATTTTGGACTACGCAATTCTTCCAACTTTGTGGACACCGTTTGGAGAAGAACCTTTTCTATTCCAATATGACTGCCCCAGTGTGCAAAGCGAGCTCCATAAAGACATGGTTTGATGAGTTCGGTGTGGAAGAACTTGACTTGCCGCAAACAGTCCTGACCTAAACCCCATTCAACACTTTTGGGATGAACTGGAACTAAGATTGTGATACAGACCTTCTCGTCCGACATCAGTGCCTGACTTTCTAAATGCTCTACAGAGTGAGTGGGCAGAAATTCCCACAGAAAATCCAAAATCTTGTTTAAAGCCTTCCAAGAAAACTATTATGTCTGCAAAGGGGGGCAATTTCCCCCTTTAATGAGTGTGTATCAATACTTTTGTGCATATACAGACACTTCTGTGTGTGTGTCTGTAATAACAATCTCAGTCTTTGTGCAGTACTGCGCGTACTCGCATGGAGGCGACAATTGTCTGAATATTTGAAGGAGCAAAGAAAACTTGATCTCCTCACAGTGAGTAACAATGGGGGGGGGGGGGGGGTGTCGGTCTTTAATCTGTTTTTTTGTTTCTTCTTTCCTTCTTTTCTCTAAAGTGTGTGAAATATTTAAACTACTTTATTTTTCATGTACACTACATGGCCAAATGTATTTGGGAACATGACCATCACACCTAAATGTGCTTGTTGGACGTTACATTCCTTAATCATCTAACTACATGGACAAAAGTGTTGGGACACACCAGTTTTTTTTAATGAGGGGCGGTTTTTATGGTTCAGTGCCATGCTTCCATCTTTGTGGACAAAGAAATTTCAACCCATAGGAGAATTAAATCATTAAAATTAAAGATAAATGTGAAGCCTAAAACTAAGGCAGTAAAATATGCAGAAAGAACAATGCTTGGACAATCAACCATCTTACTGAAAGGCCACAATTCGTCAGGTCACAATTCGTGACTGTGTGTCGAATGTGGTAGTCTGCAGCACAGGGGCACCTCAAGGGACGGTACTCTCCCCGTTTCTGTTCACCCTGTACACAGCTGGTTTTCAGTACAACTCCCATCACTGTCACCTGCAGAAGTTATCAGACGACACTGCTGTTGTTGGTTGTGTATCCGATGGGAATGAGCAGGAATACAGGCGGGTCATCATGACTTGTGTGGACTGGTGTGAGGGAAACCATCTGCTACTGAACGACCAGTAAGACAAAGGAGTTGGTGCTTGATTTCAGAAGGAACCCTCCAGCTCACACTCCTGTGAGCATCCAGGGTTCGGACATTGAGATTGTGGATACTTTTAAATACCTGGGTGTTCACTTGAACAATAAACAATAAACAGATGCCCTGTATAGAAAGGGCCAAAGTCGCCTCCACCTGTTGAGGAGACTGAGGTCCTTTGATGTATGCAGAGAACTCCTACTGACTTTTTATGACACAGTAGTGGCCTCAGTAGTTCTCTACGGTGTTGTGTGCTGGGCAGGGAGCAGACAGAAAAAGCGAGAGAGCTGGTTCTGTCCTGGGCTGCACACTAGATACCACAGAGGAGGTGGCGGACAGAAGGATGCTAGTAAAACTTTCATCCATTATGGATAACTCCTCCCACCCCATGCACCACACTGTGGAGGCTCTGAGCAGCTCCTTCAGCACAAGACTGTTGCACCCACAGCGCAAGAAGGAGCGTTTCCGTCGATCATTCCTCCCCACAGCTGTAAGACTTTACAATACATCACTGTAGTGACATACACATGTTTGTGTACATTGCTTGTTCTGCTGCTGTGCAGTATTTAGACCATGTGCAATTTTTCAGATTATCCCCTTCCCTGTTCATCCATTTAACTTTTTACTGTGTATATGTTATTTCCTTATATCTTTACTTATATTTATACTTATATTTATAATATATACTTATTTATACTTATATTGTTTATTGTTTCTATTGATTTTCTTTGTTCTTTTATTGTTACTTTTGATCCTATGGATCCTGTTAAACTGTCGTTTTTACTGCTGCTGTTTCTAAGGAATTTCCCCATTGTGGGATTAATAAAGTCAATCTAATGTAATCTAATCTAACAGATATTAGAAACATTACAGAAGCAGGATCTGTAGTGTGTGAAATGTAACAGGTGAGTTAAGGTCAGGCCTCTGGAGTTCCTCCACATCAAACTCATCCCAACAAAGTTTCTGGACCTCGTGTTTCTGGACCTCATTTTGTACACAGGAGCACAGTCAGGAGAGGGCACTCGCTAAACTTTTGCCACAAAGTTGGAAGCATAGAATTGTGTAAAGCCCAGATTTGTCCCTCAGACTACCAGATGGTGAAATGTGATTCATTCCTCCAGAGAACATGTTTCTTCTGCTCCAAATTCTGGTGGCAGCGCACTTTACATCACTCCAGCCGATGCTTGGGATAGTATTTAGTGATCTTAGGCTTGTGTGCACCTGCTGAACCACTGAAACCCTTTTCATGAAGCTCCTGACACACAGTGTATGAGCTGATTTTGCTTTCAGAGTCTACCATTTCAAGGCAGAGGTATTCTTGCTCCTAGATAGACTATATAGACAAAACTATTGGGACACATCTGTTTTTCGGGGTTTGGGCTAGTCCCCTTACTTCCTGTGAAGGATAATCTTAATGCTCCAGCAGACATTTTGGAAAACACCATGCTTTATGGACACAGTTTGGGGAAGAACCTTTTCTATTCCAGCATTCAATTCCTCATCCAACACCTTTCTGACGAACTCGAATGGAGATTGCGAACCTATTCTTCCCGTCCAACATCAGTACCTGACCTTATTAATGCTCTACAGAATGAATGGGCACAAATTCACACAGACACTAAAGCCTTCCGAGAAGAGTGGAAGCTGATGTAGCTGTAAATGAGGGACCAACCATGTATTAAAGCCTATGGATTTGAAGCCAGTGTCATTTAAGTCCCTATTGATAGAATGGGCAGGCGTACCAACACTTTTGTCCATATAATGTGCTTCCGTTTCACAATAATAAGAATATTTAGATTCCATCTGAGCATAATCTATGGGAGTTGATTCCTTTTAATATTTTTCTCAGTTCCAAAAATCAGAACAGGGAAAGAGTTTTGGCAACAGTTCAACAGTGGTTAAGCCCATGATATACCATTATGATCTACATTATGAGTGACAAGGGTTCTCTGAGCTTAATGAGCTACCTCCTCAGTTGTTCCTCAGGGACACTTTTTGGATTAATTGTATGCCCTATAAGATCTTAACAAGGTGGTTTGGAGAGCTCTCTCTACTTAAATGCAAGAGACATGAGTAGACATTTCAAGACTGAATAGAACCTTGTGGAACTTCAAAGGAAACATGAAGATGTTTTGGCACTTTCTTCAAGATGCCACCAGAAACGGTTTGTCTGTTAGTCAAGTCAGCAGATCAAAAACTGATCAACTGTACTGAATGTGACACTAAGGTCCAGTACGATTGTTTATGTGAAGCAGTACTATGTCTGGAATGAAAACCTGACTGAAAATGATTAGATACCAAATATTTACTATAATTGACTTTAAGATTTTACTTGAAACGAGTGGAAAAAGTCGTTTTTCCTGCAAATACCCTAAATATTTGATAGAGGCCTATGGAGTACTGGTCTAAGACCATTCTGAAAACTGCTCTATAATGTCTGAGTGCATGCAGAGTTCTTATATATGTGTTTACAGTTTCCAGACAGTGTGTTTAGACATCTGCTGTAGTGAGTCCTCTGACCTCTGGCTTCCTCTTGAGGGACAGAAAACACAGCTGTTTGTCGCTACTTGCTGCATAGTTTTATGGTGGCTTTTCAGACTCAGGCGAAAGCTAGTGTTTGACAATCAGACTACTAGATTTCTCAGATAAAAAAAAATCTTTCCAGTTTAGGACTAAGCTTAAGCCAATGTATGGATTTGAGTTCTACTTTTTCTAAAAATAATAATGTTTGATTAAAAAAAAACTGCGTCTGAATTGCATTCTTAACCACCTTAAATATGGCTTTTTGTTCAGTAATTACATGTAAAAACGATCCAAACTGACTGGCTTTCTTACAGGAGTGAGGTGTAGAAGCCTGCAACAGTGAGTCCTGGGATCTTAAGTTAATTTTTTATTTTTTTTTTAACTATAAGAAACTTATTTTTGATAACTGATGTGTGGTCTGGTATGAGAGTCCTGTGATCTCTCGTCCCATGCTAAGCCCTTAAAAACCAAGTCAAAAATGCGAATGTGAGAAAATCTAATTGTAGCTATTCTCTCGAGACTGTGGTGCAGCGGATAGATTTGGACCGTTACCATAGCCCAGGGGTCCTCCCTGTTGGTAGAATACATTTTGTTGTTGACAGAAGGACATACCATCTCTCATCATCTTTATGGTGCACGTATACATGGGATACTTCTTTTGGATCTTACTGGAAGAGAAATTATTCGACAGACTTTGACTGAAAATGCTTTTTGTCCTGATAGGACGTGTCCGGGGTCTGGCGCAAGTGAAGGTAGCCAGACTAGATCACTGGTCAAACATCCACTCCAAACCACCAAAGGACAATATTGGACTTGGGGTAAATATCCATCATGCTTAACTATACTGTTGATAAAGTAGCTATCAACAGTAGATACAGCTTGTTTGTGTAGATTAGTACTATTTCTTCAAGGTTTAACAATTAGACAGGTTGAAAAAAGTTAACATACAACTGCAGAGCTCTATAAATCTGAAAGATAACTAAGAAAGCCTTTTATTGGATTAGGACTTGCATGGCATAAAATATATACTGTTTTAGTACAACACTTTACCACAATCTAGTCTTTTGTCTGGAGTCATTTGGCTTTCTTCTGCAGTGCTAAAATGACGGTGGAAACAAGAGAAAATGATAAACATTAGAAGTGATTTACTCCAAAGAATATGTCCTGACAAATAAGACCTAGTCAATATGTCTTTACTATGCCTCATGATCTCTTTAAGACTGTTATGAGATTATTAATTAAGACCTATTTCAAGACATTGTTTAAGTCACTTTGAGTCACTTTATTTAAGTCACTTTGTCTTTTAAATGATCTGTTTCATTAGGGCTGTACAATATATCGCTTGTTGATCACTATTGCGATATCGGTCTCTGCAATACTGATTTCACAAAAAGCTACAATATGTGAATGAGCCTCTAACAAATCGCAATGTTTCGCAATGTAATCCAGCAAAAGTCTCATTTGTAACCATTATAGGTGAATCGGTGCATGAATGGGCGGGGCTTAACTGCTGTAGCCAGAACGTAGAGATATATTTAAACGTGTCAGCTTTGTGACATCACAAATAAAGTGATTTGCAATGGACTGTCTTTGTAGCTTATTCACCATATCAGGACGGTTTTAATTCCTGAAAAGGGGCTCTTTAATATATTCAAAGGTATCACAGTCGTAATAGCTAGCAGTAAAATTGCAATACTGATATTTTGCCCTATATGCAGCCCTATCTTTAAATTAAACAAGCAAAATGATCTTTTGGGTGTTCAGAGAGACCTCACTAACAATAATGCTATGTATGGAATTAATAACCCTAGCATCTACACCAGCTGGACACGAATGACTGGCAGTGTTTATTTATGCTGCCCTGAGTAAATAATGTAACTTTTTCTTTTTACATCTCCATTTTTCTTCACAGCAAACAGTGTTCACCATGTCCGTGTTTGCACTAGCTCTTCTGATTCCCGCGGGTTGGATCATGCACCACATCCCAGTGTACCGGCAAAGACCACCTCCAGAGGCCTGACCCCCCCGCCTGCTTCAGTGATGCTCTGCCACATCTCGACATCTAACATCCTATCCTTCACTTCTGACTGAACCTGAATGTGAAGAGACAGTCATACATATAATCTTCTTTTCTTCAATTATATATGGAATCAAATCTGATCATGAGTTTCATTATTAATATCCTTTTCAGTTTACTCAGTGATCCAAGCAACAGCAGTGCATTTGTAACCTGATTATCTGGTCTGGTTTAGTAAAATTGTTTAGTAATATGTTAGTAAACTTACATACTTAATTGTTTACAATCTGATAGATGCTTTAGTACAATATGTTAAATTGTCCATGGTTTTGTAACAGTGATCTCTCACTACCATTTATTAATAGGTATGGGAATGCTTAATTTTTTTATATATATTCTTTCATCAGTAACAATACTTTTCAATTCTCTTATTGATCCTACTCTACATAATTTGGATCAGAAAATAAAAACATCTGATTAAAAGCGGTGAGAAGATTCAACAGGGATTTTATTGTGATGTTTTGGAGGAATAAGGATCTAAACTGTGTCCTGAGTTTGTGTTTCTATAACGAGGGAGGAGCGTCGCTACAAATGTTCTGAACAACAGAGCGGCGCGGCGCTCCGCCCCTCTACTGACCCAATCCAGCATCCACTGTTTGGAAACGCAGCTGTGTGAGAAAGTTTTGACACCCACAGCAGCACCATCTGAACAGGAGACTCTCCAGAGTTCAGCACTTACCAGTCAGGAACAGTTTAGCATTATTTCTCAACACACATGCCTTTTTGCTAAAGTAGTGGCCACATCACACATGATATCTGGCAGTAGTAACATTAGATATCTGGCTTTCTTCTCCATTACCCAGAGGGTCTCTTAAAAGCCTATAAGGAATCTTCAGGATACCAGGATACACCCTCAAATGGTTTTCCTGGCCTTTAAACCAGAAAACCACAGAGGCACCAAGTTAGGAGGCAAGTAATCATGTTTTCACCAGATGTGGTGAAAGCTAAATGCTTCACTTTGGCTGGAATGCCCCACTAAACTCTCATAATCTGGGTTTCATCAACAGTGAATGAGATTAGAATTGATTTGTGTATTACCGTATTTAGTTTGGCGTAATGCAAAAAGCAACAACTGTTTTTATCTGTTACTAATCATGAAATAATGAAGCCCACACTGACTGAACATTCATTCATTCCTTTTCTGTAACCACTTATCCTGGCTTCTACAGGCACAAGGCAGGGACTGAAGGGGTATTTTACTGATAAACAGTGATTGGCTTGCCACAATTACATGGTTTTTAATGTAAAATCCCTTACAAATAAGTTTAAACTCATGTCTCACCAAATGCCCTGTACAGTAAGTTTGAACCGTCTCCCTCAGAGTCTAGAAAGTGGGGTGGAAAGCCCTCACATGTCCCTTAAGGGGAAGATGGTACAATGCCTTACTATGTAAGATGGCCTTGAAGGCCAGACTGGACATGCAAGTGTCTTGAGGTGCCAAGAGGTGGACATGCGGTGCCAGGAGGTGGAGTTAAGCAAATGAGGGGATTAAATCTTATTGGTTAAAGAACGGACTGGAGGTGTTGACTGAATATTAATTAGAGATAACTAATCCTGTAATGATTGGTTGAAACAAAAGGGGTGGAGTTAAGCAAATCAGGTGATTAAATCTTATTGGTTAAATGACAGATGGGAGGTGTCAACTGAATATTAATTAGAGATATCTAATCCTGTAATGATTGGTTGAAACAAAGAGAAAGGTGGAGTTAAACATATCAAGTCACACAATTTTATAGGAAGAAATAAAGAAAGATGTAGCTAATCAAATAAGGTGATAAAACTTAGTAGAAAATAGATCAGCGGGTTGTTCTAAAAAAAATGGGTGTTGGATTTTGAGACCCACCCAACCTTTCCTTGTCCACAATTAATTTTCTTTAAAAATTGACGTACTTTATACAAACTCTGTTCTGATTGGCTGCCCTCTGTTAAAGAAGCAATGCAGGTGGATATACTCCTTATGACTTCAGCATGAATGGGTGGGGCTTACTTACTTGAGCCCCACCCATTCATGCTGAAGTCATAAGGAGCGCTTCTGCGTGCCTGTGTTAGTCCTGTGTTTTGTGATATCCCAAAAAATAAAAACAGGCAGATTATTTATTTTCAGTATAAGGACAGACTGGAGAGTAAATTTCTCAACTATTTTGGAAACGATACACTTTTCACATTTAATAACTTATGTCCTACATTGCACACTTAAACAAAAAATAGGAAAATTAAAACTGAAGTCATATCAGCCCTTTAAATGTTAAATTATTCTAGCCAATAAAACAATACGGTAGATTATATCTGAATTATACTGGACAGTTAAGCACTATGGGTGCATTCCCAGTGTCACTGCATGCAGAATAACCTTATATCTCCTCATGCTACAGTACAACAGCCCTGAGGGGAAATGAGGAAAGAGCAGTGTCTCCTAAAAGGCTCCTTATGAACCAACTGTTGCACATCGCGCTGCACGTGTGTGAGCAACGATTGTGGCGGGTCTGTATTTTCTGGAGAGCCCTGGTCTGATTGGGGAGGGGGGCTTGAGATGGATACCCTCCCCTCATGGTGTGGTGGTCGTCATAAATTAATATCAAGAATGGCAAGTGTTCGACACGGAGCAGTCCATTTGCTGGAAAGGTGAATGGGGGAGGGTCTACCTTTAAAGGGGGGGTGGGTATGAGAGGTTGCGTGGGGGGAGATGTTCAGGGCTCGTTTATGGAGATCAGGAGGAGATCCTGACTGCAGGGCGGAGGAGAGGAGAGGGGGAAAGCAGCTGATGTGGCGACAGTGGTACAACCTGTACTCGAGCTGGTGGAGGTGGAGGTGGAGGGGGCTGTTCACTTTTTCCCATCACTGAGGAGGGAGGGAGGGAGGGAGGGAGGGAGGAAGGGGGCGGCGGAGACACCGCAGGGTTAAAGAGGAGCGTGATTTTTTTGAGGCCAGTTTTCAACATGTCTACGAAAGCAGAGCAGTGTAAGTAGCCCGAGCTCGTTCATTTGCATGACGTTGTTGTTGGTGCTGGTGGTCAGTGTGAGTGTGTGTGTTTGTGTCTGTGTGTGAGTGTGTGGTTTTTTGAGAATGGGGCTGTGGATGTGGGGATCTGCTGTCCTTGGTGATGAGGGGAGAGAGCCGTTGCTAAGGAGAAGGAGCTGCAACACGTCCTCCTGCTGCAGGAGACCAGGCTGAGCTCTGGGCTTCTCACACACAGCCACCATGCGTGGACACGTTCATACTCAGGTGCTGCTGGCCGAGGGGGGTCTCGACACAAATGCAGGGTTTATCCAGAAAGAGAAATAAGAGAGAAGCTCCTCTCAAGGTCGACTGGTTCTGATCTCTCAGGAGGCTTTGATGGTTAAGACCCAAAGCTTCAGTTTTCAGGGACTGTAGGCTCTGTTTGGATGAACAGGTGAGCTACTGCTGGATCAGCCCGTGTGTAGACAAGTGGTATCAAATAATAAGAATCAGAATCACTTTATTCATCTCGGAGGAAAATTGCTTATGGACACAAAGAGAAGGGTGATATAAAATACAGTATAATACAATCAAAATGGTGCTAAATACACTATACTGTATATACAAAATGCTGTGGTCAGTAAGAGAGGTGCCCATCAGTCTGTCTGTCTGGTGGGTTCTGGTTATATGAGCTTGGTTACTAGGCAGTGAAAGTTAGGACAGGTTGGAGTTAATGCCTCCAACAGCGTGACTCACCAGGAGAATGGGATAACAATGGCTCTCCGCAGGGCCTTGACCACACTGAAGCCCCCGGATACTAAAGGTCGCCAGCTGTAGGTGGGCGAATGCAAAACAGTCCACAGTTTTCAACACAGGTCAACTTAGAAGAATTAAAGGGTATATATATATACAAATTGCTGGGATATAAATACTAGATAGATAAATGACTTACAGCTAAATTAATTACCTGTAACCCAGATAGTGGTATGGAGTTGTTCTCTATACTGCTGGCCATTATTGTATGTAATAGAGGTCAGTAATAGATAGCAGTAATAGATATAGCACATAATAATAAGATATTACACATAAGGATACCAATTAAAACCCAATAAGAAACTGCACAATGACTCTAAAAATATCGTCGTTAAGTTTTATATTGCATCCCGGAATCCTGAGACATTGTTTAGCATTAGTTTCAGCATAAACTTTTGGCCTACATTTGTTTTTAAAGTGCATTCATGATGTAGGGTTTATATGTGAGGTAAAATAGTCCCCAGAGTAGATTTGGCACTATTTTACTTTGTCACCATTATATAGACACATGTAGGTTCTCTGTTGGGTTCGGGAAGTTGATTAAATGTTAAATATTTGTGTTGTAGACATTATGACCCCTGGTTCCATTCCCTGGTCAGTCGGTTACTCTACAATGTCACTTTTCACACAAACCCACTCTGAATGATTTTGTTTACATCTCAACAGTGAAATAAAATTGGTTGATTTTCAATTTAAGATGCTGCTGAAGATGCTGCAACTGTTTTATTGTTGTGTTTTGTTTGTCTGCCTAATGTTACTCACTTTAAAGGTTTCTGTGCAGTTCTTGGCTTGGATATATTGTTCTACCAAAAAATCTTTAATTGGAACAGAATCTTTATCTGTTGTCGAGGTTCTTTGAAAGGTTGTTGACATATTTCCTTCACAAAAATGGCCCTTTTATGAGCCATTCATTGACAGATTTGTTGAGGAACCAGTTGTTCTGTTATGTTGTTGCTCCAAAGATCCTTTGGTTTCAATAGAGTGATGGATCTTGATAGAGTGATAGAGTGATGGATCTTTCGAAAGATGGATTTTTATTTAGAATTTTTTATTGTAACTTGTTAGAATGGAACCTAAGTTTGAAGAACCATTTTTAAGTTTGAAGGACCCAGAAAAAGCAGCCCAGACCGAGCCCTTCGCTTGAGTGGGCTTTTATGGACTTAACAAATGGATATACTGTACACAATGCATTGATTTTTGTGACATCACAAAAACAATTCATTCAAAATAGGATGTTTTTACAACTTTGTTTCCATGTATGGATTTTGTGGGCTATGAGCAAGCAGAACAATTTAAACTATGTTTACATATTCAACATCAAACTCTTCTTTTAACCCGTAGCCTTCAGTTAATATAAATGGAGTAAAACAGTCTAGAACCGGTGTTTGTTCTCCTACACGCTCGCCGTTTGCGGGTTGTCTCCACCCGAGTAGACTATCCAGAAAGTTTTCCCAGGTTTAAAGATCTTGTTTTGTTTTCTGTTGGTTTATAAGACCTAAAGACTTTTTGTTCTTTACGTTCTGTTGCATGTGACGCCGTTTTTGAAACCCCAGTAGCTGCTATTGCTACATGATTTTAAATTACAATAACTTTGGTTCTACGTGACACACGAACACAAAACAAAGTTCAACATGTCGTCTGGCGCCTTAAGCACCAACACAAACTTCCATATATAGAGCTGATTATGACAACTAGGTTTAATGAACCTCCACACAGGTAGAGTTCTATGCCAGTTAAAGCTTGTGTCTGTGTCTCATAGTGAATGTGTGTTGAGAAGCAGCAGAGCTGTCTGAGGTTTAGGCTCAGGCTTGTTCTTGTGATCTTGTGTGATGGCACTGAGGCCTCGCTTGCTGTTGATTTTGTGTCACTTTGCTTTTTGTTTAGTTGCCTCTAAGATACGATACTTGCAAGAGTATCACAACCGTGTGCTACACAATATTTACCCTGTGCCATCTGGAACAGACATTGCAAACACACTGAAATACTTTTCCCAAACCCTGCTCAGGTAAGTGCACTGCGCTGGGACCCACAGGTGAAGTACAGTGTTCTACAGATGTCTGTGTTATCTGAGACTGAGTGTTTAGATGAAGGTAGTATGAGGTTACATAGGGACAGTTTAGTCACAGAAACAGTGACAGTGCTTTTGCTTTTGTTTAGATTTCTGTACTTCAGTATCACAGTTTCAGTTTTTACTGCCTTTGACCTGCTCCAGCCTCTGTCTGTGGATCATAATGTAACATTCTGCCACTTCAGACCAATATTGTTGTTAAAGGACTCAGATTCAAGATTCAAGATTCTTTATTTGTCAGATACACAGAATTACAAGAGAAAATGAAAGGCTAAGTAATAAAATGAAACTAAGTGTTCAGATAAACTGTATTCAAATATCTTAAAGTATTACTGTATTTTGGTTTCCCCTTTATCCACTTATGACATCTGCCTAGTTTTTGAAGCAAAACCTCCATTAGTGAGACCTCAGTGGTGCTTTTAAACCTTAGGGCATGCCTCTCCTGATTTCAGTACTCAGTACCTAAATGCGTTCAGTCTTGTAGCCCAGGGCAGGTTTTTTTGCCTGGTCTTTTTTTTCAACACCAGATTCCACTTTTTGCAGATCATCCTAACTTTATTTATATAATTGAACATTATTTAAGAGGAATACTGAGCATTTATTGATTTGACGGGCAGTAGAATATGCATTTTATCTTTCCTTCGCATTGGCATCAGTTGGCTTCAGTTTCAGATCCTTGGTGGCCGGGAAAATAATTTATCACACTCTGACAATGCCATCAGCTGGTCAAGCTTAATGACAATACCTGACCTGCCTAATGAGTTCCAGCCAGTCAAATCAGACCTACAGAGTAACGATCTGAGGCTCTATACCCATCCAGACCTGCACATGCCACAGTTGCTGTTTTATTCTTCTCTGTTTTTGTTCATGCACAGTTTCTGTATATTTGGTTAATTTGAAGAATGTGTTTCAAAAATGACCAAAATGTGTTCAAGACCTGGAAAAAGCTCGTTAATAGCTGATCAATGAGGAATTGTGAAATAATGATGTTTTAATTAATAGTATATGTTTTACGCATCATTAAGTGGAAAAAAAGGTGGAATCACTCAATGTGAAGGAAACATTGATGGACTCACCTTTAAAATTGCATTTTTAAAGCAAATGCAGGTACAAGTTTAAAAGCGCAAATTAGTTTGCTGTTAAAACGGTGCTTGCAGATTTGAATGAGCTGTTGGACAAAAGAGTTAATTAAAATATTGGATGACATTCGGGAAGGAAATCTACCATGGACTGATTTGTAGTTTTGCTTCACAAAGCCAGTATGTTCCCGCCAAAAACATTAGTGTCATATCTGCGATTTGTTTCTATGCTGTGAAGTCAAATGCTGGGAGAACATCCTGAAAGATTTTGCCAATTTTTTCATACAGCTGTTTTACGCACTGGGGCCACGATTTCTGAATTTAGTTTTTCGCATGGTTTAAATTTGCCCTCGACTGTACAACCCAGCCATTACAGTCATTACAGTCAAACCCATTTCGGGTTGTGGGAGGAGCAGCAGTGATGATAAGAGACATTATCACGTAAACAGGCTTGGAAGATTCACCAGACTTACCAAGCAGTCAGTCCATCACTCAGTTTGATGCATTACCCTTAAAGGAAATCTAAAGGAAAACCCTGTATTCGTACTGTATAGTTTACACTGCACTGTAATTCATGCACATGCATTTCCTTTGGTATAATCAGGTAAATACAGTAATAATTTAATTTAATTTTAAAAGAAGTAAAGCTAAATTTACATTAATAATATATCACTGAAATGCATGAAAAATAATATATTTCCATGAAAAAAGCTTTTTAACACATGTTTTAACACAGTTTAATTTTTAAGTGCCGATTTTTGTCAGTAATTTGTGGTGATATAATTTACTTTACATTTGGAATGTTGCATATTTGATTCAAGAAAATGCAGTGCTTTCCATTCATCAGTCCACCTCTCTGAGAGGAAAAAGTAGGCACTCCCTGCTCTTCATTTCGCTTTTATTTTTTAGACACCTGTTTTACAGAGCGCCTGGGGTAAAGAGGGAGAGCAGCGGAGCTTGAAAGCAGGACGGCAGGGCCACAGCATATGTCGGGTTCATAGAGAGAATATCAGACAGAGGATGGAGCAGCCAAATGGATATTTGATACAGGAACACAGTTCTGTAGTGCTTCAGTAGGGATGGCTACAGGGGGCTAATAACAACAGACAGCACGAAAGGGAAAGAATACAGGATATCTGTTAGGATCTGTGTGAAGGTTTATGCACTTTCGTAAAAGAAGCAGATTAGTGTTTTACTACTCATTGAAATGATTAGTTCGGGGAAATTTACACAGTTTTACACAATTTATAATCAGCCTGGACCTGTTTGGAGTCCAAATGTTGCTTTAATAGTTTACAAGTGGAGCTGCAAGGCAATGGTTGCTAACAAACTAAACTAAAAAGTCTATAGTCACCCAAATCCTTTCTGTAAATACATCCCCAAAACCACACCCAGCTCTTCATTATGTGTTATGGGTTTGTGAATGGGGTTTAGGGCACATGTGAACTGTAAAAATGAACAAAACCTCCTATCAGAATGCTGCAGCCATTGTTTTGGACAAAATGAGGTGGTTCGTGTTTTCACGAACCACCTCATTAGTAGGGGTGCTAATTTAGAATCAGTTTGCGTGGAATGAGCTATAAAAATACAAAGAAATCCAAGATTTCCAGTCTTAGCAATTGCCTTGTGAATGCCAGTCTAAATGGGCTGTCAGTAGAAGTTTTTGAAAAATGTTTTGGGATGTTTTTTAACAGAAACAGTTCATTGCTTTCCCTTGTTTGTTAGCTACATTATCCTCGTAGAAAATATGAGGAAAAAAACCCTGACCCCAAACATGTTTTGTCTGATTGAGTACATCTGGAGTAAGTGGAAAATTGTGTAAATTTATCTCTTTCACCAAACCATTTGTTTAGTCTCACAAACAACCTGCAAGTTCTCTGCATGAGTGAGCAAAAAAAAAAAAAAAAATATATATATCTATCTCATCCAGTATCTAATACATTTCTTTAATTGTTATGTATACCTGTTTATTACATATAGCTACATATTTTTACATTATTAATGAAACACTATTTTTTTATGACACCATTAATTATAAGGTAGTTTTGTCACCTCACCTGCAAAATTTGATCCGTTTTTGATCAAATGCAATATTTTCTACATTCTGTGACCACTTTAATGTTTATATAAGACATATTTATACAGTATTCGGTTGCTCACTCATGCATGGTGTCTTGAATTTGCATTTAGAGGTCAGAATCAGCCTGTTAAGGGAGGTTTATATGTTTGTGTGTGTGTGTGTGTGTGTCTGTGGTTCCAGTTTGTCTGTATGTCTTAGTGTTTGTGTATTAAATGTTATTATTATGACTGATGAAAGTAAATGGTCAGCTTAGTTAGCACAAAGACCTAAATGGACGCTCTTTAAGATTTAGCATTGTTCACTACACTTTACAAACCTACAACCTGTTAAATGGGTTTAATAATTGTAAGGATAATATTATGTATATAAACAAAATAATAATCCATTTAAAAATAGCATGCATTGGGTTGAAATCTTAAAGAGCACCATTGGTTACTCACTTAGCGGTAGAAATGTTATGCTAATAGTGTATATACATGTTTATTATAGACTAATTATAGCTTATAGTTTGATCATACTGTTTTTTTATGTAATGTACATCAAAAGACCAAGTTTCTCTCTTCCAAATGCTCTCAAGCCCATCATAGCCAAATTAAATTTTGCTGCCATTTTTCTTCAGAGAAATAGGGAGAGAGAAAAAAATCCACCCCCCCCAGGAGACAGCAAACACAAATGTCCATCCCCCATTAGTCCACAAGCATAATGCTGCCAGCCATCCCGTTTGAAGCAACCTTATTCCTTTTCCATTACAGTTTCTTCCCCAGTCGTAGATTAGTTACATTTATTTTAGAACTGAAATCCATATGCCTGTTGGATCTCATTATTTCTCTTCCCCCGATGATACTGAGACAGTATCATAAATGTATTTACATACTGACATTATTTTTTATGATGCAATAAACATGTGTTGTGATCAAGGAGCTTTTAGTCTAACCTCACATACATGTTTATTACTGCCTAAAGCATGTTTCAGAAGTGTCATCTCTGTATCGTGCCCAATCCAGTTTAAAATTGCTCTCATCTTTGACAGCCCCTGCCATTCTTTCTTTTGTGTTTTTCTTTCTTGGACAAAGCATGGTTATTTGGCCTCCTGTGTGATTTGACCTGCCCCTCGATTGATTTAATGAGAGAGGGTAGTGTTTACAAGAGCTTTTCCTCTGGAGAAGTACGGGGCTGCCACTGAAAACATGCCATTTTTTTGTATTTTTGCTCCTTGTCACCAGATACGCATGAGATGCAGTGATCATTTTCAAGCTTCTGTGAATACCTTTTCAAACTAGACGAGTCAAATCATTCAGCAAAGTGCAAATTGTATCACTTTCAACAATATTAATCTTCAAAAAAGACAGAGCAGATGTGCTTATTGACTCAAGACACTGGAGACACTGCATCCTATGTGGGGTTTATCTGGGTTTGGTTCTTTTCTACTTACACTGTCTCTGTAGAACCATTTCAATGTAATGTGCTGTTTCTTTGTGTCTTTGTTGTCTCTTTTTTTCCCCTGTTCCCCTTCCCCCCCCCCCCCCCCCCCGGAGCAGCATCCTGTCCCGTACAGGCAGGAAGGAGAGCCAGGAAGCTTCCAATTTGGCCGTGCCCATGACCATGTGTCTTTTTCCTGTGCCATTCCCACTCACCCCATCTCTAAGACCACAAGTCAGTTCCATCAACCCTACAGTTACTCGCTCCCTCCTTTACAGCGTTCTGCGGGACGCCCCGGCCGACCGGGGGGGGGCCACCCAGCAGAGTCGGGACGCTCAGCTCTCAGAGTACCCCTCTCTGGACTATCAGGGGCTTTATGCCACCCTCGTCACCTTGCTTGACCTGGTGCCCCTGCTGCAGCACGGTCAGCACGGTGAGTGACGCCGCCATCAGGGTCCTTAACACTCCTGACCATTCGCTCAGTCCCACAGAATAAGGTGAAATGGCCCAAAGGCCGATCAATGTATTGAAATACAAGGAATTCAATTTAACAGCGGCTCTCAAATGCAGTTGTTGGTGCCAGAGCCTGGGTAATTCCTATTCAGAATCAATCAGACTCAGAATCAGACCTCTTTATTGATCCAGGAGGAAATTGCTTGTGCTAGAACTGCACAGACACATAGAGACACAGAGACAAGAAAAGTATAATTATTCAGAAAATACTCTGTGCTAAATACTCTGTACTATACACACAGAATACTGCCGTCAGTAAGAGAGGTAGATATAAATACACTAGATGAATAAATAAAATGACTGTTGAAGTGTTTACTATTTAAATTGCTCATCCCATTATTTAAAAAAAGACTGAGGATGCTCACCAGCAAACCATTTTTGAATGTGGTGAATAAAAGAAATCAGAAGAATGTACTAGAAAGAAAAAAAACAGGTTTTAGGCTGTAAAAGGCAAGCATTCTAGCTTTTGAGTGCTGATTGGTTGGCATTCTAGCTACTAAGTGCTGACTGATCAGCATTCTAGCTTTTAAGTGCTGATTGGTTGGCATTCTAGCTACTGAGTACTGATTGGTTGGCATTTTAGCTACTGAGTGTTGTTTGGTTGATGAGATGAGCAGCTCATTGGTTGTTTTGCGCTCACTGCTGTCATGAATGAATAAAAGTCACCTTAAAACCCTGTAACTCAATATGACAGCAATATAAAAATATTTTATACCATCTTGACAAAATGTGTGCACTTGTGTAAACAAGTGTACCTTTTAAAAATAATTTACAAATTGCAATATTGAATAGCTCCATATATGACTCGCCTGAAAGAGCCCTGTAGTCTCCCTACAGTGGCATATGGCAGGTCTTTGTCACCAGAAGTTCTCTGGTACTAGTGGATCTCTGCACTGTAGGGAACACTGCACCAGTCTATGGGCAAGACTCCTAACATGATACTCACCAACATCTGTGACCAGATTAAAATATCCTGGTTAGTCTGTAGAAGAGTGTAAATATGTAAATGTAGTGATTTTTTTATGAGTAATTTTTAGTATCAGTGATTTAACTGCAGTGTATCATTAAGGATGGCACCTCACACATGCAAAGTTAGCCATTTCCTCTGACCTCTGAAAGAATCTTTGAAAGTGTTTGTCCATCTGCTGGCTCTCTGTGTGGGAGCTGTTTTCCGTCCATGAATATTTCATCAAATGAAAAAAGGCGCTGAAACTTTAAAGCCCAGAATTTCTACTCTGTGTTCTCTGTTGAAGGCAAACTCTAAGTATAGCTATGGTCGCGTTTACAAGTTGTCCTTAAAAAAGCCCTAGTATTTCTTTTCGTTCTTGATACTCATAAGAATCACAGAGGTTCCTGTTCTGACAGCCACTCTTGTCTATTATTATATAGGAACTGTTTTAGATATCTTATCATATCCTATTCAATTTCAGTATTTAATTTGTTGAATGTGGAAACTGTGAGAATATTAATGTGTGAGACAGGAGATTGTTAAATGAGTACCTTTCTTTGTCTCTTTGCTTTTCTTCCCCTATCAGATCTGGGACAGGCCATATTTTACACAACTACTTGCCTGCTACCTTTTCTCAGCGATGATATTCTCAGCACTTTGCCCTATACTATGATCTCCACTTTAGCCACCTTCCCTCCCTTCCTTCACAAAGACATCATAGAGTACCTGAGCACATCCTTCCTCCCCATGGCTATACGTGAGTATGTTGGTGTTTGGTCTCATTGTGATTCTGAAACAGAGGGTAAAAGAAGATTTAGGAGTAGGCGAAACACGCATTCACTTCTGTTTTATTACTTTTTTTACCAGTGCATACATCCACTTCAACTTTTTATGCCTAATGTATTTTGTCTTTGTGCTTATTAATATGAGCAAAATGTCAGAATCAGAATGAAATTTTATTAATCCCAGAGAAAATTGCTTTTGCTACAACTGCACAGACGCACAGAGACACAAAGACAAGAACGATATAAACCATGAGAAAATCACGGTTGATTAAAACAGTGTTTGGAGACTCCCAGACATTTATATTAGTATGGGTTAACAAAGCTCTCACAACGTTGATTCAAACCTGCACTCTTCAGTGCCTGGTGCTCTACCACCGGGAGCTCTTACCAAGCCATTTATGGTTAAGGACAGCTGAATGCATAGCTGCAATCACAGGCTGATCATATAAAGCACAATAAACAGTGAAACACGTCTTTTTTATAACTGATCTGAGCTTGAGTGTCTTGAAGTCTGATTTGGAGCCTGCTGTGTGTTTTGCTCTGCGCTTGTTTCTCCACATTTGGGTTTCCGAGTGTCTTATCCGTGATGTCACAGACTCTCTCTCAAGCAAACATTTTGAAGGCGATTCAACCATCCACTCTCTCTCCCAGAGGCAGCTCAACCACACGTTTTACATTTTTTAAATAATCAACCCTCGGCCCCTGAACAATAGCTCCAAAATCTGAACATGCCCGCACTGCAGGGGATTATAAGGGATGGTTTGATGTTGGAATTTTGCCAAAACTCAATACAGGTTCTGACCAGAAGTACCACCTAAAAGGAGTGTTTTAAAAACAAAAATAAAACTTCAGAAGATTGATGGAACTTCAATAGTGATTGCATCTTTTCCAACAGTGTATAGAGCAGGGGCATTACATCAAGGTCCTAGAGGCCCACAAGGTTTTCCCTCCTACTCTTCAGTTCATAAAGGCTTCACTATGTTAACATCTGCTGTGCTTTGGCTCTCCATTCCTACAGTCTGACGCCCCTTGTGTATTGTACATGAGGTTTGTCCTTCTCTAAAAAGGAACCAGAGTCTTGCTGACGGATAGCAAAGATCATCTCCAGTAGCCCAGAGTGCTCTTCACATTGGAACTGGAGCCAAATAGAACGGAACACTCTGACTCAGAGATCACCGTGATCGCAGTGTTCTCACAGCTCTAACACTGAGGATGCTAATGACTTTACAAGTCTGCTTTTTCCTTTGAATAGAAGAGTACAAGTCTGCTCCATGCTCAGATTAAAGAGGAGCATCAGATGGAGACATGTGAGAGGAGGACCACATCTGGAGCTCCTTCTGTTTCCAATCTAACATCCTAAAATTTTTAGTCCTGTTCCTCAGCCAGTCCCGACTTTTATCAAAAGAGAGTCTCGCCTTTTACCTCAAACAGAACTCCAAACTTCTTAGAATTTGCCCCCACCTTTAAAAGCGCAAATTCATCTTTTAACATCTAGAGCACCAGTCATTTACCTCTAACACAAATTTTACTTAGGGTCAGGGAAAAAATATTTACCAGTGCTTTTAACATCACATTCACTCCCCCTGTGTCAGTGCAGCTATTAACATTAGAGCTACAGTTCCACTGGGAACACATCGTCAGCTCGGCCTTGTGGCCTCTTCTAAGGCTAATGTATTTTTAGCTTTTCAGCATATAATGTGCTTTCCACAAGTGTGATAGACATTTACAGGCGTAATAAGGGCTTGTTCAGACAAGCAACTGTAGTTTATTGGTGAACGGCAAAACACGAAATCTGACTTTTTCCAAACTGATTGAAGCCACATATGTAGGTGATCTGAAATTGGATTTCTGAAAACAAAGCTCAGATTGATCACTTAGATTGGATTTCATTTGTTTTGTTATTCGGGGTGCATATTATAGCTCAAACATGTGGATTTGCAAATAAATCTGACTACAATCTGACCAACAAAATTTGCTAGTCTTTGAAATCAAAGACTATAGAAACAAATCTGATTGGCCCGGCCATGTGAAGCAGTAATTCTGTTAATAATGTAGCAATAAGGTGTATTGTGTTGTATTGTGTCCAAAAATGTCATTAAAAAAACACATGAATCATGCATATATTTATTATTATATAATTTCTATACATGTTAAATGTTTAAATACACAAGCGGCGTCTTTTTTGTCTGTTTATTTTTGTTTTGTGTTTAAGTGGGATCGACTCGACGTGAAGGAGGAGTGCCAGCATATGTCAATCTGTCTGCGTCTTCTATGCTGATGATTGCTATGCAGTACACCTCCAACCCAGGTAAACACCTTTTATCTGTGAGAAAACAACATTGATGTTCATTAATCCTTAAAACACGAGATGCCGGAAGCGCAACAGATGATGAATCATCAAGATACGCCATGCTGAGCTTTATTTGGTGTTCCTGTGTCATGTAGAACCAAAGTTACTGTCATTTAAAAACATGTAATAATAAGAAACGCTATTGGGGTTTTAAAAATGGCATCACACGCAAATGAACATAATGAACACAAATAAACACATTTCTTTTATATTAGGTGTAAGAAACAGAAAAAACACATCTATCCTGAAACACTCTGAGTTCTAAGTGTTAAGTACAATAATTATTATTACATATCTTTGAGTGAATATTTGTCTAGAGAGAATATCTGTACACAAGCATTAGTAGAGCACCCACTTCAGTAAACAGTGACAAAAAAAATTAGACAAATGAATGATTGTGTAATGACCCTCGTTTGATTCTGTTTTTTAGTTTATCACTGTCAGCTCTTGGAGTGCCTGATGAAATACAAGCAGGAAGTGTGGAAGGTAGGGATTTTAGACCCAGTTACATTTTGAAATGTATTTTTGAAGTGTATCACTGCTTTGGAAAGGGTCGTCATGAATGATTCTCTTGTTATTGTTTTGTAGGACCTTCTTTATGTGATTTCATACGGGCCGTCCCAAGTAAAGCCACCTGCTGTTCAAATGCTCTTCCATTATTGGCCTAATCTCAAGCCTCCAGGTGCGATTAGTGAGTACAGGGGGCTGCAGTACACAGGTGAGACAGTGGTGAGCCAAAGTCTTTTTAAATAGCTGTGTCTTCCTCTGTTCCTCCTGCCTATTTCTTTATGGTCTTCTGCCATACTTATTATATGATACATTCTATTGTACATTTAGTTGTGTTCTAATATATTCTGTTGTGTTGTAATAGATTTTGTCTGCGTTCTAAAATATTTTGTTGTGTTCTAACACATTCTAATACATTTTGCTCTTCTCCTGTCCTCCTATAGCCTGGAATCCTATCCACTGCCAACACATTGAATGTCATAATTCTATTAATAAACCTGCTGTAAAGGTAAAATATGAACCTTTTACTGAATGTGGGTTAATGGGGTTTGACTTTGTGTCTTTTTATGTTTACATTCTTAAATCTGTCCTTTCTACTCAGTTGCTATTTTCGCTGTGACGCAAATGCCTAAGATGCAAATGCTTGTACACACACTATTTGTCATCTGTGCGCACACACACACACACACACACACACACACACACACACCCTGATGATGTCTATGGCCATTTGTGCTGCTCTGTCAGTATTGGCTCAGCTTGCACTCAGAGCTGAGAAGCAGAACAGGAACAGACAGGTGCCGCATTTCAATTACTACAGGCCTGGTAGGGGACAGCACTTTATGGGCTGGAGGTGGGGGAGCTTAATGGGAAGAGATGACCCTGTGCTGCCGCAGGACGGAGTGGACGCATGTGTGGAAGAGCACTGTGAATTACTGGACATGGCATTGGGATCTGTAGCCCAACCACTAACTCTTAACTCATCATTAAAGAGTGCAAGTCTTTTAGAACTATAATTTTTCTGGAATGGAATTTACTGGAGGGCGCATGCTGGTAGTCTGAAATCATTCACTATTAGGAAAACGATGGATGGATGGATGGATGGATGGATGGATGGATGGATGGATGGATGAATGGATGGATGGATGGATGAATGGATGGATGAATGGATGGATGGATGGATGGATGGATGGATGGATGGATGGATGGATGGATATGCCAGCAACTTTTATTTATGTTAATGTGAGAAATTTATATAAACAGCAACTAGCAATGTCCAATAGTATTAAAAAATAAAACAAAAGCAGAATAAAATGGCAGGGTCTGGACATGATAACGACAGTATGAATAGCAGATTGATGGATATCACTGCTGGTCGATTACTCTCTGTAATATGGTCTAATTTGCCTGACACTTATTGTGGTAATGCGGCTCTGTTGTTCTGCATCATGCCTGTTGTCTGTTCCTCTCAGATGTGCATTGACCCCACTCTCTCGGTTGCCCTGGGAGACAAGCCCCCTCCGCTCTATATCTGCGAAGAATGTAGTCAGAGGATTGCTGGGTAGGTCACACTGTGTCAACAAACACACGCTAGACACGCTGCGCTCCACACGAGCGTCTGCCCGCTCTGTTTGCTCATCAGAGTAATTTCCATGGTTATATTATCCCCCTTTCCTCGAGAGCCTGTAATGCAATCAGCACTGTGGGTTTCTCCTTGTCGCTTAATCTCTCCTTTTATATGATTTGACCTTCTGTGCAACTTGTTGAAAGAGATATTGAGAGGCAGGAGAGGAGAGGTTGGTGAGCCTTCTGCCAACTTGTATTTGTCAATATTGGCCTTTGGGTCAAGACTGTTGTTGTCTGTATGAATATTGTAACTGTCGTAACTACGGCTGTAACGGTACATGTATTCATACCGAACCGCCACGGTACATGGGTCACGGTTCGGTACAAGATGTCTTTCGGAGAATACACGGTACGACGGAGAAGACGTGACTGAAGTAATACGGAATCACAGAGGGACCAAAAAACGCAAGTAAATCATAAACCTGGGTCGTAGTGTGGTGCAATTGTGCCACCTACTGGCGTAACACTTACACATACATAAAAATATAAGCAAGAGTGTGTGTTTACTGGTTAATACACTGCTGTTCATTTAAAATAAACGAGAACAAACCAAGCCTCATTCTTTAGAACTTTTTGTTGCTTAACGTTGCTGTATTGTGAACCATACCGAACCGTGAACTCCAAAGCCGAGGTACGTACCGAATCGTGACATCTGTGTACCTTTACACCCCTAGTCGTAACAAAACCTCATGTGGCATCTTCATAGTAGAAGCAAAAAATTCTGAAAGGCCAGGTTTGACAGCTTTCCAAATTGTTTTCTTTAAAATGTTTTAAGTCTAAAGCTGGAGCCACAAGACTAATGTTGCTAACAAACACTAGAAGTCAATAGTCACCCAAATAGCTTCTGTAAATACACCCACAAAACTCGCTCTTAACTTTCTCACACGCATCCAGATCTTAATTACGGTGGTTCAGACAGGTGAATGTAGCTTAGGACACAGTATGACTTACTTGTACTATAAAAAAAAACTTCACAAATTTCCTCAGGAAAAGGTTTTTTGTGATAACAAATCTGATCCAAGATCAGTCTTTTCCAGCCCTGGTGCTGTCTGGATTGACTATTTTTGCTTATATAGATAGACATAGATCATACTATTATATAGATCAAGTCATATTGTGTCCTAAATCTATAAATCTGTGCCACCTTAATGAAGATATGGATGCAGTTCAGGAACATTGAGAGCAGGTTTTGTGGCCATATTTACAGAAACAATTTGGGTGACCATTGACTTACAGTGTTTGTTTGCAATGTTATCTTTGTAGCTCCAGTTGTGCACCGATTAAACAAAATTTGTTTTGGAGGTGCAGCTATGTCTGAGGAAAGTGGGAAACTGTAACTTTGATTTTTCTGCTGAACTGGTTCTTTAACTTTAATGTAAGTTATTGTAGCAGGACGTTATTCCAAGTAATTTTGGACCTTCTTATGTTCTGCCTCTACAGAGACCATGCTGAGTGGCTTGTTGATGTGCTCTTACCTCAAGGTCAGTATTACTAATCAACATGTCAGAAATACACATGTTCTTCCCACGAGGACACACAAATACCCACCACTTGTCTTCACACATGAACAAACTTTACTGAGTGTAGCTTATTCAAAAGGCTGGTCAGACATAAATAACTGCAGGTCTGCAAGCTGGATGATAGACAGTTAAATCATATTTATTTATGAACCTCCTGCTCACTTTTCCTCATGAATAATAGAAACATAAAGCTTTCTGTAGACACTCGGTGGTGTTCCATATTTGTATAAATGAGAAAGCAACATGTTTCTGTTAAGGTGCATTTTGCTCTTTGGGTGATTTTGTGTCACTGACTTCATTGATTCTGTGATATTATAATGAAAACCAATATGGTTTCACCCAAACAGCTGAGATATCGGCTATATGTCAGAAGAAGGTAAGATCTTGGCAGTGGGTATTAGATGTCTGGTTTCTGTGTGTGTGTGTGTGTGTGTGTGTGTGTGTGTGTGTGTGTGTGTGTGTGTGTGTGTGTGTGTGTGTGTG
>JBBJLR010000001.1:26233771-26244471 GCA_037577145.1 Brachypetersius gabonensis
GTGTGTGTGTGTGTGTGTGTGTGTGTGTGTGTGTGTGTGTGTGTGTGTGTGTGTGTGTGTGTGTGTGTGTGTTCTCGCAATCAACTCCCCATGCTCAGATGCAGCATCTGCCAGACGCCTGCCATGGTCGTTTGAACTCAGAGCCCTTTCAAATATCTCACTCATTAAAAGCTGCTTATATAATCAGTCTCAGGAACACTGGCTCTCCTCCTGCCTGATCCCGCCTTACGCCCCTGCCTGCCTCACTTCCACACTCCGAATGTGTGTGAGGAGAGATGACCTGACGAGTGGACAGCTGGAGGTCAGTAATTAAAGCTGACCAAAGGATTTGGAGAACCATTAGAGAAGGTGTACTTGGAAAGGTCAGAGTGTGTGAAATTCACTCTCACCTGGTTGGTCTTCACACTGGTTCTCAGGTGCATCTTTCCATCATGGAGTGTTGGGCCAACACTAAACACTCTCGATTATTACTGAGACATTTAAGGGGAGATTTAAGGGCCACTCAGCACAAAACAAACTGATAACTGATCCAGTTTATAGTTCCCCTTTGTTCCTGTGGTTCTTAATGATATCTAATGGTTTGTAATGGTGTTTTGTTTTTCCTGATGGGTCGATATCACAATATAGTAGATCATAATGGTGTGCTTTGACAGATTTTATTTTTCCCTGCGACAGATTTTAACCCGAGTGATGGCTTTCTAAATCTAAATACATTATATATGAATACTAACCATAAAGCCCCGTCAGGATGTAAAAACATCACGTTTTAATATTAATGTATATAATGGTCTTTTGCTCCTGGGATGTGTGTGATTGGGAGGATACTCTAAAGCAGAATCTACAACCCTACCACTATATTCCTGCTATTACAATGAGTGATGGGTGAAGAAGACAGGATATAATCACAGGATCCAAAAGGTTCAATACAAAGAGGCAGGCAACAAGAATAAAAACAAACATGAGTGGTCCAGTATACACAAAAAATCAAGAAATACAAAAACACGAGATGGTCCAACGAATAATGAGAACATCAGTGCAGCAAATACAAAGAGGAAAATAAACAAGTAAGTCATGGTGTCCTGTCATGATGGGCATGTATGTGTTTGTGTTTGTATGTTGCTTACCTTGAGAAGAGATGGCACCAGGATGCACTATGGGAGGAAGGCTATGGCAAAGGCTGAGTGATGCTCTGGGCAATGATCTGCTGGGAAGCATCCTGCGTTCATGTGGATGTTACTTTGATACATATCTGGAAGCACATCTCTCCCCTGGCTCCATGGCTGTCCTGTGAAGTCACTGAATGGAACTGAGAGCAGTCACTTTTTCATCCCTTCTCAAATCTCCTTCTCTCCCTGTATCTCCAGCACCCTCACCAGAAAACTTCGCAAAAATCTTTCTATAAAAACTATATTAGAAGATCCTGTCCTCCAACAACCATGCTGCCCGCCACACAAAGACCAGGCCATGCTGCCCAGTTTCATGCCCTTTCACCGCTCTCTGCTGAGGAAGTGTCACTACTCCTGACGTCCAGCAAACCCAACACGTCTCCGCACGACCCTCTCCCATCGAGCACACTCCAGATTATATCATCAGATCTCATCCCGCACATTGCCTACATAATCAACGGCTCCTTGATGACTGGTCATGTTCCATCTGCCTTCAAGTCTGCAGTGATCACACCGACTTTAAAGAAACCCTTGCTGGACACCTCAAATGTCAACAACTACAGACCATTTCTTCTCTCCAAATTTTATAACCAAATCAGCTTGTTTCTTTCTCAAAACAGGCTCCAGGACCCCCACCAGTCCTGGTTCAAGATGGCACACTCCACTGAAACTGCTCTACTAGCTGTCTCTGAAGAACTTCATGTGGCTAGATCAGTCAACCTGTCTTTTGCTCTGATCCTCCCCGACCTCTCTGCTTCCTTTGACACAGTCAATCACCAGATCCTACTCGCCACTGTCTCCCACCTTGGGATCTCAGGCACAATCTGGCAATGGTTTGCTTCCTACATCCCCTGGTGTTCTGCAGGGCACGGTCCTTGAATCGCTACTCTTTTTTCTGTATACTGTTTCTCTTGGGATGTAATAGCCTCACATGGTTTTTCCTACCACTTTTATGCTGATGATACGCAACTTATTCTCTTTCCCTTCTCGCGACAACCGGGCATCAACCCACATCTCAGAATGTCTGGCCGACATCTCCTTTTGGATGGCGGCCCACCACCTCACCAAGCTTTCACCAAGCCACAATGTCATCATTTTTGTTATTATCCTTTCAAAAAAGGTAAGGAATCTTGGTGCTATGCTAGATGAAGATCTGTCTTTCTCGCCACAGGTTGACCAGATCTCCAGAACATGGAGATACCTTCTCTACAACATCAGAAGAATCCGACTCTTTCTCATTACAAAAGCTATGCAGATACTCATCCAGACTCTGGTCATCTCCAAACTGGCCTACTACATCTCTCTACTAGCTGGACTTCTACTGACAGTAACAAAACCACTTCAGCTGATTCAGAACACAGCTGCCAGGTTAGTCTTCAACGTTCCAAAGTTCACACACACCACACCTTTACTAAGGAACCGTCAGTGGCTGCCTGTGGCTCCTCGCATTAAGTTCAAGTCCTTAATACCTGCTTTCAAGGCTCTGTGATATAGTCTCTCTGGTTTCTTTTGTTATCCAAAGCATGAAAACTATTTTGTTCAGTGAGAATATCTACCATGTTCTACAGACAAGTAATGCGGAATTAATCTTCTTAAATTACAGACACATCCTGTTACAAAGCAGTCAGCAGTCAAGGTGCCACAGCACAAAAATTGCGACTGCAAAGAGCTTTCCTGACTCAGATGCAGCCCAGCTCCAACCAACTTGCACAGGCTTGTCAGATCAGTTTTTTTCCTCAGCGTTTAGAGTGCTGCAGGCCAGACAATGCATGAATGTTTAAATTGCTCAGAGTGCCACATGATATTACCCTCAAGTGGCACATTTACAGGAGAGAAGGAGCTTTCTTAGACATCTTAGTCTCATTCACATTACCATTCACTCACATTACTTTAAATCATGCTTGCATGCTTGTAGTAAACAAATCATGCTGTAACCATATTCTTTTTTTTTTCATTGTGAACCTCCATAAGTACCAAAGGGGAACCATCAAGGCATAATGTCTCTAGGAGCTAAAGGAATATGTGCATGCTATTCTTAGCTTATTTTAGCAGAACTATGCTTGCATTTGAATTTGTAAAGTTTGGGTTCCCATCAGAATTTCTTTGATGTGATGTTTAAGTAGATATAGCTAAGCAAGCTCACTTACTGGTTCAGCCTTTAGTCCATGGTTTTAAGGCTTAGCATATGATTAAAACATGTTCTTTCCTCAAAAAGGTGGGAGCCTCTAGATACATCAGTCTAGATCAGTTTAGGCCAGTTTAGGCCTCTAGATACTAGATATGTCACCGACTGTGAGTATGAAGCGCAACCTAACCATTGGTTGTCAAATGGTTGTTATTTACTGAAGGAGACTCTGTAAAAATAGTAGAACGATTCAGTTGTCTGTGTTTAATCTGGAATGACCCAAAAACTTTCATGTCCAGTGCTGTTAGATTGACGATAACATACTACTAGAATCATACAGGGGCACCAGCAAAAAAAGCATTATTTTTTGTCTTGTACATCCTTGTTACAGATTCGTTTTAGACTACATTGCGCTATATATTGCCAAATGAAACATCAATTCATGCCAGACCTAAATTATAGAAAACTGTCCTGCACTATAAGTCCATAAGATGTCTCTTTTAGTTGCACCAGTTTACATCAAGACAGGAACAGCCCTTGTGGCACGTCACTGAAACCAACCAGGTCTACATCAGATTGCATTGTTTTATTTCAACTATATATAAACATATTCAGCCACTCTGTATGAGTGAATAACAGTCCAGAAGGCAGATATGTTGAAATGAATATTTACATTCATGCATCATTCCCTCTCTTTTGTACATATAATAACATTTTCTACGTTACAATGTAGATGGAAATGACCTCACGCTTTGGGCAAGTTGATGTCAGATCTAGACAGACAGCACTCAGACACAAAACATGATGTTTGAATTACTGAAACGGAACGTGTCTAGTATAATGCATATCCCAAACTCTTACCGTAACATCGTGTCCATCATACTCTCGTTACAGCATCAGCAATGTTGCGGACATTCATTATCCTTCTAACGGTCCATGAAACACCGCTTCCCCTTCATGCAATCATTCATATTAAATGGCGTCGTTCATCAGACAGCTTCGGCTTAGTGGTCAGACTATTGCAGAAGGGTCCTTGTCTGGTGGCTTGTGCAGAGAACAATTATCATGTAATCACATCTGAACATGACCAAGTGCCTCCTGCGCAATTGTCCACTGTCCTTGTAATCACTAGAATTTGGCACAGACAAGGGGGATGTTTAGCATTCTAGCCTTGAGGAGAATAAAGCCTCAAAAACTGGAACGCCAGTATCACTGCACATATGGAACAACACAACACCACAGGAGTAATGCAAGGAAACCGGAGAAACCTCCAGCATTTCATCACGGAACAAAGATGTCACATATCTTGCGTAAGTGTCTGTGCATAGGCATACCTTGATGATGTAATAACATTAACGGTTTTATATAAACAGCACAAATATGAGTCCACAGCCTTGGTTGTGTAAGTCAACCAATCTATAGGTCATTACAAAACTGTGTAGGGATACCGGTAGGTGTCTAGAATAAACCATGCGAACTAGGTTTTTATTTGTGTTATTTCCCAAGAACACTGGGCTGCTCAGTCCCATTGTTGACTGTAGTGTTAAAGCAAATAAATAATCAATTCATGAAATCATAGAAAAGGCTACACTTATAAATGACATGTAAAATGAAGCATCTAGCTTAGTATATAGACATCAGAGCATGGAAAAAAAAGTCATGCAAATATTCTTCGGTGTCGGCCACAGCCGGCCGCTGACAATGCGAATGCAACGTAGTGCAGTCCCGCTCCGACAAATCAGCCGCAATGGTCCTTTTCGTCTGTTTTCTGCTTCGACATCAGCTCTGCATTCGCTCCGAAGAGGCAGATGATGCTGCAAAAGTGGCCCGTGACATCATTTGCACGTAGTCTGTGTGTATTTTACACTACAACATTATTCGTGCTGACGTTTTTGGTCTTCTTCTTGCGGGAGCTCATGGCGTATTCTCCCCGGCTGGAACCGTTCTCCTCCTTTCTCAGCGGTTTCCTGCAAAAGAAGCAAAACGCCAAATGAGAATGTGGGCCCGTAGCCCTGGCCAGTCATGTACACATGTTTATAGACGAGGACAGAAACTGTTTGTGCAGAGGCAGGTCAGTAAAATACTTCTGTTCCAACACAATAACAAAACGATCAATTTTTTTTCCCTCTCTTGTAGTCCTCCTACGGTCTCCCTACCTCTCTAACAAGAACAAGAAACGTTAACTACGCCCACATGATGCTGGAAATCTCTTGGTCTGTGTAAGACGGTATTACTCAACATGGCCTATTCATGCACCCCTCTGTCTCCCTTTCATTACCTCACTGGTTATTATATTTCTCCACTGCACTGTGTCTTATGTGTGCCAGCCAGTAGTCGTTTTAGGCTTATGTAACGCAGAATGGAGCTGAATACAGTCAGCGCAAGCATTATTCCTCACACTACTGTACACTTGCTCTATTGGCGCAGAGGTCCCTAAAGGTACATCAGGGCCCCTGTCTTTGTTCCTCTTGTGACAATGTTACCACCACATCACATGAGAGGGAGTCAGTCATGCAAGGCCACAACTTTGAGCTAAATTTTCGAAATCTCCCTGGATTTTAGGGGAAAGCAGAGTCCAGTGGGAAGGCATTTAAGTCCCAAGATAGTTCTATAATTGTGTACAGAGGGAAGCATCTCTAGGACAGCTGTCTCAAACATGTGCTTTGGTCCCTGATGGGGGATGGAAGTGGGTATCATTCGACCACAGGAGGCTCTTATTAGCTTTTGTGTGGGACTGTTGGGAAGTCGTTTCCAACCCAAAACCACTTATTTTAGGCTACAATTGTTTTTCATTAAGTAAAATGTTTATGCATTTCTTTAGGTTATTAGCGTATGAAGCAAAACTAATGCAAATGGGAAGGTCACCATATTTATACTTTTCCCTAATACATCATTCAATTTATATCCATAAAGGTTTAGGCATCCCTGCTCAAATTACACATCTCTGCCAATGTTTTACGTATAATGCCTAATTATAATTTATTTGCTAACTGTGCCAAAAATTCAAATTGTAGCTAAAAGCATTTCTCTTTCTCCCTGACATTTTCTGGTAGAATGCTTTTAATTCAGAAATATTCATAAGTTATCTTGCATGCACAGTATGATCTATTTGCAAATGTTGAATAATTCTCAAGATTCTCAAGATCCTTTCTTGAGAAGTATTTCAAGGTTGATATAAACTGTTTGGATCATTGTCTTCTTGTAATATCCAACCTTTTTTTTGTCAATATTTAGTAGCATCCTTTATTCGTTTGGCTGCCACACAACACCAACCCAATCACCCCATGATTAACAATTGACAAGTTTTTTTTTCCTGATTCGTTTCATAAGACCATCTGATTTCAAAATGCCTCCTGTTATTAAAGACCTTGAATTTGGTGATACGATCACATAAAGAGATCCTTTTTGTAGATGATGTTTATATAACACTAGACAGTAGCCAGTGTATCACTATTCCCACATCAGATGAATCTTCCAGTAGGACATTGGCAGTGATACGGGGGTTTTGCTTTGCTTTTGTTTAAGAAATGTTTCTTGGTCTTCTAGATGTTGCCTTGACTTCAGCAGGTCTCCCTTATTTGTTCACTAAAAATACAATCTGGAAGTGTTTAGATATCTTTTACAGTCTTCCTTTGCTCTTTGGTTTAACATCCTCAGGTAGCTGCTTAGATGAGCTCATGCCTGTTGAGTGTAAGCACAACACCCTGAGAATTTTGAAGGGTCACAAAATTTATTAAGCTCTAAAATTGGCTTCACCTAATTAGGATTAAGGCCTTTACCTAATTTGGATTAAGTTAAATATGCTTTAGAGACAAATAATTACACTAATGAACAGACCAAATGGTGCCTGAAATTTGCATTTGCGACTTTAAGATGTTCATTAAAAATGTTTTGCATTAAAATTTGTATAAAGGTGTTATGTTGACTTTTGTTCCATGCATATGTTGCATTAACTTCTGACCAAAAATTTGCATTTAACTGTATGTAATAGCAAATATCACTGTATAAATAGATGTGAACAGGTCATTTATTTATAAAAAGTAACGAACAACTTGATCTGAGTTGTTTCAGAAGGTTATTCAAAATTGCAATATCTGTGAATAAGCTACACATACTTATCTCACAGTATATAACTGAATGTATAGCTTAAAGGAGCATTTTATCAAAAGCTGAATGTCAGCTTGTGAATGGGAGCAAACTGGTCTTGGTGAACGGATTATGAGTGTGGCCTAGGGTTCGTGGGCAGCCCATTTGGGTGTCCCATGTTCCTGGTACCACTGTGGCTCCTCAATAATAGATGGCAGCAGTTGACACATGGCAGGTGGTGACACAACACTTCACAGAATTGATAAATATTTCATACTAAAGCTGTTCAAGTGCAGCGCACATCCACGTTTGAAGTTTTGAGGAGAACACTGAGACCAGAACAAGTGTTGTGCTGTTAAAAACACACTGTAATGGTGTAAGCTAAGCGGGAGGAAGACCAAGCCAAAAAATGCAGCAAGGCGCACTTGGGCAGAAATTAATATTGCAGATTTTCATTGCCCACATATTTGTGCTGGTACGGGTATCACAGTCACATTCTTTGTTTATAACCATTCAAGTTTGGGCTCGGATGATACCAGGCTATTTATATTGTACGAATTCTGTTAGTTTTCGTATGTTGTCATGTTTGTATGAAATCCTCCAAATGCTCCAAGCCGCTGTGCCTTTCATTTGTTTGTGAATCGAAAGCACTGAGTAAACATCCGTTCAGCTTTTCCAGGATTTCCTCTGTGGTGACGTGAGCAGAATTTATTTCCACCTAAGCCCTTTTCGCCAGTGACGGATGACTGGCACAAACACAGATAAGGCTTGCAGTCTAAGTCATCAGAGGCTTCTGCAGCAGGGCCTCCTCTGGCAACAGTGTGCGGCAGTCCTGGCCCTCGGCCAGTCTGTTTCTTTGGGGAAGCCCGGTACTCAGGGGCTGCAGAGACTATAATACTGTCTCCTGGCTGTTACTGACTCACAGCCAGCATTCAATTACAGCTTTGCAGTTTTCCCTTCCTCTTACTGCCTACTGTTTTCTGTTCAAAACTCTCTTGCCTTTCATACTATCCCAAAGCATTACGTTTTGAAATGTGAGTCTCTCGTCTGTGGCTTGCTTAAAGGTCCCACGACATGAAATATCATGACATGAGTTCCCTTAGCCTGCCTATGGTCCTACAGTGGCTAGAAATGGCGATAGGTGTAAAGAGTGCTTTGATCATCCTTGCTCCGCCGTAGAGAGAACGAAAGCTCAGATGCCCGATCTGGAATTTGGCCTGTGTGTCATCATACGGGGAAAGGTTTCCTCCCCTTTTCCATGCTTTACCAACCCAGAGAATTTCACCCCCTCCTCTAAAAATTAGCTTAATCAACTGTTCATGCGATCGTGTGAGATTGCCCCACCTCCCTCCTCCTCACCCTGCCTTTCCCCTCCTCATCATCACTGAAAGCTACAGACACAGAAATGGCGTGTCCTCTGGAAATCTAATTGTGGGACTGACTGGCTCTAAGTGGCTGCAATTCTGCACCAAGGCTGAACTAGGGAAAGAGACTTCAGGTATACCTCTATAAAAGCATAAAAAATCAGCATGTGGGACCTTTTGATCATCTCCGGTTATAGGGCTGTCTTGAAAAATGTAAATATTTGAGTATTTGTTTGTTACGGTGATATCTGACTCTGAATTTGGATTTAGAATTTGCAAGCTTTTACTTTTAAAGGTTATTTAATCTAAAGGAGCACAAATGTCTGGTAATTACATGTGGGAACACCTCAAATTAAATGCAAATGCAAAAAAAATGCAAATGCAAAATTCACAGTAAGAGGCTGGTATGAAGGGACAACAGGTCTGAAAAGCTAAGGTGTGTAAGTGTAATCCTGCTTAAATACATACCACTCTGGTTGAGGGCGATGCTAAACCAGATGTTTAATGAAGTGAGTTCTGGTAGTGGATGAGGAGGGGAATACAGGTACTGCTGCTGCTGTTGTTTCTGCCCATGTCTCCAGGGTGGTCCTCCTTGTGTTGAGCTTATGAGCTTATAGTTCCAAAATCACCTCAGTCTTCTGCTTAGCTCTTTGTAGCTTTGACTAAACCTGGCCTGCATCTCCCCCTCATTGCTGCTCTTCATGAGGAAATAACATAAACTAGCCAAACAATAACTCCATAAAAACAATAAATAAGACAAACACATACACCAAAGCCATGGTGGTAAATAAAATGATAATGTGGTGATAAATAAAACTAGAATTAGAAAACTGATTACAAGTTAACCATCTTGGTGGCTCACAAAAGTTCTAGGGAGAGGCTACAACCTCTCCCTATAATGTAATTCAATACCATACAATACAATATCAAACCATGGTCTACTAAAAGCTCTCTTATTTCAGTTCATATTGTACTTCTGATGCCGGCGTTCACCTTCATATTGTGTCTCTTAGGTTTCATACTTTTGGTAACTACGAAAGCAGAGCCTACTTGGAGGGGATTATAGGGGAATGGTTTTTTTTATTGGAAATGGGATTGCTGTCAGATTGGAGTGCCATCTACCATCTTCAGCTTGTTTATTTTGTCAAGTGAACAGAAAGGAAAAGTTGGAATGGCTGAAATTGTGAAAGGGCCATCGATTGAACCCAGAAAAGGTATGTTTCTAAATATCAACCTCTCAAAAAATCAATCAGCTAGTTTACTAAGGAGGCCACTGCTCACCAAGCTCTTACTGGTTTAAATGTTAGGACATGACCTGCCTGCGTGTATAAAAAATGCAACTGTGACTGAATGACTGAGCAGATTAATTCATTAATAATGTCTTGAGTTTGAGGCTACAGCATCCATCTCGGTGCAATAACACATTCCTGCTAGTGTAGCATTAAAACGAGGATGCCCCCTGGCTACAGAAGGCTGGAAAATTGCCATAATGAATTCCAAGGCCAGCCACTCATTACTTCCGCTGCCTGCGTTTGCCCCTGCCTCTTTGAGAACACAGGGAACATGTCCCTGCTGAGAAATGCCACATTAAACCTTAGATGTTGCACAACTGATACAGGCTTTCAGCCTCGCTCATGGAGTGGTGTTTACGATTTATTTTGTCATCGCTAATTGAGTAGAATTCACATCTGTGTGGTTATGAAACCACTGCAGTCAACCATCTGATCTCAGCCATGAGAATACGGACAGATGTCAAATGATGTAGCTCTGTTTATTTTCAGTGCTTGTCAAAACTGTAAAAACAACTAACTGATGAACTGACACATGGGTGTACCTCCCTGGGGCCTATTCTTCGTATGTGGCTAACTCAGTTAGCTGGCTATGATTGTTGTGGATTAGTGCTGATCTTGGATTGTTTCGTTCTTCGAAGCGTATCTCGGACTTGCTGTCATAGCAACA
>JBBJLR010000001.1:26253774-26272658 GCA_037577145.1 Brachypetersius gabonensis
TAGGGAGAGAGATAGAGAGACAGAGAGAGAAACGGAGAGAGAGAGAGAGACACACACACACACAGAGAGAGAGAGAGAGAGAGAGAGAGAGAGAGAGAGACAGACGGAGAGAGACAGAGAGAGGGAGAGAGAGAGAGACGGAGAGAGAGAGGGAGAGACAGAGAGAGGGAGAGAGAGACAGAGAGGGAGAGAGAGAGACAGAGAGACAGAGAGACAGAGAGAGAGAGAGAGAGAGAGAGGCTGAGAGAGAGCGAGGCCGAGAGAGAGAGGCCGAGAGTGAGAGAGAGAGAGAGAGAGAGACAGAGAGACAGAGAGACAGAGAGAGAGAGAAAGAGTCAGAGAGACGAATATAAACCTATGATATAATATTCTTACATGTCTTAATAATACAAAGCATGCAGGTGAAAGTACCTCAAAGTGAAATCCTTTTGTCAGACTGGAGGAGGGAGAAGAGGGTTGGTGAGGTGTGTATGAGGGGTGTGTTGGGTCATCCACAATGCTGGTGGCTTTGTGGATGCAGTGTGTGAGATAAATGTCCATGACAGAGGGACAGAGGGACATGATCTTCTCGCTGTCCTTGCCATCCTCTGTAAGGTCTTGCAATCAGAAATGGAACAATTCCTGTTCCAAGCTCTGAAACAGCTACAGAAAATGCTGTCTTTAGTCGTTTGTGTAACATGGTGAGGATTGAGGTCTTGTCTTGAGTTTTTAGAGAATGAGGATGATTATAAAATAGTGGTAAATGTGGAAAAAAAAGTTATTCAGGCGCTATTTTGCCTCAGACCATGTACCTCTTTATCATGAAAACATTTGAAAGTATACCGCCATCTAGAACCATTTTTACTTGAGCTTTTAGAAGCGTTAAACTCTCTAGACGTCTGGTTTCATTCACTACCACTGAGGACAGCACTGGCTCAGCAGGTGTCTCCAGAGCGGAGCGTTTCTCATTAAACCAACCTGAATTACTTTCTTCTTTTATCTACATCTTTCAATTTAGCTGGAATATTGAGAAAATTGCGACATTTTTTTGCATTACATGATTTTATATTAAAATTTAAAAAGCAAATTCTATATCCCATACACAAAGGTGCTTGTGCTTGTGCATGCTTTACAGGCTTCTAACAAAATATTAAGCATAAACATAGTATAAAGATTTTATTGACAAATAAAATCAATAAAATAATGTTGAACAATTCATCATTAGAGTAGAGGGATATTGTCTTTAGTGGGGAATTGTCTTTAGTGACTACACTATAATGCGAGGTCATCTTTTAATCACACATTCCCAGATAATAACTGATGACTGAGTGGATTGAGGTACATCAGTTAACTTTATTATTCTGTTTCAACTGATTGTTCATGTTTTCTTTTCAAATGAGCCAAAGAGGCTGTAAAAAGTTTTATAAAAGCAGTGGGAAGTTCAGTCAAAGAATGACAATGGTACTGAAGGCTTAGGTGCGTCCCATATCAGCTAAAGGCCTGAAATATCCAGGGCCTTCCTGCTTTATCTCTCCCAGTGTAGTGATTCCTAAGTGTATTTATAACTGCAGCGGGTTTAGTTTCAATAGATAGGTGGCGTTAAGCAGTCCTGAGTGATATGTGGAGCATGAAGTGCGATCAGTCTTAGAAAGTTGCATAAGTGCTTTGCTGATATTAGCAGGAGATCCGCTCTCTGTCAGCTCCAGTTTGTCATCGTCTTACCATCCTTAGCATCTCTGCTTTATAAGCTGGAGAGGCTTAACTGGGAAGGTTCGGTGTTACCATGTTATCCAACCTGATCTCATGACTTTATGGGCAGCCTTCACAAAATACAATTTAATCAAAATACGTGCTGCGATCACAATTTAGGGCTTTCTTTCATGCTAGGACAACACTTCACCACCCTATTAATTTTAATACACACTCCGTAACATCAGCAGTATCTGCGCAAACTGGTGATGTTTCGGGTTAGGGTTAAGATTAGCGTTAGTTTAAGGTAAGGAATCAACTCATTATTTCTCTCCTACTGTCCCTCAGTCACCAGTTACCACTGATACTGGCGATGTTACGCAGAGCACATTAAAATAAATAAGGCAATTAAGTGTTGTCCTAGCACAAAAGAAAGTCCTAAATTGTGATCGCAGCACGTATTTTGAATTTTTGGTTTTCTCCATAATGGTGAGTCTGAGACAGTAAAGCATCATCACAACATCAAACTACCACCACCATGTTTGACTGTTAGTTTAATGGCCTTCATGCAGAAAAGCTTTATTATATATATATAAATTGACTCAGCTTTCCTTGCAGATGTTCATCTTGGTTCTGTTGTGAGTTTTCACTCTGTGATCTACAGTATTTATGTCTATTTCTCTTACTGACCACAGCATATTGTGTACATAGCATAGTGTTTAATACAGAGTATATTCTGAAGAATTTCCTCTGGGATCAATATAGTTTTCTAATTCTGTTGTTTAATGGGACTGGCAGTAATCCAGCCTGGGTGTGTCTAGTGTAATTGATTCTAACTATCAATAAAATTAGGTTAATCGTTTATAAAACAATCATACCAGTCCCACTGCTGTCCTAAGGTACTGTTCATGGGACAGAAACATTTTTAGATACACAGAAACTCGTAATGCAAGTAAACATATAGTCAAGGGTCTTTTAAGGATTATTTGTCCAAGTGTTTGTTTCTCCAGCATTTAAAGCGAATTACTAAAGACTTTTGCTATGCTCATGTATACCTGCTTTTATAGTGTCAATATCAGTGCTTTCTTTAAAGATTATACAAGCAGCAGTAGTGCAGTATCTAAATTCATCAATTATAAGCGCCATCTACAAACCAAACCTTTGCATATGTAACATATTTGACTGAATCTATACTGTATTACCTATAAATGATATACAATATACAGCTTACACACGTCTTTAAATAAGTTGACCATTGCAGTGAACATGTGTAAGTAAACATGTCTACTAAAGTAACATGTGAACATGTGTTAACTAAAGTCATTGGCTAAAGCTTCAGGACTGTGCTGAAAAGAGAAGCTGCACTTCAGCTCAGTCATAAGTGAATCTCAGCATCCATAACCAGCTTGTATGTTAAGAAACATGCTGGCTTCTGTTCAGCATGCGGGGGGTTCAAGCTGCTCCTCACCAGATGTCATTTCGTCCTCCCCCCCCCTTCACCTTCATGGAGTTCAGGCCACAATTAAAAACTCAGATCAACATTACAAATAACTGAACTGGATCAAAAAAGAGTAGAACTGCTGGAGAAAACCCAAACACACATGAAGTGAAAGGCAAACATACACCCTGGACAGTAAATCATAGGGCGAACATACAGACAAATACATTTAGGCACACCATATGGCCATTTAGCATTGTTTGTTTTTGTGATGTCACAAAAAACAGCTCATTTATATAAATCTGCCTATTCATCTTGCATCAGTGTTGCCCCACCCAATGAAGTTTTTTAAAGGGTGCCATAGAAAAACTGTTTTTGGTAACACTTTAATGAAGGCCAGTATTTGAAAGATGCAAAAACACATTTGGAATTCACTGTTTCTGTGACACTACAAAAACCAATACACTGACACACATCTACATGTTCAGCCTACAGCAGGTTGTCTCTATCTATTTATAAGGGTTTCAGCCCCAACTGTCTTTTAGATGAGACTTAATACAGTAGAGCCTATCAGAGCCAAGTGTAAAATCACTGCTTATGTCACTATTATGTGTAGTATGGAACTCAGTATAGAGAACAACTTCAAATCACTTCAGCAGTAATAAAATGTATTTATCTATAGTATCTATATCCACCTTTCTTACTGACCACAGCTTTTTGTTTTCATATGGTATAAAGTCAAAATTATTGTTTGTGTTTTTGCGCCTCTGTGTCTATGCAGTCATTACCTCATGGACCATTAAAGTTTTCTGATTCTGATTCTGTTGCTTTATTAGAATTTAAATTGCCAGGTTTAATAATTTGGATTGTTTTTGTTATACAGAACCAAACAGAGACTCTATAAAGAAATCACAGGCAGGAAAAAAGCTAAAATACAAGAAAATGTGTAATAGAAGATGTATGAAGCCTTTAAATCGACTGACTCCTTTTCCACAGTCTAGTTATTTGAGGTACAAAGTCAATTTATTACTCACGTACACACAAACCCACAAACTGGTAAAGCGAGCGATTAGGCCTGAGTGTGGTGCCTCTTGTACCTGTTCGCTGCAGAACGGTCGCCCAAGGGTACAAGTGCCATTTGAGGGAGAATAACAGAGCTGCCAGGCCTTTATGTTATTAGAGATAAACTGAGAGGCAGGCCTGACATTTAAAAACTCCTGGTCTTGCATCAGCCTGATCTTATTTCGCCCCAGAAGGCGTACCTGGGAAAAGCACTGCTTAGCAATGTCGAGGTCTGTCGTGTACCATTTGTGGCTGAGGGTCCAGGAGAATGCCATTAGCCTTTAACCACGCAGACTGCAGGAGATATCTACTGCTGTTTGCTCTCTATGGCTGTACTTGTGTTATAGGAGAAAGGTCCAACCTTTGGGGAATGTATGAAAAATCAATTGGAAACTATTCATGAAATACACCATATGTACAAAAGTATTGGGACACCTGACCATTGCACCAACAGGGACTTTAATGACACTACATTCAAATCCATAGACTTTAATAGTTGGTCCCCCTCTGCAGCTGTTACAGTTTCCACTCTTCTTGGAAGGCTTTCCACAAGATTTTGGAGTTTCTGTGGGAATTTGAGTCCATTCAGTCTGTAGAGCATTTATAAGATCAGGCACTGATGTTGGACGAGAAGGTCTGGATCACAATCTCCGTTCCACCTCCGTTTCATCCCAAAGGTGCAGGGGTGGGGTTTGAGGTCAGGAACAGAGTCAAGTTCTTCCACACTGAACTCCTCCAGCATGTCTTTATAGAGCTCGCTTTGCACACTGGGACACAGTCATGCTGGAATAGAAAAGGTTCATCCACAAAGTTGAAAGCATGCTGTTTGCATGAGTGTCATATATTATCCATGCAACTGTAAATGTATAAATGTATTTTTGCAATATAACACTACAATTAGGTGCAATTTTCTATGTATTCAGACATTTAGCAGAACAAGACAGGTTTGTATTTGTTGTGCTCTGTTGAGCAGGGAGGGATTATTTCAGCATATCATTGCTGCCCTCTAGTGGACAGATAGATAATACAAAAAAGAATTATGCAAACCTTTTCTTTACATATATAAATAAATCAGCATAAATATGACTGGCTGATAGTTTCACAAAAATACAGAGTAGTCTGAGCACACATTTATTTCTGTTTTAAGCTTCTTTTTCAGTACCAGATGAGGGGGTGCCCTTTGTTACCCTTTGTTAGCTTATTAAGCTGCCGTCACATTGTGTGTTGGTTGGTGGTGTGGGAGCTGGGGATGCTGCCTGTTTGCCCCTCCTGTAAAAATACCAGATCACTTACGGGTACTGACTGCAGCAGGTGTCAGTCCATCAGTATCTGGAATAGTTTAGCCGCAGATCACACTTGAAGGCTTGGTTTAATGCTCTAGGCCTGACTAATGAAGTGTTGAAGGAGTAAATGGATATTTGGACAATTTATATACGGGATTCTCATTACTTATTCAGTCATATTTACAAATACATTCCTGGTCAAAGTTACTGATTTCATTATTATATTATTATTATATATATTTTTGTAATTTATTATTATTATTATTATTATTATTATTATTATTATTATTATTGCTGTTGTTGTTGTTGTTGTTGTTGTTGTTGTTGTTGTTATCTAAGAGACAACTATTTCACAATTTCTCCAGAGAACAGTTTTGAGTACCAAAAGTTTTTCACAGGTCAGTTATTTTGTTGCCTCATATGCCACATTGAGCAAATAAACAGCAATTGTGCATTTGCAACAGCAAATATCATTAAAATGTGCTGAAGTGTGTCCTCTGTAGATAATTCTGTATCCAGATAATCAATATTCTTTGACCATCTATTCAACTTTTGTAGAAACTGTGAAGTCTCAGTTGAAAATGTTCTTTTCTTTTCGAGAGGTATCAGAAAGGAATCAGAATCAGAATGTGAACTCAGAAGTACAATATGATTCTGAAGAGGCCCTTAACCTACTCTTGCATTTTATGGAATTTTATTACATTTTACTTCAATGCCATTCAAAAAAACCCATGTTTTTTACAATTGTATACGCACAATTTATTTAAGAAATTTATTTGCAAAGGAATATGCTGTTTTTTTATCTGAAGGTCCTGAAGGTCCTTCAGGGTTCCACCACCCCGACAATGTTTTGCTGAAATATTAATCTTTTTTGACAGCGTCCACGAGTTTGTGAGGCATAATAGCGCTCTCGTCCAGGTTTACACACCATGTCTTTCAATTGCAGATAAATCAATCACCCGTCCCACAGTCCCACCATCCATCTTCTTCAGGCTGTCAGAGAGAGAAGCAGACACTGGGGGTTTATTAGCCCATCGTATTTTCTTCTTTTCCTCTCTTCTTTTTCTCTGTCACTTCAAAAGAGCAGGAGTGAGGCAGGCGGCCAGGGGAGGGGTGCGCTATTGTTTAATTGGCCTTTTGAGATGGACAGAGGAGTGGTGAGAACGGAAAAAGAGAATGACAATGGAGTCCTGGAGCCCTTAAAGAGCTGGAGGGCCGCTGGAAGAGGATCCACGATGAAAAGCTTGGCTGTAAATTTTACGTCCTGCTCTGCACTCAAGAGTTTGGGCCGCGATGGACAAGAAACCGCTTGGAAAAATAGTGTAGGGTCGACTCCATAACTCACTCAATAAGGGCTCAATAACTGGTATCATATTGGTTTATTGTGGGTCAGAGTCAATAATGTTACTGCATTGTGCAAAAAAAAAATGGAATGGATATCCATGTCTCTCCACTCATCCCAGAGAGGAAAGAAGCTGAGTTTTACTGTCATGTTGTTAAAAGAGGATCGCACATTCAAAATGTTGCATATTTTAGTCTTTCAGATGCAAACGAAGTCCTGGATTTGGTATGAAATGGTTAATTATTAAGAAACTTATCAACTAAATTCCTTTACAGTGGTAGTAAAGGTAGTCCTTTACCATGTCTTATTATAATTGAGATTATATTATATTTTATATAGTGTCTGCAATTGTTGCATAAGAAATGTCCTCCGGAATCACTTAAGTTTTCTGATTCTGTCTATTTCTAAAAATTCATGTCTAATTTGTTTTGAGCTGTTTATCTGACATTAAACTAAACAGACACTGTAAACAAATCACAGGTGGGACAAAACTAAAAAACAAGAAGAATGTAACAAATATAGCCCCTTTATTTACTATGCAAACCCACTAGTGAACCTGTAAGTCTTATCTGAGTGTTTATAATGCTGGTTGTGGTAAAATAGTGGTAAATAGAAAGAAGTTTTTTGGAGGGCTAGTTTACCTTATAGCGCCTTGCTAGTCCCTTTCTATTATAAGTGGCTCTAAAAATACAGCCGGTTCTGTAATATTTGGCATGATAAGTAATAAAACATATAAAATGTCTTTGTGGTCATGTGAGAAAATTTAGTCAAGGGACACCAGAACCCTTTAAAAAATGTATATAATTAAAAAAACATGCATCAGAATTATTGACACCCCTGTATTTACTATTTTGTGTATCTTCCATCTGCCAACATTGTAGCAAAGTTTTTTTCCTGTAATGCTTGATGAGATTGGAAAATATAGTGCGATTAATCTGAGACTCCTTAATACAGACTCTCTCCAGACCCTCTGCAGTCCTTGGTCCTCTTTGTTGGACAGTTTTCATCTGGTTTTCAGGGCTGGGATGTCAAAAGTTTGATTCTCTGGTCACTGAACCATTTATATATATGCTTTGAATTAATGTCATCCTGGAGATTCAACTATTTAAAATCTCCATTAAAACCCTTTTGGTACTTCATAATGCCATGTATACTCACATCGTTCCCAGGGCCTCTGGAAGAATTAATCGCTAGAATTTTAATTCACAGGTCCCCCACAAACCAGTGGGTTCAAGGCCTTTTCAATAATGAGAGCTTGTTATAATAAAGCTCTGCTTTTCAAGTAGTTTCTAGAGAATTTCAGGTGTGATTAGGTGAGGAAAAGGGTTATTCCTGCATGAATGGAGGTTAGGTCCAAATTCGTCTGGAGGCTTGATGACTCCAGAATGCAACATCTTCTGTAACTGTGATTCTTGAGGTTTCGCCTTTCTAACCATCTTCCCCACTATTTGTGGGAGCAAAATAAACGTGCTTGCTCATCCAGGCAGGTTCAGTATAGCTCTGGTTGTTTTAAACTTCTTCTCTGAGGCTATGGGCACTTTCAGGGATGTAGCAACACTTTTCTCTCATTTCATGTGTGTATTTTCTAGTCTTCCTCAAGTTAATGAATGACTGCGGGCATTGTCCCTATATTTGTACCCCAGGGAAACAGAAAGTCACGGATCATCACTTCAGAGATCCAGAACACCCGAATAGGTTAAAAAAGCGAAATATAAACAAGAACTTCTTCAGTTGAATTGAGTTTATATTAAACTTTGAGAGCCAATAATTGATTGCTTTTTGATTCCACTGACCAAATTTACTTTTGATCATTTTTTATCAATCATAGTCTGATGTGTCTTTACCAGCTATTCAGACTTTGCTGTGAACATTGCTGACTCTGGAAATGTTTCTAAAATGAAGCACTTCGCATCCTACCACTGAATGACATTGCAATGAATTTAATTCTGCAGAAATTGTGAAAAATCAATGGAGACGCTCTCTAAGTAAAGCTTTCAGTGTATCCTCATTGGTAACAGTACATGACGACTGCACACAAAGGTGCATTACATGCACTAGGTAAAATCTGAATGTGTACTGATGCTTTGTGTTTAGGCCCATGTGTGTGAAGCTAAGGTGTCCGGGCATGCTTCACAGTGTGTGCTGTCCAGACAACCGCTCCTCTACAGCTAATGCCCCTGTGCTGGGAGGAGGTGGCCCAACGGGACGATAGGTAGCCTGCTCTCTTTCCTCCCCTCTCAATGTGGGACGGAGCTCAATTAGCATTTCACAAGTCCCTTTTTCCTTTTCTATTGCGACCTTCCCTGCGGAGCCCGTGCTTTCTGCAGGGATTGTCCTGTTTCTGGCCCTTGTCGGCGTTGGCAGGGTGACAGTATTCGAGTGTGCAAACTTGTGCTATTGTCCCCGGGCCAGAAGGAGTCATGGAGACCCCACTAATATGACACAGGAAAATGTTTGCTGATGGCAATTCTATGGGCTTTGTCCAACTCTTTCTCCTTCATGACGACTCGATTTAAGTCCCTAAATGTTTGACTACAAATGCAGGAGTGCTATCCAGCTCCTTCGCCTTTGTCCCGCGAGGTTTGAATGAGTAATTCAGCTTTTGTGGCGCTCGATTGAGGGGGCAAACAGAAAGACAAGATTCTTGAGCGTTCAAGCCCCCTTTCCATGGTTATGCGCACATCTCTTTAGGGTACCCCCCTCCGGCCCACACTACCCCCCCACCCTCCACACACCCCAATCCTACTTCTCCTTACATCACTCTTAGGTAGAGAAGGGGCCTTTAGATCAGAACGGTTAAAAGTGGCCTGAACGAAACCCCTAGCTTCTTATTGTCCTGTTGCGGTGAAGCATGCCAGCACCACAGCTACACAGACTTAGGCTAGCCTACCAGGTGTTTGATGTTTAAGCTATGTGGCTAAGTGCTGCTTCATGTGCAGCTTTTTTTTGAAGATGGGAAATTTTTAAACTAAAAAAAAAAACCAAAAAAAACCCCAAACAAAATTTGGTCTTTAAGGGGTCCAATGAGAGTGTGGGGGGAAATGAGACAACGGTCGCTACAAAGAAATATAGCATCTATTAGCCTCTTTTCTTAGGGATTGCCATGACAACAATTTGCACGGGTAAAGAATTTGATAGGGGAACTCTGGAGCTCCCATTGGCTGGCTGTGGGGGGAATTGAGGCCACTGATTGGATGAAAGGAAAGCACCATAACTACACCTAGTTTATATTCACTCTGCTGGCTGAAGTGGTTAAACTGCTCCAAGGAGAGAGGCAGGCAGAGCTGGCTGCTTCAGCACAAAGAGTAAGTTTTATTAGTGCACTGGTTTATTATTGTTATTATTTGTTATTATTTTACAATATTACTGTGTAATCCCAGGAGAGCAAAATGGTCAAGATATTAATTTATACTGCTTATAATGTGGGCTGTATCATTCTTCCTATTATTAGTCGTTTTTTTCTTGTTCTTCTTGTTGTTGTAGTTCTTCTTCTTCTTCTTCTTCTTCTTCTTCTTATTATTATTATTATTATTATTATTATTGCTATTATTATTAGCAAATGTAAAATGCTGTTAGCAACAGCCAGTTTAACATTTATTCTGTAAAAATATAAATATTTTTCTTGCAGAGTAAAGTTTGTTGAAGCATTCCTGGAATGGATTGTCATCAATTTGTTTAAAAACAACAATTTTAAAGGCCCTGGTCAGTACCAAATCCATTCTTTACCTTTTCTGCTAAATTTAATTTCATGCTTTTTCTTGCAGAATGGATTCAGTCATCAATTTCTAAATAAATGAGAAAAAATGTCCCTGGGCAATACCAAATACAGTACAGAATGTCCATTTATCTTTTCTGCTAAATGAAAATATTTTTCTTGCACAGTAAAAGTTTTGTTGAAGCATTCTCTGTATGGATTAAGTCATCAATTTGTTTAAAAATAAGTTTTTGTTGTTTGTTTGGTTTTTTTTAAAGGCCCTGATGTCTTTTTTATTTAATCAGTTTGTTTATTTTTTTTTACTTTCTCTACAAAATGAAAATGATATATTTTTGTTTTTCTCTTGCAGAGTATTTTGTTGAAGCAATCGTGGAATGGATTAAGTCATCCATTTGTTGAAATAAATGAATAAATAAATAATGGCGAGCTCGGACAGTGAGGTGAAGACGCTGCTGAACTTCGTGAACTTGGCCTCCAGTGACATCAAGGCGGCTCTGGATAAGTCTGCCCCGTGCAGGCGCTCGGTGGATCACAGGAAGTACCTGCAGAAGCAGCTGAAGCGCTTCTCCCAGAGGTGCTCCAGGATGCCACGCTGCCACGCGCACAGGGCCACGGACTCGGTGCCCAGGACGGGTGAGGAGAAGCCTTGCACGCGTATGCACGAGAGCTCCACGTCCATGTCCATGTCCCTGTCCCTGTCCCACGCGGGAGAGAAGCGAGAGGCGCGAGCGGAGCGCCTGGACCCGGACCCGGACCCTGACCCAGACCCCGAGGAGGACCCTCAGCGGGCCGACCAGGTGCCCATGCGTAAAAGGCAGCTCCCTGCCTCCTTCTGGGAAGAGCCGCGCTCCTCCTCCTCCCACGGCGCGCACCCCTGTTTCCATCACGCGTGGAGGAGAAGCGAGAGGAGCGAGAAAAACGCCAGGAACCACGAGGAGCGCCTGGAGCCCCTCAGGGTGGCGCTCACCTGCGGCTGCAGCCCCTTCCAGTACCGCGCGGGCCACGCCCTCCATGCGCACCTGCTGCTGCCCCACGCCGCGCTCACCCAGGTGGGCCTGCGGGCCAAAGCGAGCGGCACCGAGCTGGACATGCAAAAAGTGCCGGACGGGATTAAACACAGCACTGCGCACGTGGTGGTCAAGCCCATCCCCACCAAACCAGTCTCCACATCCATCTTCAGCGTGTTCGGATTCATCTAGACCGGGAACTCATCAGAGTTATTATGGGATTTCACATGTTTGTAAACCATCATAATCATTCAGAGCAGCGTGAGTCACACAGAAGCAACACTTGGACTGATTTGCAGTGGCGGTGAAAGGAACCAGGAGGTCGTGGTGTGACAAATATAGCATTTTTACTTACTATCCAAACTGACCAGAGGTTTTGTATGTAGTATTGATGGTGAAATAGTGTTACACCCCCCCAGAAATGACCTGGCCTCCTGTTTTGTGATGTAAAACTGCATTAGACAGAAGCATAACTTGGTTTGTGGTGGTGAATGGATCCAGGGGTTGTGATGTTACAAATATAGCCGTTTGATTAATTATCCAAAATGAGCAGAGGTTTTATATGTGGTGTAAAACAGTGTTACACCCCCATAGAAAAGTACTGGGCTACTGTTTTGTGCTCTGCGTGCAAATTCCTACCTTAAATGGCTTTCATTTTGGGTCTAAAACCTCAAATTTATCATTAAATACACCATTAAACTCTGATTAGCTGAGCTGATAAGAGGATATTGGAATTTCACGTGCTTTTCAAAATATGCTTTTATCAAAATTGCTCAAAGTAGTGTGAGTAATACAGAAGCATAACTTGGTTTGATTTACACTGGTGGTGAATGGAACCAGGGGGTTGGGATGTGACAAGATTAGCATTTTATTTACAAATAGTGTTATAGCCCCCAGAAAAAAAGACCTATTTTATGTTCTACATGTACCTCCTCATCTTAAACATCTTTTATTCGGGGCATAAACATTCAAATATATTATTAAACATATCAGCTATATCATGAGTATATATAATCAAACTATGTCTCAGTAACTATTTTACAATACAGCTTTCTTTGAGGGAACCTTTAGAGGCATTAAACACTTGGGACGTCTGGATCCATTCACAGCCATTGTGACCAATTCAGACTCCAGAATTTCCCGTTTAATATCATGCTGCTCTGAGTGATCTTAATGACCGAATTATGGATTAATGTCGAAAAATCTGTGGAATCTCCCTTTAAGTTTGTATTCTGGCATTGTGTTGCATTTGCTTTTGTTCACAAATGGGCCTTAGGCTTACCAAGTTCTGATTAAGCACTTAAAGGACGAATAAACACACGTAGCGGACTCAGATCACAGAGGCCAGGGCTGTCGGGCCACTGCTTTGCCCTGAGACTGTTTTAAAAGCTGTAATTAATGTCTAATATTAACCTTGTTGATGATAGCGCTGTTTTTTTTTAACTAACACATCATGCTGTAGTTGTAGTTCTACAGATATGGTTTCATTTTCAGGGAATGGATGTGTTATATTTCCTAATACAGGACAGGCCTTGGTCAGGTTTTGAGCTGAGACACCTGTTTATCATGTGTGAGAATATGTCGAAGTGTGGATTTGTTCACAGTGATGAAAATGTGCTACCTCAAATGATTTAGAATCGGAAAAACAGTAAAAGAATCTCACTTTAATTTCACACTTTCGTTCTCTGTGGCAAGTCCATTACACCGATACACACTGTGCACATTTCACACACCACCTTCAGGTTCATCACTGTTCAATATAAAGGCCACATATAATAAATGCAACACTCTTCACTTCTGTAAACAAGGTCAAAAGAAGAAAGGGAACAGACACTTTTCCTGCTCACAGTCTCGTAAAAGCGATAAATACGTTCATAACTCTTGGCCTCAGTTACGACAAAGTGAACACAAACACACACACACAATAAAGCCATACCATATCATTTACAGTAAGGAGAGCTTCACGTCATAAATCTTCATCAACAAACGTCACTTTTCTGAAGTTCACCGCGCAGCTACAGTTGCATGCAAAAGTTTAGGCACCCCTGGTAAAATCATTCCTCCATTAATAAGAATGTAATACACATTTTAATGCACACTTGCTGTTTCTGCTGAATTTTACCTGTTCAATGCATAAAATGGGATCTGTGCAAAAGTTGGAGCATATGACAATCACCAAACTCACTTAATATGGTGTCAAAACTTCATGATAGATGGACAAGGCCCAGAATGATCAACGATCCTTCCTTCTGAAAACTGCTTATTGAGAATCATGATGTTTTGTTCTGAGACTGACATGTTTTCCAATACATTAAACATTCAATTATATATTTTTTCTACCTATAGATTATGTGTTAACTTTTAAAATCAACAAAATGTAGCATTTGAGTAGGGGTTCTTAAACTTCTGCACACCACTATATCTTCTACAGTGTAATTAGTGCATTTCCTGTAGACAGTTTTGTATTTTTGTATACAAATTTACTCGCAACTTGTGGGCCACTGTGGACAGTAGGTAGCTGCAACTTTACTTCTCCTAGTTGTGTGGACGTACTAAATAACTCCCTAACTCCTTTTCTACCTCGAAAGGGAACAACAGTAACTCTCACCTTCAAATAATGACGCAACTGTGTAAAACCACCAAAAAGCTGGAAATCCAACCTGCAATATGAGCAGCATTTGAACACATTCCATGATGCAAGTGTTTGATAACAGTTTGGTAACTGTTCCATTGCATAATTTTTACCTCGACTGATATTGATACTGAGAGAAGAAGCATCACAAGTATCTCCGCGGTCCTGAACTCAGGTCTGGGTGTTCTCTACTGCGGGTCTGTGAACAGTGTAGATAGTGAAGAAGTCTGCCTGGTAGTGGGAGAGTGTTTAGGGACGTCAGTCTCTGGGCACCGACCTGCTCCCGAATCTTCAGCCTACAAAGGTGCATGAGTGGCCGAGGAGACACTGTAGAGACACAAACGTGTCAGAAAGGTTCAAAACACAATGGCTGTGAATCCATGGTGGATTATTCTTAGACAGATCTCATACAGAGGTAAGGAGAATCCATTCTTAATGGGGTGAAAAAGTAGGACTGAGTGAGAATGGAACAGAAGCACATGCACATTAGAACACACTAGACCATTAACACTTTATTATAAGAAACAAATGGGCTTCATTAGGGTCGCGCACTTTTTTCAGAAAAGACACTTCGAAATGGTTTATTCACTCAGCATTAAGCTTTATTCATTAAAACATCAGAGGTCTCGTACGTGAAAATCATTCATCATTTCCTTATTACTTTTAATAGGGTGTCTAGTATAGTAGCTAATCCTCCCTCTCAAAGAAAAGAGGCCTTAAAATAGCAAATGACTGATTTTTCAGAACTAAGCCATAATTCATGTCTTAAAAGGGTAATTTATGTCCAGCCTAAGCTGTAGATTCATTAAGCCTGTCTGTGATTTGGCCTCAAGTGCCCCGTGACATATTACAGGTAGTGAAACTCCCCCTGGATTTGTCCTCATTATTTTTAAGCCAGTGACGTCCAGCTCTGATTGGCCACAGTTCTCCACTCTTATAGCAATAACTTTAAAACTGTTTTCATGGCGCCGTTTCATGGTTGCATTTGCTTTTCTATTGTGGTTATAAGACGTTCTTATGAATTTTGTGGTGAGTTTAGTATCAGTTGTGTGTTTGATAAGCGCACAGCTCCTAACCGCTGAAGATATGGTACTAAATACTGAACTTGAATCTGAACGCATGGTGAAAAGTGTACTTTCAGCCTTATTGAACAAGACAAAGCAAACAATATATTAACAAACCACCATTAATGTGTGTTTAAAATGAGTATTACAATTTACTCACATGCTTTCTTCTTTATTTCAGTCCATTCTTCTGTGCTGCTTAACTGCTCAGTCACTCTAGAACACAGGCGGACGTTCCCTGCGTAGTCCAGAAGCAGGCTGACCAGAGGAGCGGCGATACGACACACAGAGGCAGAGGCGACCCATTCACAAAACTGCAGATTGGGATTGGGGACGAGAGAGCAGACGAGTATTTAGAGCATTAAAATGTAATTTCAGTTCTTTTTTTTTTCATTCATTTTCAGTAACCGCTTAATCCTTACTAGGGTGTCCTTGGACTGTGGGAGGAACCCGGAGACCCCGGAGGAAACTAATAAAAAAATATAGTTATACTGCTAAATAAAATGTGTCTGAATCCGGTAAGGCATGCTTGTTTTCATCAGGGTAATGGATGGGCATTCATTGGGTGACCATTATGTTTTATGAAATACTTTCTAATGAAGCTAAAGTGTTGGTTATTTTTGTATAAAGGTAATTGTGTTAATTGTACCTCTGAAAGGTAGAACAATGTTTTAACCCTATAAACTGCAGGGTTATTATTCATTTATAATCTGAAACCTTACTATTCTGTAGTTCTCAGGGTACAAACTCTGTCATTGGGGTGGTACCCCCAGGACACGTCTTCATTGCCTTTAGCACGAGAATATAATCGTACCATATTACATTGCAGTTCTAATTTTTAAGTTATATGTTAACTTAATTCAATTTTATTTTTCTATTTATTAACATTCAATTATGAAAAGGTACAAATTTCCCCTGGAAAAATTAATGTGGTGAACCATAATAAACTGATTTAAGGATCATGTTGTATAAATAAGTGTACACATTTTACCCTGTTTGTACCACTTGGGAACTATAAATCATACAGCCTACTGTCAATCTAATGTGTAATGTGTGTAGCTGCAAAGGACGCTTATGAAGTTTGTGATGAAGAAATGCTCTCACAGCATTTCCATTACACAGAAATGGAAGATAAATCTTTCATTTTAATGTTCTTAATTGTTGAATTATTCCTTAAAATGTCTTCACATTAAATTCATTTAAAGTGTTTTTTTTTTTTTGCTTGTATGAGTTCACATCCCTTTTAGATGGATTTAATCGCCTGAACTACAGGTATTAATAAAACTACAGTCTAAACCGCTCAGGTGAATAATTGTTTTATGCAATAGTATTAAGTCCAGACCTGTAAATTTCTGGTGGCTGGTTCTGTGCAGGTTGTTTGTGAGGGAACTGTATTTGCTGTGACTGACTGAGTCCTCTGGCCAGTGTCTTCCCTTCTGGTTTGATTAATGGAAGAAGGATCCCTGGTGTCTCTGTGAGAGCATCTGAAACAGTCCTGTGCCTTACAGCCGTGGTCCAGCAGGTACTGTAAAATTCCCAAGTGATGTGTACACAGCAGGACTCCGGGGAAATCTGAGGGGTGGGCTGGAACACGAGCATTAACGTCTGCCCCGTGTTCTACCAGGGAGGAAATAGTCCTGGAACAGCCGAGACGTACTGCGACCATCAGTGGGCTGAGGGGGTCCAGGTTAGGGTCTGCACCCGCCTTCAGCAACGTTTCCACGATCCCTGCATTGCCAGCCGCCACCGCGGCGTACAGAGCAGTGGCCCGGTGGTCATGGAACATGGAGGAGCGTTTGTCAGACAGTCTGGCGTTTACATCGGAACCAGAGCTGATCAAGAAAGACACAACATCTTCATGGTTGAACTCGGCTGCCAGATGCAGAGGTGTGATCCCACTTTGCCGGATCTTGGCTCGGCTGGTGACAGGCAGCAACAAGGAGACAATCCTGGTAAAGGAAAGATAACCCAATCAAGATCTGAGTTTATGCCATGAGATAAATCTTTGTGCACTTGAGAAAGTTCTTAAATTCTCCATATCTATACATATGTGAGTGTGTGTGTAGCTTTTCTTTACAATTCTGTATGACAAGGGGCACCGGGGAGCAGTGTGGGGGGACGGTATCTTGCTCAAGGGAACCTCAGTGGTGTCACTGGCAGTCCTAGGATTCAATTAAATATGTAATTACATAGTTGCACTAGGACAGTATAGCTGAAATGGTACGTCTCCATGCCATTAGGTGTAAAGATCTGCTTCTGCATGAAGATTTAAATTTGCTGTTGAAAAAAAAAAACAAGCTGACAGACCGGACGACTGCTGGCAGTTGCCACTCAAGGCAAATGTTGTGTTTGCCTCACCTGTCACACATAAGTCACTGTCAGTCTAATGCACTTTGTTGACCACCCTCGTCCCCACAAGTCTTTAAGCCACTGTTGGGTTGTGTCACATTGTCAAATCCAGCTGTCAGTGACGATAAGGGTCTGCACTAAAGCTGTCTATCAGTTTCAGGGGTGTTACTCTAAAAAAAAGCCCCGTAGGGAACATGGTGACCCACCCGTAAGGGAGTTGCCCCTGCAATCAGAAGGTTGTGGGTTTGAATTACATGCTGCTAGTGACACCACCGAGCAAAGTACCATCCCCACACACTGCTCCCCCAGCACCCCTCATTGGCAGGTTGGTGAAAGGGTTAAACGCAGAGAAAGAATTTCACACTGTTCACTCTGTGTGCTGTGCGATGACTATAAGGGGCCACTTTACTTTATCATTATTATTGCTTCTGTAATGAGTCCCGGGTGGTGCACAATTACACTCACTCTTTATGTCCGTGCTGGGCGGCGATGTGCAGAGGCAGGAGTCCACTGTTGGAGGCTTTATTGGCGTCTGCATGATGTCTGAGTAGAAGCTCTGCTGTACCGCGATGGCCTTGTTTACAAGCTTCACTCAGAGCTGTAGTTCCCTCACACGACTGCAGGTTCACTCTGGCACCTTCAGACATACAGAGAATCCAGGATGTTAACTTCTATCTCACTTCTCTCAGGTATTTACATGTTGCTACTGTCTTTCAGACACAAATGGAAAAGCTTTTCTTTGACGTACTGGGTCACTTCACATGAACCCTTATCTTATCAGACGCCAGCAGATCGCACACGCCGGCAGATAGCATATTTTTACACCCTCAGCTGAAAGGCATGGCATGTAAGTCTATGTAAGTATTTAAACAAAATAGAAAATAAATACTTAATAGAAAATCCATAAAATTCTAATATGTGCCTTTATAGGGATGGGAAAGTGAGAAGGGGATTATTTAATTGGAACAAACTGACTGTGTACATAAATAATAATGTGGTTAGATCAAAAGTCTTGTCTCAAACAGCTTTACTTTTACATTTATCCAAGTGCAGCTATTATTTAATTATCCAGCACAGCAACAGAAAATTTTACTTTCTAAGAGCAATAATGAGTAGAAGAGAATTTCAAATGAATGGTTCCCAGAGGGTAAATTTTTCACCAATCCATAGGTGGTTCTTCCAGTGAGGGCAGTAGGAAATGTGAAGTTAATGTGAGATTATTAAAAATTGTATGAAATCTGGAATGTCAAACAAACAGCCACTCTTCAGTTATTTAACTAACTAAATTAAACGATTAAATTAATTTGAAAACATTCCACAGAAC
>JBBJLR010000001.1:26272758-26287397 GCA_037577145.1 Brachypetersius gabonensis
CACAGAATGCGCTTGTTACTGAGCTGATTAGGGGATCAGGTGTGGTGAGAGCAGTGAAAACACATCAGTGTGCAAAGATGGAGGCCACCTGGACCAGGGCTGAGACCGTTAGACTTCTTTGTAGGCCACGACTACTTCTGTCCAAACACTTCTAACAAAATAAGGACAGAACAATTAATTATAGCTTTGAATATAGTTTTAATAATATATATATATATTAGGGCTGGGTACATTAACGCATTATCGCAGGTCTTTTAAAATCCCTCTGATTTGAAAGTTCATTGCTTTTTGTGTTTTTATGCTCATGTGTGTGGGCTTTTCACAGGGGTCAGGCGTCCCATTACTTTGGTCTATATTATAACGTCCCCAACAGGGACTTTAATGGCACTGCATTCAGATACATAAACTTTCATTTGGAGTCGGGCCCCATTTGCAGCTGCTATAATGGTTCCACGCCCCCATGTTCCAGAACTATACAACTACTGTTGTGGCTGAACATGATCAAATCCTCACAGCAATGTTCCAACCATAGTGTAAAGTCTTCCCAGTAGAGTACAGCAGCAAAGAGAAGACAGACTCCTCATGATATTCCTGATTTCAGACTAAACTTATGTCTAAAAACCTGTCAATTCTTATGATGGAAAATAGAAATGCCAACATGCACTATATGGACAAAAGTAATGGGACACCTGACCATTAGATCTACAGGAACTTTAATGATACTGTATTCAGATACTCAGACTTTAAGATGTTGGTCTCCCTTTGCAGGTGCTATAATTCTCTGGACTCTGAGGGAAACTTGACTTTCTATTACAAACTAGATAATATATATATTAAAATATGCTGTTGTCTATACCGAATTGTGTTAATTGTGCAAATACAAAAATAACAGTAACAGATTATAATAGTGTAACTGTAATAATATGGAATCTGTTTTAATAACTGAGGACACAGAAGTGACAAAACTAAAAAGATGTTCCATGGCATGGAAGTGGGTGACAGCTGATGCTGGACTTATTGTGTGGGGTCAATCACTCGGCCCATGAAGAGCAGGCTGTTGGTGGCTTGGTGGTAAATGAAGAAGAAGAAAGGCCTGTTCACGCTGAAGGTCATGGGCATGGAGTAAGCTGTGATTCCCACGTTCGTCGCTGCAGCGGCGACTGTTCCTTTTTCATCCACTTCAATCACAGCTTTGTGCAGAACCTGAACACAAATCAAGAGTGAATGAGAGAACCATGTGTTAGACCTCCAGTACAGCGTACCAGTCCCATGTTCTGGTTCCTTGTTATTTCAAACAGACAGCCAGACAGACCGACAGAGAGACAGTCAGACAGATAAACAATTAGATAGACAGACAGACAGACAGACAGACAGACAATTAGATCGACAGACAGACAGACAGACAGACAATTAGATCGACAGACAGACAGACAGACAATTAGATCGACAGACAGACAGACAGACAATTAGATAGACAGACAGACAGACAATTAGATCGACAGACAGACAGACAGACAGACAATTAGATCGACAGACAGACAGACAGATAGACAATTAGATAGACAGGCAGACAGACAGACAGACAGACAGATAGACAATTAGATAGACAGGCAGCCAGGCAGACAGACAGACAGACAGACAGATAGACAATTAGATAGACAGGCAGATAGACAGAACGACCAACCGACAGACAGACAGACAGACAGACAGACAGTTGGATAGATAGATATGAAGAGAAATTAGGGAAAGCCGCTAGGTTATGAGTTAACTGTAGTGTCTCTAATATCACAGTAAAGAAATGCCCATAGACCTGTGAGACTCGGAGCCCCGGCTCCTGGCTTATGCCTGTAAGGTTGGCGGAGTCCTTGAAGATCTTCTGGATGCCCATGCCTGGCAGAATCTTGTGCAGGGAGTAAGACTGCTTCATCTGGAATTTAGGGATGTAGACCTCCAGTTTCCTGGGAACATTAAATAGTAAGATTCTAGCGACTAGGCATTGATTGGTTGGTTCCCCTCACTGTGATGATTTTGATCTAGCTCCTGTCACTAAAACCTCCTCTGAGTGTTTAAATGACATCCCTGAATTAACTGATATTATCTGAAGTTTCCAGAATACTACTGGTTAGCTTTAAATCAGTCTATGTTCACAATTTGTGCACTTCTATATATAGCCTTTTAGTACAAGTGCATTTTGAGAATTTGGCAAATGATCAATTACTGTTTTTGTCCCTGATATTATTATTATTATTATTATTATTATTATTATTATTTGAAACACATGAATGGATGAAAATCCAAATGCAGAACAACAAAATAAGCAAATCCATGCAAACATGTACCTCCAAGCTTACATTTTTTTCATGTGCTTGATCCAGTAATTAATTCGATCAGCGTTTATTTCATCGTCGATGGCGGTGTAATCGATGTGGCTGTCCGGCAGGACGATGAGCATCGCTGCTCCACCCAAGTAAGGCAAACGCAACACCCTCACCCTCAGCTCTTCATCACTGGCAACGTAGAACTTGTTTACACCGAACATCATGGGAACCTGGACGATTTTGTACTTGTCTACGTGAAAGCGACTGTTCTCAGTGTAGTTGGGGTTGAAGGGGGTCTCCCAGGCACCTGGACACAGGAAAGAATGACACACACTATGATAAACTGACAAGCCAGTTTCAGCCAAATAGATAGATTATTTAGACAAAAGTATTGGGACGCCTGAGCATTACACCAACAGGGACTTTGCATTTAGAGGCATAGACTTTAATATGGAGTAGGTCCCCCACTGCAGCTATACCAGCTTTCTTTTCACAGTTTCTGTGGGAATTTGTGCCCATTCATTCTGTAGAGCATTTATGAGGTCAGAGCATTTATCTCTGTTCCAGTTCATCTCAAAGGTGTTGGATGGGGTTGAGGTCAGGACTCAAGTTCTTCCACACTGAGCTCCTCCAGCATGTCTTTATGGAGCTCGCTTTGTGCTCTGGGACACAGTCATGCTGGAATAGAAAAGGTTCTTCCCCAAACTGTGTCCACAAAGTTGGAAGCATGGGGTTATCTGGAATGTCTTGGTCTGCTGAAGCATTAAGATTGACCTTCACTGGAAGTAAGGGGCCCAAATCCTGAAAAACAGGTGTGTCCCAATACTATTGTCCATATAATATACTTTCATTACTCACCCTGAAAGAAAATGGTATTGATCAGCATCATACGAGTCAGGGGTTCAATTGTAGTCACTATCTCCTTCACTTTATCCCCGGTTTTCTTCCTCACATGCTTATTAATGGTCTCCTTGCTGACTTCAGCTTCTCCAAAGTCCACATTCTCAAAATCAGCATTGAAGAACTTCATGATCTGATCACTGAAGGCCCTCTCTACTTGGAAATTCTGGTCCACGAAGAGCGCCATTCCCTGTTCCAGTTTCAGAGCTTCTCCCTGGCTGATGTTCCCCTGGAGGTGCTGGAAGAGCTGAGGAATGAGCTCAGGCTGCCCGCTTTGTTCCAGCGAGTCCAGATTCAGCCCTGACAGGATCTGGCTGCGAGTGGAGCCCCTGGCTGCCAGAGAGAGCATGGCGAATGCTGTGGAGATACTGAGGGGTGAGAAGAAAATGTTACTGTCGTGGTGGCCTGAAATCTTACGGTAGAGGTTCATGGCAAAGTCAATGTTTTTATAGGCCAGAAGGGTGATGTTGGGAGTTTGGGCCTCCTGAGCTTGGAGGGCTGGCTTGAAGGAGGACGCACAGATCAGGAGGAAGAGAACCCGGCACTCCATTGGCATTTCAACGTTTGATCTGAAGAGAGAATACCAGTTACACTCCAAAGATCAGAATTACTGCATTGCTGCTAAATGGACTGATTACAGTCCAATACAAAAGTGTGGGTGCCCCCGGTCAAATGACACATTGAATTAATGCACAGTTAAAAGCTTTTTTACTGAATTTAAAATAAAAACATCAAATATGGCCTGTGCAAAATAGGTCCCATTTTATATTGTATGTATTCTTTCCCCAAAAAGTCAATTAGAAACTTTAAGAAACTTTGCAGAAAACTGTGGATTTAAGTTCTCCGTAAAGGATGTCTACTCATTTTCACTTAGAAAATCAAAATATGAAATTTGACTAGAGATGTTAAAACTGTAGCGTTTGACTGCACATTATGGGCAAATTATTGTTGATATTCGGTTCCTTTACAGTAAGATCAGTTACTGCAAAGACCTACATATGTACAGTAAACGATGGTACGATGGAGAGAAACACAAAGAAAGCATGTCTTGGGATGGTGAAACACAACTGTACTCAGAGGTGGGAGGTTTGAAAGTAGCCAATCTAAAAAGATTATTCATTTCTCCTTGCTGCTGATTGGCTGCTGCCCTGTGATGCGTCTCTGGTAGCTGCAGTCCAGAGTTCCTGCTTCAGAACAGGCATTTTCGTTTAAAAGCCCTATATTTGTATTACTGTAAATAAAATGTATTTATTACTGTATTTACCTGCTTATACCAAAGAAAATGCTTGTGCATGAACTCCAGTCCAGTCTATACAGGATTAACATCAGTATTTACATTCTAGCACTGAATTCAGTGTAAACTGTACAGTACGGATAGAGGTTTACCTTTACATTTTCTTTAAGGGTGAGAAGCTGAATTTAAAGCTGAGTTTGTTTGTTTTTTTACTACATCACATTCACGGTTTTTCAATATTCGCAGGTGCTCTTGAAATGTAGCGAGGGTTTACTGTACACACACGCACGCGTCTGTGTGTATACACACACTATAGAACATACACTGCCAAAGTAAATCACGTCAGTACACCATCTAATACAAACCAAACCAAACATACTGAAAATGACAGATACATAGAGGCAACACATTTAATGATCAAAATATAAACAGCTTTGTTGTCCTTCAACTCACCACCACCAGCTAAAGTGCGTTTCAGGCTGCTCTGTTCCCCGTGTTTGGAGAAACAAAGTGCAAGAACGCGCTGAGGATTATCTATTAACAACTGGGTATTCAAACATGTGGGGTCCAGAAGGCAAGTTTTAATCCAAACCTAATCTAATGGAGCGACTGAGTCTCACTAGTACACATAGTACTGTGCCTTTTCTTAGCACAGACCTTTCGAGCCTTTGGAATCCCATTACAGTACAGTACTCTGATAACAGTAGGGTAGAAAATTATGAAAAAATCATATGACAAAAACCAGACACTCTTGATGAATGGGTTAAACTCAGAGGGTGAATTTCATGCTGTTCATAAGGTGTGCTGTGGTGTGTTCATGTATGACAGGATGGTCACTTTTCTTTAAAAAATAAAGTGTATTAGACTATTCCTAGCATGACACTGTGGTCAAAACGTTCTTTTAAAACTAAGAAAACAACAAACACGAGCAAAGGAACTTCACTGAAGGGGAAAAAACATTTAATTTTAACAAGTAAAAAAAATCAAGTTACAAAGATAATTGTGCATGAGCATAAAGACTGAGAGCAGGAGAATGTTCTAAAGTGAAAAGCCTTCGAAAAGCCGCTACCTGCGTTAAGGATGAGAGAAGAAACTGAAAAACCAAGAGCATGAGCACGGTCTACTAGGGAGAACCTTAAGAAACCAAAAGAATGGATGAAAAGCTTGAGAATGGATGACAATCTCGTCAGTAGCATGTCTTTACTACTAATACACATCATATGCTTATGTGACTGCTTGAAAAATACATCTTGATTGCGGCATACGTCAGACACACTCGGATATTTGCAGCACTGGTAAATCCAGTGAGAGGTACCTGTAAACACTCTCAGTAAAGCGTCTTCGCTTTACTGCATTGGAAGTACAATGATTCCATCAGGTTTTAGAGTCAGAACTGCCCTGTCAATATCTAACATATATGCTTCAATAAGCCCACGACCAATGCAGACCATCCCTTAACAGGCGCGTTATCTATGCTCTCAAACACGCACACGGAGTGACGAGTTACTGATGAACAAACAGCAGTAGCTGTTTAATTATAGTGAGTTTTTTAACCCATGCAGTTGAAATACTGCCCATTGTAGCCTCTCTCTCTCAGAGAATCATCAAGAATTGTGATCTTGGGATAATAAGACTTGACAATACTTTTTAATTCATTTAATGCGTCCCAAAAACGAGATATACATTAAAAGGTCCCTCTGGACACTTGAACCCGCACCAAGGAAAAAGGTAGGATGGGGTTTCATCGAGGAATCTATAAAGCACTACCCAATCACTGATAGGTAATGCACCAGGAAACGGTCCCTCTTACATTATGCCCGGTAAAGAAAGATAAGACAGGGTGTGGTGTCCCCAAATACATGGTCCTGAAAAGCCCCTACACACCAAAGAAGGGTTTCAGTTTTTTTCCACTCTCCTCTGGCTTAGGTGTCTATGAAAGCAGCCTCCATCTATTAAATCACCCCACTTGTTCCAGTCGCGAACCTCCTTCTTCCCGAAAACTACAAACAGATCATTATGAAACTTATATTAGCATATTAAAAGGCGTTGTGGTAAAAAGGCCATAACAGACTTAAGCAAGAAAAAACTGTAATGGGCTACAGAGCCCTCCCTTCTTCCCCTGACTTTAAAAAAGTAAAGCAGCGGTGTGTATAAACGCCACTTCACACAGTAGGCTATGGTACTACGTTTCATGTGAATGCCTGTTCAGTTCTGTCCATGTAAGAGCCTTAAGAGTGAATCCATGGGGAATAGTGTGCGCTAGTGATGAATGGCCCTTCCTGGAACCTGGTCCTTCCTGTCATTCAGACACCGAGACGATTTAAAGGGGTGGACGGGGCAGCTAGAAGTTGGTTGCTATAGAGCTCTGGCTATAGATCCCCATGGTCTCACTGGCTGTCTTTACTCCCAGTGTCCTGCTCACCACCTGATGAGAAGAAAAGCAAGGCCATAAATGAGGTTAGAAAACTTAAAACTACACTATGTGTTCTTTACCAATTTTTAAAATTCAAAGAAATGGAAACTTTGTAAGAAAACGGCTTCTCCTACATCACCTTCACTTTAAATGATGGAACGCTTTCTGAAGACAAAAATATCTACCAAGTCTCAACACCACTATAACCTAAAAGAATTAGCCTTTACCTGCAACTTTTGTGTCCGGCTCATGTGGTGAGGTGGACTGAGCCTGTTGTTGGGGCTGCCTATAGGAGAGGTAAGACATGATGACATGTATAAGCACTTTTCCACGGGTCCACAGGAACCTTTCTGTGTCTAAACTGCACTGTGATGGTACTGAAGTTGAATCAGGTTTTGATGTTCCAGATGTATCAGTGTATCCGGTAACAGAGTTTCTGATTCAATTCTCTCCACAGTTTATGAACCGGTTGTTGCAAAACTGCATTCATGTCGAACCTGTCAGAGACGCTTTTGATATTGTGGTGTTTCATTATTTATAACTTTGTTTGAGTATACATTTTTTCTCAGCATTCTTTATCCATGCTAGAGATAAATGTTAGTGTCATAGAAAACTCCATTGAAATTTGTCTTCAGCATAGACAGACAGACAGACATGCTTGTACTTCATCAATTTCCTATTTGTTAGTTTGTGTCTCCACTTGCTTGGAGAGTAATAAACATTACTCTCCAAGCAAGAGAGTAATCTCTTTCTATGCAACATTTCCATCGATTAGAAAGCAGCGATGCAGTCAGCTTGGCTGCGGTCCACTTTTGACCCTGCCGCCGAGCAACTTCGGTACACAAATAAAGCATGTTTTTCAGCACAGCGTGGTTCCCTGTGCAGGTGGAAAAGCACCACATGTGAGCTGCTAAAATACAACCGCTTAGATCATAAATGAAATATTAGACAAGCCTTAAAATTTCAAGAAGCAAAAACTCTTAACCGAAAAAGTTATTTTCAAAGTGATCAGAGAGGAATAAAGTGTTTTAAAATGCTTCATACCTATCAAAGTAAGCTTGTCTCCTTCTGCGGAGCTCTTCTGCTGTGAGGTTTTCACTCGGAGTGCTTTGTGCCACGCCACCTGTTGTACTTCCTGAAGAAGCTGGAGTGGCGGCAGTTACAGCCTCTTTAGTGCTGAGAAGGCTGCTGCTCCCTGAAGCTCCTACAGTAAGGAGACAAAAGCCCACAGATTTTTTCCCACTGATCCATTACCAATTTATTTAAAAAAAAACAGTCTTTTTTTATTATTGTTAAACACTTGAAAGTTGTTGAGTGAGTTCTAAGCGTTCCTTTCTAAGATGGAAAGAGTCTGTAACAGTGCAGGTCTGACCCCTATTAACTGGTTGGTGATGCGGAGTCGAATTCTAGACTGTCCTTTAAGTTTAAATGCACTCGTTACTGTTTTAGCACTTAATAATTCATTCAGCAGTCAATAGCACATTATAATTATATTAGGTTGCTTTTTGTTGGTAAGTAGTGTTGAATACGACATTTTGTGGCCAATAAAGGCACTCACATAGTGAACATACTTTTAACTTGTGTTTGCAAAGAATAATGAGTATTTTTAGTATATATTACATGTGTAAAGCATTGCAAATATAGAAAATCTGAGTCTGGGTAAGAACTTTTGACTTCTAGTGTCTCTTCTAGCTTTACTGTGTCTGAGCATGTTTTACCAATGGAGGTACTATTTGTAAAGTTTATACCTAAAAGATCCAGTTTTCACAGGGAGCTTTACCGACCAGATCATGAAAATAGCATTCTTCCACCAGTTATTTTTTAAATGCCATGTAAATATTTCTGCAAGGTTTGTTCAGAGTGTTTAAAAACAACTTCCTCAGTCAAACTCCATATACCGCAAAAATAATGTACATTCTAATACAGTCTGGAAAAAATTCAGTAGAGCTTTCCAAACGAGAATTATGTTTTCATATACAGTAGTCTTTTTTGCAATATTTTTGGTTTACTACACTGTTACTATAGCCTGATTGGCCCATTTGTGATCATTATTTATATTCAGCATGCTTGACTTGATAAAACCTGGAAAATACGGAAGTCAAATGGACCCATTGATGAGACACATGGTTAAGAAAAGGCAGATTTAAATTTGTAGGGGGGTTAAATGTGTAGGTTTAAGGGTTTAAAGGGTTTACAGGACAAACAATCCTCTTCAGATCATTTCATGGCTGTAACACACCGGTTAGAGAGTTTCAGTGGTCACATGTCTATGTCTTACCCTGCATACTGAGCTGTATGGCCCTGCGAAGGTCAGCCTCCTCATCCTCCACTTCCATATCCTGTCTGCTTAGAGCCAAAGCCTTCCTCAGCTCCTCCTCATCCTCATCGATCACACCTTCCTCCATACCATGCCTGGGCTCCAGTACATGCTGACCTGAGGTTCTGGAGAAAAGTCGTGGTTAAACTAAAGTAAAGTCTTCTCAAGTCAATCTTGCTGTCCTGAACAGTACTTATGGATCTCACTAACAATTCTTAGATATAGATGAAATATAGACTTTAGATATAGATTTTTCAGACTAAAAAGTGTTAGTTATGAATTTTATACAAAATGAATGAGTTTTACAAAGATTGGATTTCTTTAAAAATTACTACAGTAATCCAAGAGCACCCGCGTATAGGGAAAAACCGCATTGTGTTTTGGTAAATAAAATGCCTAAAATGCCTATTTTTATAATGTAAACCCTAAATGTGCCCCCAAATATGCTCCCAGAACACTTAAATTTCATTTTAAACTCAGTTTAATGCATTACCCTTAAAGAAAATGTAAAGGTAAATAAATAAGCAGAATCAGAAAACTTTGCTTAAAAAAAACCCAAAACATTAGCATTAACGATTAGCATTAGCAGCATCGTACACAAAAGAAACATTGAAATAGGGCATGATATGGACACACCTTTGACCAGCACTTGTCTGAGCCTCTTCCTCTCCAATGAGTTTTGGTCGATGCTGCTGCTCCACCCTCATGATTCGCAAAATCTGGTCTGCTTCACATTCGGGCAAGTTCCCTCGAATGACAAAAATGGAATAGCCTAAAGACAAGACAGGAACACACACACACATATTAAGGCCACCTTACACTCGCATTGGAAACTGTTTAAATGTATTTCAATGATCAGAACGCTACTCAAAAGGAGGTTTACCTTCTTGCTGTAACTGTGCAAGGAAAAGTGCCAGATATGTATCTGATATGAGCTCTGGTCCCGTCAAAAGCGAGTTCAAATTAAACCACTACGAAGAACAACAAGATGGTATGAGCTTTCACTTCCACACTGTCTCTTCAGATACATAATCACATGACACCCTTAGATTAATTAGCAGCTCATTTTCTTCACTTTAGCATTTCATTAACTGCTATTTTAGGAATGAATGAAACAAACGGTGCTTTTCCACCGGCACAAGGAACCGTGCTGCATCGTGAACAAATGTTTTCTATTACAAATGAAGTGACCCATAACCGAGCCGAACCCGAGCCGCTCGACCGCAGGGTCGAAAGCAGGCCAGGAGAGCTGACGCCATCACTGCTTTCTGATTGGTCAAAATGTCATCACAAGATGGAAAGAGGCCACTGATTATTTAATGTCCTCACAAAAAAAAAAAAAAAAACAACAGTGGAGAGACAAACTAACTACTGGGAAGTCAACAAAGTCTGTTTGGGCTGATTATAAATTTCAGTGGGAGTTTTCTATGACATTAAAAAAAAAAAATTATCTTTAACTCTGTGAGAGACAGACATCAAGTTATCTGGGTTAGATTTCCATCACATGGATAAAGAATGCTGACAAAAAATTTATACTCAAACAAGAGTATAAATAATTAAAGACCACAACATTAAAAGCAGCTCTGATAGAAAAACTTCCCGGCGGTTCGACTCCATGGAAGCGATTTTGGAACGAAAGAATTTAGTCAGAAATGCTGTCACTGGACTGAGATACACTGGAACATCAAAACGTGCTGCAAGTTCAGTACCGTTACAGTACAGTTCAGATACAGAACGGTTCCTGTAGACCTGTGGAAAGGGCCTAAAGTGTCTAATGCTCAGACTTGTAGAACACAGTGTATGTAAATTTGAAAAGTGCAGATTCCATACCTGCTGCCCCAGTTTCCGTACTGTAAACCAGTGCTCTTTGTAGTTACATATAAAGGCTTTTTCATTTCTGAAACCACAGACAACTTTCTAGTTAATATGAATTTCTAGTTAAAATGAAGAAACCACAACAAGCACATTAGAATGAGAACAGTGACTCAGAAAAGAACTTACACTGGGTCTATCATGAGCCGCTGGTACTCGCGGCTGTTAAAGAGGATCAGCTCCAAACCCCACACGCCTAAAGCGTTGCTTATTACCTGCCGCGATCAAACATAGACATTTAACAACACTTCAAAACCAATATCAACATTAAAATGTATCTGACTTCATGTACATAAACACAGTAGTTCAATAAATATACTTTGGATTTGTGTCAAAATATTGTAAATTTACTTTTTCAAAAATATGTGAAACCTGCAAATCTATTTTTATACATTTGGCCCTATTTTGACCCATTTTTAAAAGTAGTTATTGTACATTTTTTTGTATTTTTCAACATAAAATATTGCCATTCTATTTGTATACCTTTCGGAGCATTTAAATTAATTTTTATCATTTTTGTGTGCATTTGACAAAATACAGAGAGGAATCAGCAAAAGCTGTTTGTAAACTGTTTTGGCCGTCAGCTCAAACCATACATTGCACTTTGGCCAATAAAAGAAACCCCCTCCATTTTTTGTAAAAATGTTCCTTGAATAAAAGAAAAGCGTGAGGTTTTAACAGGCAAAGTCACAGATTTGGATCAAACTTGGTTCTAACAATGTTGAAATCTCAGAGGATTCCAAAACAATCAAGGCCAGGTCAAACTCCAAAGTACCACAGAGATATAAGCAACACACAATATGACTCATCAGTAACTCACAGGTTTAATAGGACTAATCATGACCTCATGGGGAAAACGGAGAGACTGTTTTTAACTGTTCAAAAGCTCTTTATATGTTGTGTTTAGTTTTATATTATTGTGATACCCAGGTGACCCAAGTGAGGGCACTGTTAACATAAAAATACTTTGCTAAAAGGAGAATTTGGAACACTTTTGGTTAAGATTACGTCGGTTTATATGTTAATAAAGTCCTCAAAGAGTGGTTTGACCTGAAATGCATCGTTCTAACCAACCATGATCCACTGATCAACAGTGGCGGTGAAGGGAACCAGCTGTCTGCAAAGTTTAATACGAGTTAAAAACTTCTTTAAATAATTATTTCGTGAAATGGCTACAAATATGGTTTCTGGTGCTTTCCGGTCTTGACATGAGACTAGATCATATTTTTAAAAATCCATTCAGCAGATTTCCCACTCGCTCACCATCTTCAATATAACACGGAAAAACCTGAGACGCATGGAAGTTCACTAGAGAGATTATTTTCTGAATAAAATGGCTAAATATGTTTTACAGACAGCTCAGACCCTGGTTCCTGTCACGGTAAAGAAATCTGAGTTCAAATCAAACCCGCTGAATAATACAAAACCTTATTATATTTAAATATTTTAATAGCCAAGATGTATCTGTACACTGTTAGTTGAACGTTTTGGTTTACTTACTTACATTTCTATGCTGTAATGTTTTAAATGCACTGGAAACAGCAGTGGCCGATTACATTCTCACAAATGTAGTGCTTATCAATGTAGAAGTAGTATGACATGGATCTACAAATACTGCATTTAGCTTATTATTAATAACAGAAACTTTGTAGAACAATACATACAAAGAAATCAAGTACAATCTTACTTGAATGGAGAAGAACCCGCTGTCATCCATGTTCCCTGACGGTTGCTGTGGTAGAGATGGGAAAGCAAAACCACCAGTGAAGAGTTTTTAATGACACTGAGCTCTATATGTACCCCAGCTCTCTTATTTACCTGTAAAAATGTCCGGTACTCCTCGCTCAGCACGCCGCCCTCAGCCATCCTCATCCGCTCTTCCTCATCCAACTGCTGCGCGATAGACGACAAGTCCACTGGAGTGAAATATTCCCCCTGAAGCAGGTTATTCAAGCAGTGCTGGGCACATAAAGAGCCCTCTTGCTGTGAGGAAATAAATGAACATTTGTTAAACTGACATCTGATGTACACTGCATGTCCAAAAGTATCCAGACGCTCTTTTTAATGAATTTAGCTTTAAATTGGACAAAGACTTGTGTGGTTTCTATAGAAGCTCCAAAAGGAATGGTTGCTCTGGAGAAGCCAATGTTATCAGAGTTAGGAAACCTCCAGCACTGGATTGGGGAGAAGCATTTTCTGGAATAACCGAGATCTAAGCAAATCCTTTGGGATGAGTTAGGGTGCTGTTAGTTAGCCACATCAGTGATTGACCTCAGTAATGCTCATATGGCTGACTGCTATCAAATCCTCACAGCAATGTTGATACATCTTGGACAAACCCTTTCCAGAAGAGTAGAGGGTGCTACTGCCAGAAAGGGAATCCAACCCCTCTATGAAGAATTTATGGCGTCTACAAACTTTTGGACACATTATGTTTACCGACATCTACGGCACTTAACAGACGCTCTTATCCAGAGCGAGGTACATTAGTGTTCAAGTAAACCACATCTATTCTTTAACCTGCAAAGGTGTACTTCAATCAACGTTCGCTATTCAGCCAAGTTACTGCCAGCTAAGTACAACTCCTGTCAAAGAAAACTCCGAGGTTAATGCAAAAGTAAGGAAGACATGCACCTTTAACGCAGCCTGACACAGACAGCCAAATCATTAGTGGCCTAACTTTGCTATGTGTGATAAATGTTATGTATTTATCATATTTACAGTATCTGACCTGATTAATGCTCTCATGGCCGAGAGCAATCGAATCCTCACCGCAATGTTGCTATATCTAATATCCCTGAAGAGTAGAGTATGTTATTGTAACCCAATCCCTTTGGTAATACTCTCGCTTTCAAAAGAAAATGTTTGTGTCTACAAATGTTGGACACATTACATGATCTAACATGCACTTTCAACGCAGACTCACACAGAGAGCCAAAACATTAGTAGTCCAACTTAGTTATCAACCTCTAAAGCACTTTCAAGCCGTGAAAATATCATTATGTATGTCAACTGTAAGAAGACTTTATCCACAGTTATACTGTTTAGGCTGGCTTCCCTGGTTCCAATGTTTTGGCTAGCTTTTAGCACACAGGAACCACTGAAGCTGAGCTCTGGGGGCTTTATTGACCTCATAATTTCTTCAAAACCGAACAGAACTAACACACAAAAACACCAACAAGTATTTATGACCTAAACCTTTCGTCCTAAAGTTTTAAAACAGACTGGGTCAAGTGCTGTTGTCATTTAGCAAGTTAGCTTAGCAAGTCAGCTAACCGCCTAGCACAGAGCTAACCAGAGCCACAGTCAGCTGAGAACCTTTTCAAACCATCATCTCCTCACTGAGAAGATCCTACAACGTTCTCACACACTAAACACACCATACACCAGGAGAAACACCAGATGAGAAACACCAGAGCTCACCTTCTCGTGGAAGATAGACTCCATGATCCAACAACTGCCTCTGAACCTTCATAACTACATCATCATCATCATCATCATCATCATCATCATCAGAGAGAGAGAGAGAGAGAGAGAGAGAGAGAGAGAGAGAGAGAGAGAGAGAGAGAGAGAGAGAGAGAGAGA
>JBBJLR010000001.1:26287406-26297791 GCA_037577145.1 Brachypetersius gabonensis
ACACACACACACACACACACACACACACACACACACACACACACACACACACACACACACACACACACCACCAGTTTTAAGAGTCATAAAAACAAGCCTTAATTCATGCTCATGACCACAACACTGTCTGAATTTCTGATGCTGAGACTCAAAAGCCCTAAAACTTGTACTTTCCGTGTGCCAGGAGTGCTTGTACACTGTACAGCAATGAGCAAAAAGCGAATGTCACAGAGGATTTAAGTCTGAGCACAATTGTAAAACAGTATTTTTAGAGTCGGCCCTCACGAACGCATCCAGATTGGATGATCCGGGTGGACTGTAAAGGGGGGGGCAGTGTCTCACGGTCAGAGAGGCTGCCTGTCTGTGCGGCACCCTCCATCCTCGTGACTGACCTCACAGCGAAATGCAGAGCAGTGGATCATTAGGAGAAGTGGTTCAGGGCGGTGCAGAGCGAGCACGGCACATCCGCCACTGGAGGGATCAAATCTGTGCCATCTGACGCTCAAGGATTTATGGGTTTAGTCAAAATTGTTTTTTCCAGAGGGTAGATTAAGTGATGAGGGATGTTTACAGTGAGGGCAGAGCTGCACATTCTTCCCGGACTCTGATACTAAAAAACAATGTCCTCAGCTGCGCGCTCGGGCGCTTCTCCTGCCTGCCGGGCGTGTAGGATCTGACCGGGGGCTTCACACGGGGGCACCATGCAGGTGGAGGCGGTGGTCCTGCTGCTCGGTTTCTGCCTGATGGGTGTGGCCGGGAGGTCGACCCCTCCGAGGGGTCAGAAACTGGAGACCTACAAGCAAAGCAGGTAAAGAGGCCATCTGCTCAGTGGAACAATAGTGTGGCTGTCTGTTTATTCTGCTCTGCATACCTGAACCTTTCAGTATAAATAGTCTGAAAATGGGTAAGTCTAGTTCTGCAGCCTGTTCAAAGACAGAGAACAGACCATCTGGTATTGAACTTTAGCCTCGTAGTGTATCCCATCACAGTGAATCCATCCTGGATGACATTTATAAAAGAGGTTTTATGGTGATTTTTCTCTTCATCTGCCAGACTTTAATGACCATATGTGTTAGAATCTGTGCAAAAGCGAACCGACTGAGGCGTCCAAATGACTCAACATTTGGTGCCGCCGCACATCTAGGCCTGATAATGGCCATTAAAACGCTTTACTGCATGAATTATGATTTTTAAACTGAAAGTAGCATATATAGAGCATAGTCTACACATACAGTAAAGAATACACTGCCTTGTAATGAAAAAAAGAAAAAAAGTGCAGTGCCCATTGGAAGTGTATTAATTATTCATATACGCCCACAGTATGCTTCTCTGAACTTGTTGTGTAGGAATAATGCATTGCATACACACACATGCAGGCACACATACTCACACAAACATGCAAACACACACTTCAGAGGCCTGGTCCCACCATGTAAGATGTTTAGAGGTTTAGAGGAAAAGACTGCTTTGATCTAAACAGATCATTTAACTTGTAGCAGCTTTTTCCAGTTCCCCCTTTTGTTCCTTGGTTGGCCACTACTGGATTTGTCCTGACTCCTACAGATGATGAGAAGTTGTTGTTCCTGTTTGTCCAAAGACCATTTATTTTAACAAATGTTGTTTACAGGTGCATTAAAGGCAAATACAACAATAAAACAAAAGTTAATTGGAATATCTCTGGACCCTCTAAGGACTGTTTGTCCTCTCAGCTACCCCAGATGCTGTGACCTCTCTGGCCTCTTAAGGCCTTTTCCCTCTAGGCTCCCAGTTTTCCTCTAGGTGGGGGTAGATACACCTGTGGCCATATATGATCATTACTCACACAGACACCCCCACACACACTAATATACAATATAGGAAGAAAGATTAACATAGAAATTAGGAATTAACATGAAGCTCATTTGGCTCCTACATATATATAACTCATCTATATATGATTGTTAACACATGAGAAAGCAATACAGTACAGAATTCAGTTATGGTGGTTTAAAATGATCTATTAATCCCTTACTTTAACCTCCATAAAAGGACATTAACAACATTGGCTCGAGGAACTCCAGTAATCTCTATGGGAGGCAGTAGTTTATGGGTTATAAAGTATAACAGCTGGGGTATTAAGTCTCTAAGAGCCTCTGCAGAGACTTCAGTATCAGAAGGAATAGCAAAGAAAGAGACAGTTGGATTTAATTGTTTGTCTTTGATGACTCTTTGAGATTTAACGTATTATTTAGGAGAAACTGGACTATCCATATAGGAGAAGTAAGATATATGAGAGAGAAGGGAGTTTAGTTCCGGATAAACGTGAGCGTTATTATCTTGGAAAATCGGAGCACGTGTGACTTTACTGAGATCTCCGCTAAACCTCAAGAGGAGACACGTGTGAGATTAGTGGAGCCTTTCGCTCCGGAGAAAATATTTTCCTCTTAAACGTTCCTACTGAGAGATTTAATTCAAACTTAAGGCGAACATTGACTAATGATGTTTAACGCAAGCGATCACTAATGTCTGGCCGAGACGTGTAAACATGAAATGACTGTAAACAGAAATAAAGAAGAGTTTTACTGGTTTTAACATGTGGATGGTTCCAGTTGCCATGTGCGACAGAGGATTTCTTGGAAGTGGGCCTACTCCAGTAACACTGGCTCTAAGTGAGACCCAAGAGATTTCAAATGCATCCAAAAGGCCTAATCTGCCTCAGATGCTGTAATCAGAGGACTGTAATCTGTCTGTTTGATTTCTTTCAGTGCAGAGTGACTCTGTTTCTTGGAAGTGCAGCAGAGCCTTTCAGATTACAGTAACGATAATCAGGTATCCAGTGTGTGTCTCCACTTCAGAGCACATTCGTCTCTGTATTTATAAACGTGAATGAAAATGTAACATTTTGAGGCGCCACAAATTACATAATATATAGTTGTTTTATGAATCAAATGGATAACGTATAAAATATTATTATTCATTTTAGATTTACTGATAGCATGTAGCACAACTTTCGCATTACTTTTCCTGCTCACTGTACTAAAGTGTGGGATTTGTATGAAGCACCATCATATCAAAGAAATTTCCTTGCAGGAGTAACTGGCTTGGCAGTTTTGGCAGCTGGTGGCCTAGTGGTTAGGGAGTTCGCCCTAAGATCAGAAGGTTGTGGGTTTGAATCCCTGATCTGCTAGTGTCATCTCTGAGGTTCTCTTGAGCAAGGGTCTGTCCTCACACCCTGTTCCCCAGGCACCCCTGCTTAACTTGGTAAATGGATTAAATGCAGAGAAAGAACACCATGGTGTTCACCTGTGACTATTTGAAACAAAAGTCTTTAAGAAATCTACAGCAAAAATCAAATAGCTTTTTGCAGCACTGTGCTTTAAATAAGGTCCAGTCTTTTAGCAGAAATGTCTTCAGCTCCTAAAGGTCACAAGGATCCCTCATAAAGACTCTCAGTTTCAAAGTAAATTTGAAAAAGTCAGTCGATTGGCAAGGCCATGCAAGCACCTTCGCCTTCTTTTTAGGTATTTGGGTTTGTTGCCCCATAAAAATCTTCTCTATGGATCATATGTCAAATGATGTTTGTTTTATTGTTCATTATCCCAGAAGATTTCTGATTTGTCTGAACCAGTGATGCTCATCTCCAACCCTGAAGCAGGCATCCAACACAGTTCGCTTATTTCCCTGATCCAAAAAATCACTGCTTTATCTCACCTGTCAATCACCAGATTTTGTGACTGTGTTTGCATTGGTGAGCTGCAGCCCTACAGGAACATCCCTGGTTTGTATACAAATGTTAGATGTGAACCCCCTGTGCTCCATTTTTAGAAAATGAGTTTTGCGTTTGGTGTGGGGCATTTGTGTCTGCTGCTTTCCAAGGTGTCCTGCTCTTTTCCAATGGCTGCTGGCTTCTCTCTTACCTTCCTTATCATAAGTCTGGGAGAAATGTTGCGATCAGTCATCGTTCCTCACACTTTCCTGCTGCATATTATTAAAAGAGTTGTACTGACAGGCATGTTGTTAGAGAACACTTTAGGAGGCTCCTTCACCTTCACCATGATTAGTAGTGCTAAGTGAAATGCTCCAAATAATAATAATAATAAAAAACATCTCGTTTAATGCCATTAGGTACAATTCCCCCCAAAATATAATTAAATAAAAAAATGTGCAGCTTTAATATTTAGAACCTGATTTTTGTTTTTATTTTAACTTTTTAAATTTCATTGTATAGCTGTACAATGACAATAAATATATTTGATTTGATTAGATAAAAGTATAATAGTGTTTGAATATTTTTCTTTCTACTGATTTCATATTTTTGTTCACATTTGAAAGTGGAGGTCAAATGACATAAATCTGATGTGGATGCACAAACTGGACATTTATTAAATAACAAAAGCTATACTTGTTTCCCCTCACTGTAAGTGGATTTCCCATGGGTTCTCTACAGCTTAATGGAGTGGTTCCCAACCTTTTTTCCTTGAAGCCCCCCTTGCCTGTGTGCAAGACAAGCCAGGCCCCCCAACCCCAACTCCTACCCGCTTAGATGCATGAAAAGAATTAAGTAATTAATTACAAACTTTTATTTGCAAAAAATAAACAGTGATTGTAGATTTTAGTTCTTATACACACACACTCACACGTTTACGTTTCTACGGATTTTATTAATTTAACGTGTACAAATATAAATTTGGTAACCTGACAGACAAAATTTCGCGCACCCCGTGTGATCTCCAGCGCCCCCCTAAGGGGGGCCCGGACCCCAGGTTGGGAACCACTGGCTTAATGTACACATTTCTTTACATACTGTGACTGTCTGCAGCAAGTACACACGTTATCATTAGAATCAATGCAAACAAATAGGGAAAAATGAAATAATGTCAAGATTTGTTTGTAAAATGTACTTGATGTGCTGGACAGAAGAACACAGGTTCGGTTCCAGATTTCACCTGGATGCCTTCAGCTTTAGCACGGGTTTTAAATCAGCAGCTCCTGAATTCATCTAATGAAGAACTGATTGAGCTAAACCAGGGATTTGAGGTTTTTGATGAGAACTACAACGGTAGTCTGGGACTTATTAATATTGTGTATATTTTAATATTATCTTTTAGCACATAAGCATACATTACCATCTAATTTTAGTATATGCTTATATATTAGCTTTTATTGTAATAATAGCTTTTATAATATAAGCATATAAACCTATACTGCTGAACGGGTTATGAATATAATTTCCTCAGACTTTTGCACAGTATTGCATGTAAACAGCACAAAAGCACACACAGAGAAGCGAAGGCTGCACGTAGATAGTGTGTGTTCTCTAGGGCTGGCAGCGAGGGGATAGGACTGGAGGGACCTTTTTTGCCAAGAGGATTAGTAACCAGCTGCTGAGAGAGAGGGAGGGACGGGAGCGGCAGCCATCACCACTGCACTCTCCCACTGGCCTGAAAAGGAGCACCCTGCCATCATCACAGTGGATGACATTAAAACACCACTTTACGCCTCGCCGTGCCGCTCCAGCCCAAGAGAGGCAGCGTGCACTTCTCTTCTTTTATTTCCCCATTAATCCATTTTGGGCATTCAAATTCATCTACTGTGACCTACTTAATATTACGCAGGCAGGGCTTACTGCGCCGAGGGTCGCCAGTTCTGTTCAGAATGAGCCGTAATGTTCATATCATGATGCGGTAAGTGACCTCTAGGCCACCGCAGTCAAGCTATTGTCACAATCAGTGCAGAAAATAGGACAAAAAGTGCCCCAATACTTGGAAATCCCAAAATAAACTGCATTTATTCATAGGGTTGTGATTCATTATTGCGTGCGGCAGGTTCATAAAGCGCCACGGCTGACGTGCAACTCTCTTCCATACAGAATCCGGAGGGAAACCGAAATGGTGCAAGGAGGAACTCAGAAGTCTGGCAGGTTTGAGTTTTTGTGCAAACATGTTTTTGGTTTTCTGTGTAGTCAAACAAGACTTTAGGATGTGTTTCACAGTCTACAGGAGTTTGATCAGTCTCGGCCGAGTGAGTCATCGTGTTTCGTTTCAGGCATAAATATCTAGAGGAATGTCACATCTGTCGCATATGTCACTTCCAGACTAAAATCCCTAAATGCCCGAGAGGAAAAGGGTTATTCTCTTATAGTGACAAGCCAGAGTGTTTTTACTCTACATGAGAAGTGTTTCATTTGCTTACCAGTGTAAACTGTTTTGTTGCACTTAATTGTTTGAACAGTCCAATCTTCAGAAGAAGTCCAGATATGACAAAATCTCCCATGACAAAGTCAGAACAACTTCTAAGGATAGATGACCACGACTTTACAATGAGGCCTGCATTCGGAGGTAAGTTTTCATCTAAGCAATCTATTTGTCAATTTTGTGTTTAAAAAAAGGTCAGCTGAGACCTTACACCCTCAAGTGACCAATCAAACCAAGAATTTGCAACCGCTTTGGATGCCACAGTCATCTATAGCTCCTCCTTGCATTACTAGTCAACACCTGCATAGTGTTCTCCTCCAAGCGTGTTGAGCTGGCGGAAGTGCATTCGGAAGTGCATTCATGGAAAATAAGTTCAAACATATCTACAGTGAACACACTTTTAGTTACACAATTTTAGTTAACAAAATAGGGCACAAAACTAATAAAAAGTGCTATAACTTTTACAAAGGCCATGTTTTATGTTTTATTTGTTTCCCAAAAATGTTAAGTGAGGATTTATACTTATTTTCAACAGAGCACTTCATTTGACCAAGAGTGCTCCTTTAGCATAAAACCGTAAACCGTAAACGTTTTTGGGAAAGTATCAAATGTCAGACGCTGTTCTGCATAATCCTCAGGGAGTACCACTGCGGTGCCTCGTAAGGCCTGACCCTGACAGAACTTACTAATACAAAGCTTAGATCCTACACTGGTAATATCTAAATATGGTCCGGGTGAACAGGATTTTGCAATTTGTTTGTGGTCTCATAGCAAGTAAACAGGGATTTTGTTTGGGTCTCAGTGTGCAGGATTACAAAACATGTTTCCCTTTCCTTTCATATTCATGTATCAAACCTAAATATTCTGACTTGATGTGCCAGTGGGAGCAGCAGCCACCAGGCGGTTTCATGCTCTTAAAGAAGTCATAACATTTTTTAAAAAAATACACCATTGCATTGAACAAGATATTTCAAACAGCAATGCAAACGGTAATTACAACTTGTACACACTAGTGGTCCAATCTAGTGCCACTCTTTTACAGATTTCTGTCTGGTTATATCAGATGTCAACTGTGGAGGGCTTTAAAGTCACCTCCTGAGGGTAAAAAAAAAAAACCAAGAGAGACCTGGACACAGTCCAGATGTGGGAGCTACAATTTTGATCCATTGTGACCTAATTGTATTGTTGTACTATGGGGGATAATGGAGAGTCTGAGGCTAAAATAGGGCAAAAAACACCGTCAAATCCTGTTCACTGACGAAACTCTTTCCTGAGCCTGGAATTACAACAGTGTGTACATTTAAAAGGTCACAATTAATGAAAAAGCGAATTGAACCCTTTTCTCTCTTACTATGATGCTTCTCTCATTTAATTGTGCAATCACAGGACCTCCTATACCTGTAGGAGTAGATGTTCAGGTGGAGAGCCTTGACACTATCTCTGAAGTTGATATGGTGAGTATGTGCTTTCTATAATGTCAATTAGTGTACTTAAAAATGCACTTAAAAAAAACAGAGAACAAAATTGGCCACTTTTGGGAAGATTTACCATTGTTACAATTGTTTTCAGGACTTTACCATGACTCTGTATCTGAGACATTACTGGAAGGATGAACGTCTGTCCTTCCCGAGCACCAACAACCAGAGCATGACCTTCGACAGCAGGCTGGTGAAGAAGATCTGGGTTCCTGACATGTTCTTCGTTCACTCAAAAAGGTCTTTCATCCACGACACAACCACAGACAACGTGATGCTGCGTGTATACCCGGACGGAAATGTTCTCTACAGTTTAAGGTACAAAAAACAAAATATTGCTTTTTGTTATAAAGAATATTGTTGTGTTGATGACTTGAGGTATTTGCGAAGGGGGTCTCTGTGGGACTTTGGGGTTTTGTGCTTTGCTCAAGGCCGAGCAGCAGAAGGGAGGGTTCAGCTGGAACACAAACCCACAACAACTGTGTCCAGACACTCCTGCCTCCAGGCTACCGCCATGTACAGCACACCACTTTGGGTTAAATTTAGAACATTCTGAACTCAGGAACCTCAGATCAGCACCACAGGCAGCAGCAATCTCTGCTATTGCTTCCCCTTTCACCCAGCTTAGGAAACAGAGGGGCCACACTAGTGTGAAGACTTTGGATTTTAATCAGTTTCCTAAAGCCTAGCGTGACTGCAGACAGATGGCCTGCACCCTGCCGTGAAAAAGAGCCACCCTAAAGCTTCATCTCCTACCTTCAATAATAAATCTAACAGTCCTCATTACCATTAGTGCACAACATCTGAATCTACAGAAAATATAGGAGGAAAAAAAATTATAAACACACTCCAGGTTAGGAGAATTTCACAGATTTATACAAATTTTATCGCAAAGATGTCAGAAAGTCATTCAAAGAGGCTCAATGTGAACTTTTCAACACCTCCTGTGTGCCTTTACAGCAAGAATGGATTCTAAAATACATTTTAGGAATAAATTGTCTCTTAAAACAATGTCTCGTCAAGCATCAAACAGCACATTTATAACCATTTCATCTTATCACTTTCTGTGAGGGTGCTTTAAAAGCCATCAAATGCATCAGATGTCTGGTTCCTTTCACCACCACTGTAAACTGTACATTTCTCTAAAATGGATCATTTCACATTAACCGCAAATGACTTTATTCACACTTTAACTATTTCATTATGCAGCTTTTAAAATCTCATCTTCAATTTATGCTAACATACAGCATAACTTGAGACCACTGCAAGTTATTTTAAAATCAGCTCCTCTCTGAGTGTGAAACCATTCCAGTCCAGTGTCTGTTAAAATCCTACACAAGCACCTCATTCTGCTTTATAAGGGACTGATTAGTGATCAGCTGAAACACATCTTATTTAATGAGGAAAAGTATAAAAACACTGCTGTAATCGACTCTCTCCCCTCACACTGAGACCAGTTGGATGGTGAAACACTACTAGAAGTTCCTCAGAGCTCATTATTGCCATTTTGTTTAAGAGAGAACCAGAGATTTATTTTCTTTGAATTATTCTGTAAACACTGCATCATTTCTCTTATTCTGATGTTTTGTCAATTCCTTTAAAATGACGCTTTAAAGAAAAATATTTTTATTTGGAAATGAGGAGAAATATTGTCAGGGGTTCTTAAACATTAAAATATAACTGTTCAGTTCAATACGTGTGCCTATAAAAGATAAAACCTGAGAAACTGATCATTGTTGCAGTACTCTCTAATTTTTTTCCAGGGCTGTATATGTCTACTATATGTGCAGCTACAGACAAAATCTTAGAAAATGTTAAGAAAAATATAGGAGAACATGCTCCACTGACCTGGGCAGGTCCAGTAGATGATAAGACGGTAAAGAGAGTTTTATTTTACACACACACTCCAATAATTAAGTCTCACTTTTGAAGAACTGAGGCCCTTTTATTGGGGTGAAACTGTCAAAACAATGTCTAATGAAAGTATATGATGATGTCTTTCATGCCTTTCAGAGTAACAGTCACCGCCATGTGCAATATGGACCTCAGTCGCTTCCCTCTGGACACACAGACCTGCTCACTCGAGATAGAGAGCTGTACGTATTCATCTATGATCACTTCTACAATCAAGTCCGACTATAATCACAATAACTGACATCTTACAGGATCAATAACGTTTTTCTGATACCGATTCTTTTATATTGCATAGAAATATTGATTTTCAAAACGTTTCACATTACAGTGATTACTAATGTGTGCAATTACAGTCTCGGCGCAGAGAACAACTCCAAACCACTATCTGTGTTATTAGTAAACTACTTCAGCAGTCATTTTCATTTATTTATCTGTAATATTTATATTCACTTGTCTTACTGACAACAGCAAACGAATATACACAAATACCTTCCTGGAGATGAATTTTGACTTTGTATTATATTTTTACATGTCTGTGCAGGATCACCTAGGATCAAAAAGGTTTTCTGATTCTGATCAGTGTTATCAATACAGTAAGCATGATGGCTGATTACTGATGATGCAATAGGTTCTAGCATTTAGAAACCACAGTCCAGAACATTTGATCAATAAATAAAACCAAACGATTGTGGCAGAATTGTGTTCTGATCACTCAAGTCAAGTCAATTCAAGTGGAGCTTTATTGTCATATACATTAAGTACACAGTGAGACAAAATACCATCGTATTATATATATACCACTGGACTAATATATATGTATATA
>JBBJLR010000001.1:26308068-26327119 GCA_037577145.1 Brachypetersius gabonensis
ACTTGCTGGTTGAATAAAATCAACTTTAAGTGAAAATTTGCCTGGGGTATGAATAATTTCGAGGCTCACTGTATACAGAAAAGTATACAGAAAAAACATTACAAGTTGAAAATGTTAAGAATTTAATATATCTATGAGAATGTAATATATGTAAAATTTAGAAAATATGTACAATATTAAGAAAACATTTTAAAGAGTAATTCCTATACTGATTCTCATACTTTTGTACAGTACTGCATTTTCTCACACATTATATATATATATATATATATATATATTTACATACACTATATATATACATTTACCAAGCTAACCTTGGTAAATGGGGAGGGTTATGTCAGGAAGGGCATGCGGTGTAAAACTTTGCCATGTCAAATACGCAGACAACCAGAAATTTTACTTTACCGGATCAGTCGAGGCCCCATTAACAACTACTGCCATCCGTACAAGTTACAGAGTGCTACTAAAAACTGGGCTGTGTCCGGAGGCAGGACAGGAGAAGAGCGGGTGGGGAGGAAGATTAGGAGAGAAGTGAGGGTAGTGGGGAGAAGAGGAAGAGAAGGAGAGGAGACGTGAGGGCGGGGTGATGAAGTAGTGGAGAGTATCTAATGGAGAGAGTTGTGATTGGACTTTAAGAAGAGGGAGGAGCACAGGGCGACGTATAGGAATGGAGGAAGATGCACGCAGGTGGATTAATGGGGGCGAGTCTGAAGGAGAATGCAAAGTTGTGACCAGAAAGAGCGTAGTTAGACTGCAGTGAATGGTGGCCTGTAGGTTGACTCTGGAGGTCATAAAGAGGAGGACAGTGAGAACAGAGCCAATGATCATGTGGTGGAGATTTAAGAAGATAGCTGGGCAACTTCTGCAAAGGTAGCAAGGAAGACAGCCAGAAAGGCGCTGGGCAGCCGACGGAGGACAAAAAAAACTTGGTTTTGGAATGAGAAGTATGTACAGGAGTGTCTCGAGGAAGGTTTTTTTGTGAAAGAATGGGTTGCTCTCAGCTCAGTGAGTCAGTGTGGTGCTGTGATAGGATGCCACCTGTTTACCTGTTTTATTCCAAATTTATGGAATTAGCGGTAGTGGTATTATAATAAAGTGTAAGCAAAGAGAAAACATTATTACCGACATAATGATAAGTAGACACTATATTGTGCGGCCCTAGAAAAATGGCACATTTCGTAACTAAAAATTTTTAGCCACCACCAGGACCGAAACGTCTACAAACTTGAAGGAGTTGAATTAATGTCCTTACTATACAGCATTTAAACGTGGCTATTTGGAGAAATTAGTACATAATACACCTGTAAAACTTCTGGAATCAAATCAGAATTGACTCCAAAGCTTCTGGAATCGAATAGTGCAATTTGACTCATTTCTTCATGTTATCCCTGCAGGACAGAGCTGTTCAGGGAGAAACACTTCCTTCGAGTGTGGGTTCCACTGAGAGACAGTTGGAGCTGCGGCACTGTGTTGTTGAGCAAAGATAAAAACCTGAATCAGTCTGAGTGAATCACCGGTTGACTCCTCTGTCCTGCACTTTGCACAATTGAGTTAGAAGAGAACCCTATAATTACATCCAATCCACTAGATATGCAAAACAAAACAAAATGTTTTTCTTTATTGAGTTAGTGTACAACACCGGAGAGTCTTTAGGAAACCACTTCACATTCTACCCCAATGTTAGGTCCTCTTCAGCAACCAAAACACACACAAAAAGATATAGTCACTACTAACTATAACAGCCATAAGGCTCCTTCACGCTTTAGAATATTACTTGCAGGGCCATCAGATAACGGAAGTTTTGTTTGCAGCTCATTAGACGCTGTTCATAATCCATCATAAAACAGCAGGTATGATATCAGTCAATGCAATACATTTCATTTCATCCACAGAAAATAAGGAATGCTAAAATCCCTAAAGACTGTCTGGTGTAAAAAAATAAAAACGTGCACATAGCTGCTCAGAACTGCAAGGCTTACCATTTCAATTACAAACTCTGTACTCTGTCTGATCACACAGACACCGCAGATGCCACTTGAGTAGTGAAATTCACTGAAGTGGTCTCGACAGCAGTATGAACATTATCGTACGAAAGTATTTAAAAAGTGTTTCCATGCCCGGTTCAGTCTCTGTGTTCCAATTCAGGATAAAAGTTGCACAAAACACGATTGCATCCTAATACTGTTCAAAATGCACATCTATTTCAATAGAGAAAAAAGTGTCACCGATAATAACCGCCCCTGCCACCCTTTCCCCAGTTATCTCGTCCTCCACCTCCTTGGCCCCACCCACCTTTTGACCCACCCCCTCCGTATCCCCCTCCTCCATATCCGCCACCCCCATATCCTCCTCCGTATCCACCTCCCCCGTATCCTCCTCCTCCTCCTCCATATCCTCCTCCTCTTCCTCTGTATCCACCCCCTCCTCCTCCTCCTCTCCCCCCTCCATCCTGTCTCTTCTGCCATGGTGGCATCTCAGGGGGAGGAGCTTGAATCTCTGAGGGTCTTCCACCTCGATCAGGAACCCTTCCCATCAGCACCTGGACACAAATAGAGAAATTTGAAACAGTTTGATGTAGCATATAAACACGGTTACAGCAAACATGCGGTTCAGAACTTATGAAAAATAAGCTGCATAAACGTTTTTATGATGTCATGAAAACCAACACATTAACATATTTGGTCCTCCTAAAGAAAACTATGGATTAACATCAAGGAAGTTCAGAGCTCGTGCTTATGCCTGATTAATTACATTTCAAACAAGAAACACAACACAAACTATTAGTGTGATTGCATCAGCAACCACTACTGTTCTTCTCTCATGGAAATGCATTCTAGTTACATTTGGGAATTCAGCATAATACACAATAAAAGCCACTGAATGTATAAACATTAAGACAAGTGCACTAGAGGTGCAACAAGTTGCATGTGAACCACAAAGTCATAGGTTCAAACCCCTCCACCCCACTGTCTACCATTGTGTTAAGACACTTGACCCTCAATGTCTCCAGGGCGACTGTCCCTGTAATTAATGATCGTAAGTCGCTCTGGATAAAAGCCTCAGCCAAATGCCTCCTTTACATGTACGTCCCACTCACTCTGTTCACAGCACAGGCCGTCTTCTCTCTGCTGGCTCCGCTGCTCGTCTTCACCACGTTGCAGATGTCTTCTCGCGCCGCCAGGAGATGAGCCAGGCTTACAGACGACTTCACTGTCAGCGAGTGTCTCTTTGGCTGATAGGCCTTTGCCATCGTGTCAGTTTTCACCTAAAGAAAAATTGATGAATAAAGAAAAAATCTACTCAATGTAATGAATATATTTTCCTTGACCATGACATTGATTGACAGACTTGGTTAACAGGAACACACTGAAACTGCAGATCAAATTCACTGCAAAATGGCATGAAACAGCAAACGGAAAGCTGTAGCTGAACCTGCCTTGGCTCTGTCAGACCAGCTGAAAGACTGCACCGTGACATCCAGCCGCTTTATCAGCATGCGCCGACGACACTCATAGTCGGATAACAGAACTAGATTTATCTTCTCCATCTTTCTCTGAGGAGACACACAAGATTAAAAATGATGCACCAACTTCCAGGTCAATTTCAGTCCCCGCAAGTTACAAACAACGTAAATGTACCATTAAGGTCCTTGAGGTGTGTAGGGGTTTTATAGGTTTACTACATTCACAGTCCCAGAAGAAGGCAGTATATTTGTGCCTTTTATGAAGTGAAAGTGATCGGGATTAAAACCCACAACCTTCTGATTGCAAGGGCAACTCCCGAACCACTAGGCCACCAGCTGCTCCAAAAGTAACTTACAGATTCATCATGACCAAATATCCAACTGACATATAAAAGAGTGTCATGGACTGCTTACCCACTGCTCGCTGTTAAGGGACTCCTTCAACGCTGGCTTTCCAATGTTCTTCTCTACAACTTTCTTGACTAAAACGTTGATCTGGTGAGATTGAGATGTTAACACCCAAAGTTAACAATTTTACATTGTCAGTCAGAATGGACTGTGTCACTGCATCTACATAATACTGACTTAAAGGAATAGTTTCTTGAAAGACCTTATTTACATCGTTTTCCCTTCCCTTTCTTCTTATGACAGCCTTTATGCCAGCACTGGTGTCATATGAGAAGGCTAGCATTATTGCTCAGTAAAGTCATACTGTGTCCTAAACCACATCACCTACTCTGTGCCACCTCAGTGAAGAGCTAGATAAGGTTAAAGAGTTTTTATGATGCAAAAACAATTTGGGTGACTATTGAGTTCTAGTGTTTGGTAGCAATATTAGCCTTGTAGATCCAGTTTTAAACAAAAACGAACAAACAAACATTTGGACCCTAAGCATGTATTGACTGATTTACTACATCTGGAAAACGTGGAAAATTATGTAAAACCTGTTTTTTTTTTGCCAAACATTCCTTTAATCTTTTTAAACCCCAATGGTCCCATGCACAGCACTGTAGGGCTGAATGATTAAGCACTTTTTAGAGTGTAATCACAATTTTAGAGTGACATTTTTGCACTACAAGGCCTGCCTGTTTAAACACTTGGCAATCTCTTATCTTATTGGAAAAGCAGACACTACAATCCTCGACATCTTATTTCAAAGCCACAGCACTTGTATACACTCAGGAGTCATTTATAAATTATACCCACTTTAGATTTATAATTAATACAACAGAAATCTCTACCAGCCTCAAACAGCACTGAAACAACAGGCGTGAACTAACCTGGTTTTCTATAGAGGTAAACAAGTCTGATATTTGTTGGTGGCCTGGTTCTGGGAGTTGTAGTGTTTTGCAAATCATCTGGAGATCTTGCAGAGGTGAGATCGGTTTCCCAGCCTCCTCGTCAGTGCTGGAGTTGCTGGCCACAATTTGTTCGGCCTGAAGTTCAGACACCAGAAACACTGCAAACACCAACATAAACACAATGAATGAGTTTTACACACTTCATCAGACCCTTAAGTGCCTTTGGTGAAACTGTTTGCATTTACATATATAACAACATCACCATACCATAACTGGCGTATAACTGTGTTAGAATATAATGCAACACGTAGTATAACGTATATATAATGAATACTACTTATAATACATTTGTAACATAACTGTACTTAACTATAAATAATCAAATGCAATACAATTTATAATATATATTAAGTGTTTATATAGTATTGCATTTAGTATATACTATATAACGTATATAATGTTGCTGTAATATAACGTACACAACTATAACTGTAATATAAAATACATTTTGTAATATATAACTGTATAGTGTTGCATGTAGTATACTATATTAATGTATAATAAAGTAACTGGAAAATCTAATATGTATAGCAGTGCATGTAGTGTGTACTGTATAATGTATATAGTTATAGCAGCATAACATGTATTGTATATATAATGAATATATATAATCATGTAGTAATGTTGCAATATATCTCACACAATAACTGCACAATCGAGCCACTCTATACACCGTCAGCACTATATATACATTCTATACATTAAATGTTGAATATTGTTATTTATCTTCACACGTGGAGGAGTTGTACTGCGTTGATGAAGTCACGTGAACCACAAAACTTACAAACGATTTTCAGATGGTCCTTTTTGTTTTTCAGTTTTCCATCCATCAACCCTGAAACAAGTCCATTATATGGACAAGCCAGCACTTGGAGCAGCTCACCAAAGTGACGCATCCTTGTCTCTGCATCCTCTGTCAAAACATTAACATCAGATCACAGGCAGGACATTACAACATGTCTTCAGTACTTTATACTGTGGAACCACTTTACAAATGAATGGTATAAAATAGGGATGCAGCGATCGGAAACAGCCGATTTTTGGCCTGATCGGTGATCGGCTGATCATTCACACGAATTGCCGATTTCAAACCGATCTTTACTGTGGGCTCAACAGAGGGGTTTCTATGTGAGCGCTCGCTATTCAAATCTGCTCAGCAGCGATTGGTTACGGTTGCTGCGCTCCCGGCATGGAAGACATGCCTCCTGCCAAGCGTCAATAAGACGTGCTGAAATGTCCGCCATTTGGAATTTCTTTACTTTGAACAAAGAGGATGAAAAAGTTGTACCTGTCTGAGAGAGAGCACCGGTTTAGCTTGGCTGGAAATGTGGTAAACGAAAAAAGAAACAGAATTTCTGGTAACAAGACAGAAATGCTTTTGTTTTACCAAAAATAAACTTGTCATTATATTCAGTTTGTGGCATTTTTATATATATATTGCCAAGACAAAAAGGTGCCTTGTTATTTTTTGTTCACTCACTGCACCTTGTTATTTGAAAGCATATGTTAAAGTTTAGTTGTATTTACAGTACATTGAGCTTTATTTGGGAGTTTATTTATTACATTTTATTTATTTAAATTTGTAAAGAAAATTTGTTATGAAAATAGATATTTTATTTTTATTATATATTAAAGAAATATTAAAGAATATATTAATGAAAATTAGACTTGTGTTTGTATTTGCTGTAGAGCTGCCACTATTATGTCACTATTATAAAAGTAACTAGTAAACAGGGAAAGTAAGTACCACGTTACATTAAAAAAGTTGAAACCCATTTTTTGTGTCGATGTCGCAGCAGCTCTAATTTTTTGTCATCTGGGGAAAAAAATCAATATCAGAAAAATCGGTATCGGCCGATCACACTTACACAAAAATCGGCAATTGGAATCGGCCAAGAAAATTGCAATCGGTGCATCCCTAGTATAAAATTAATGTGTGAGTTGGTAAATGAGAGGAATGGGACATTTATTAGTACAGTCTTGAACTTTGAAGGCTTATTCTGCTAAAGGGCTGAAGTGGCCAAACTGCCAGCCTGTCTGGCATATAATTACAAATACAATTAAGGTTAGAATGTAATAGAATACAAGTACAGATGCTTCATTTCTGAATTGTGAATTCATATATACTGTATGTAATCAGTTTACATTAGGTTTTGAAGAGACAGTATTCAAAATAGCTATACAAAATAAAAATCTTTCACTAAAAATTGTGAACATGAGCTTTGAATAAGAACAGTGAATATGAATCTTAATTATGAATTTGAACTGCAAATATGAACCTCAAATAAGAATCGCAAATATACACTACTTCGACAAAAGTATTGGGATACACCTCTTAATAACTGGGCTCATTGAAGGACAATCTTAATACTTCAGCAGACCAAGATATTTTGGACAACGCCATGCTTTGTGGACCCAGTTTGGGGAAAAACCTTTTCTATTCCAGCGTGACTTTGTCCCAGTGCACAAAGCGAACTACATAAAAACATGGCTGGAGGAGTTCAGTGTGGAAGAACTTGCCAGGCCAACACAGATCCCGGACCTCAAGCCCATCCAACACCTTTGGGATGAACTGGAATGGAGATTGTGATCCAGCATCAGTGCCTGACCTCATAAATGCTCTACAGAATGGATGAGCACAGATTCCCACAGCCTCCCAAGAAGAGTGGAAGCTGTTGTAGTCGCAAAGGGGGATCAACTCCATATTAAACTCTATAGGTTTTAATGCAATATCCCTAAAATCCTTAATGGTGGAATAGACAGGCGTCCCAACAAAGTGAGAAGTCTAGATGAACTGACCTGCTGTGGTGTTTAATTTATTCTCTACATCAGAAAACTGCTTCAGTTTAGCTTCCAGCCACAAACAGAGTTCCACATACTCCTCAGAGGAGAACCCCTCTTCACACGCAGCCAGGAGGGCCTTCTCCTTCTCCAGGGCTCCACTATACCTGCAAAATAGGAACTATAATGATTAAAAGGAAAAAAGACAGATATAAATAAATAAACCCAGGAATAAAGAAACAAGCCCCGAAAATAAAGAAATCGACTCAGAAATAAAGAAACAACCCCAGAAAAATAATAAACCCAGAAACAAAGAAATAAACCCAGAAATGAAGACAAGCCTAGAAAGAAATAAACCCAGAAATAAAAGGGAAAAGCCCAGAAACAAAGAAATAAACCTAGAAATAAAGAAAGAAACCCAGAAAGAGGTCTTGCTAACTCTGTTAGCACTGCAGGCTAACGGGCCAGCCACTGCAGAAACACCAGAATTATGATGCTCACCCAACCTGATCCAGGCAATCGAGTATATCACTCTCCATTTTGCACAATGAAAAAAAAAGATAAATTCATTCAGCCATGAAGCTACACGTAAAGGTTAGCCAGCTAGCTCTCAGGACGAAAATACATTCCGTGATGCTACAAAGGCTGCCTCTCTGAGTTCCAGCCTTAATTCGTTCCTAGGTCTTTATAAGTGGAATTTAAATCAGCCTAACTTTAAACTTTTCCTAACTAAAAAAGGAGCACAATGTCACTAATAATAAGAAAACGACTAAAATGTTCTTACTGAATGCGAAAACATTTTCCTCATGTGGAATATCTTACCATGTTTAATATCATGTACTGTTTTCTGAATGGGTCCTAAATCAGTTCATTACCACCATCACTATCTTGTTGTTATTATTACTCTCATTCTTATTCTGTGCAATAGTGCTCCCTTATGAAAAAGAAATACTGAACTTTCCATATATTTTTTTTGTTTCTCTTTCAGGGTGCTAAATCAGTTCATTATGTGCAATATCTTGTTATTACCATTATAACTATTATTATCATTATTATTATTGTAAAATAGTCTCATCATGTGACATATCACTACTTATATCAATATCCACTACTGATCTCTATTACAGCAATAACAGACTCTTCACTACTATTAGTATTACCAGTAATTCAGTGAACTGTAAGTTTTTTATCTGTGGTATTAATACTCCAGCATTTGTGTTTATAGCATAGTGTATTTCACAGTTGTTACTGGATTTATTTAGACTTTATATCTGTCTGTGTGTCTGTGCAGTCGTAGCATGAGCGGTTTTCTGATTCTGCTTCTGAAAAAGGTTTTGAACATTGAATTGTGAGCATGAAAAATCTAATCCCCACCATCCTGAGTTTAATGCTGACCACTTATATCAAGAATTCTGAGTCTTAATCTGTCTTTGTAGAAGACAAATGGAATAATCAGGAAATCGTGAATCAAAGAAGCCTTTCCTAAAACTACCAAACGATTTATTTAGTTAGTATTATATATTTCTTACTGTAAATCATAAAGTTTATGTGTAGGTTAGGGAAGGTGAATTTCTTAATGATTACACATGTTTAAGTCCCTGTAATGGCACTGAGAGATTATAAATCCACTATCTGGGCCTAATCACAGATCAACATGTGGCACGGAGGGAGCGGCTCTTCAGTCTAGTTTAACAGTTTAATGGAGAAGATAAATGACACATTGTTTTATGATCGTTTTCATGATAAAACACATTTTAATGCCTTAATGGAGCAGAAGTACAGGTAGTAATTGTACAGTAGACACTGCAACCCGAAGTTTCCTCACCACCATCGTGAAGAAACCGGAATCTTTCCTTCCCATCGCTCTGTGACACATCCGTACAAACAAATGTCATTGTGTTTATGTGCTATTATTTTTTATTATTATTGTTAAGATGTGATTTCTATTATTTTTGCTACGATATGCAACAGTCTGCCAAGTGCAATATTGTGCAATGTTCTAATCGGGTGTTAAACATCATCAATAGGTTCAAAATCTCATGTGCAGTTGTCTTACGATGTTTAGGTTTTCTAAATGGGTGCTAAATCGCTTCATTACATGTAATATCTTATGTGTAATATCTTATGTGCAATAGTCTTCATGTGGGTGATGGTGACCTAGTGGGTAGGATACTTGCCTCGGGACCAAGAGGTCATGGGTTCGAATCCACTGCTGAGTTCCTGAGAAAGACCCTTAACCCCAAGCTGCTCCAGGGACACTGCCCCCTGCAGTTAGAGAATGGAAGTTGCTTTGGAGAGTCTTCTAAATGCTGTAAAGGTAAAGATGTGCAGTGTCTTCTTGTGCAATATTATTACTTATGTTAATGATCTCTACTAAGCGTGATAACATTCTCCAAACTACCATCTGTGTCAGGAGATTTCACTCAACTGTGTTACTTATATACAGTATTTATTCCAGCATTTCGGTAAACGGCACCGTGACTTTCATGTGGAGTTTTTTCTACCGATTTTAATTGCATTTATTTAGACTTTATATTTTAGATTGCTCTAGTCTCTGTGTGTGTGTGCAGTCAGAACCTCCAGGATTAATACAGTTTTCTGATTCTAATTTCATCTCAAAGCAGAACTGTATTTATGGTAGGTTGTTCTTCTGTATAATCATGTGTTTTACTGCATTCACATTGATTTTAAAAATACTACAGTAACATTGACAGTGGTGGTGGTGGCCTAGTGGTAGGTCATGGGTTTGAATCCTACCTTCAGCACACCACCACTGGGTCCCTGAGCAAGACCCTTAACCCCGAGTTGCTCCAGGGAGAGTTAAAGAATGGAAGTCGTTTTGGATGAAAGCGTCTGATAAATTCCGTAAATGTAAATGTGATGTATAATTAAGCCTCTAGTCATTTACACTTTATTCTACCAATCTGCAGAAAGCTTTGGATAATTAAACTGTTGAGGATGGCTTTGCTGTGAAACGCTGTTCTTGGTGATGGTGAATGGAACCAGATGTCTAAAGAGTTCTAAGCCTCTTCAGCCCACCTCAGTTATCCCATAAAACTGCTGCACAATACATCATCTGTTTATCCTTTTTCCTGCATTATTGGGATCACAGAGGGCTGGAACCTGCAGATGAGCCTCTAACCAGTCGCAGTGTTTCTGACAGAGTGACCAATCACAGCTCCAGGTAAGTTACTGGGAGTTTTTCTGAATTGAGGTCTTCATGAAATCCAACAATTATTTTGGCCAATCTTTAACCGTTAAAGACACTGATTCACCAAGGTCTTTCCAAAGGGCACATATTGTACTGTTTCTTTGGCGTTTGCGCAGGTTTCTCAACCACATTTATAATTCATTCCTATATGAGTGATTTTATGTGGAGAAGTGATGATATGGGCCCTTTAACAGCAGTCTAATCACAATATTTTGTCCATACTGTGCAGCCCTACATAAAACTATTATGAAAACACTGTGTGATGCCTGAGGTCTTGCTTATAGCAGCTTTGAGAAGGTTTTGTCCCAAAACATACTTTTAAAAAACGTCCATTCATTGGTGGCCTGGTGGTTAGGGAGCTTGCCCTGAGCTCAAAAGGTTGTGGGTTTGAATCTCTGGACTGCTAATGACACCACTGCGGTACTCTTTAGCAAGGTACTTTACTTTGGTAGAGAATAGCATGTATTGTGAAGCACAGATTTATCATTATTTTACCACCATTTTACAAATACATATAGCAAAGGTACTATATTAGTATTACTATATTCGTGAGGACGTTACATTCACTTGTGAAAAACTGCATTTAAAAAAAAAAACTGCAACTTTAACCTCAGTAATCAGAAGTAATCAACCTTTTTGTTTTTATTTTTTTCTAATAAAGTTTAAAATTTGTTGCACAAACTAATTTTTCCTCATAAGCCCAGAAAACGTCCCCACTTTTACACATTTTCTAGTCTTCACATGATTAGAAGGACATTCGGTCCTCACAGAGAGATAAATACACACCCAACCAGACACACACATACACAGTCTACATTAAAACTCACCTTTTATTATGGTAATGTTATTTTATATGTCAAATTACAAGTGTATGATGTAACAAAAACAGTTACAAACATTTGTATGCATATTTACATTATATATTTATGAAACGTAACAAGCTACATCTGTATAAAGAATACAACTATGACATGAGTTACTGAACTATAAATATTACATCATATACTTGGTATTTTCAAACCATGATACAAATACCTAGACGTGTATAAACCAATACAACCATAGCAAGAGCTGTTAAAGTTTTTTTTTTTCTTTTCTTTTTTCCGGATGGAAATTATGATGGACGTGAGGCACTTTTTTTCGAGGTCGTCAGTGGGTGAAGCGAAATGGCACTAAAATAAAAAAACTTAGAGATGCTGATAAAGAAACAGGCAGTGTTCATACCGGAATCATCAGGAGTACCATTTATACTGCAGTTACCAAAACACAAATGTCGTCACAACTTAGAACTAATCACGCGACTCTTACGTCATCAAGCGCTATGAAAAAGAAAAATGAAACCAAAACCAAAACAAAGCTGAACAAAAAAAAGCCTAGCTACATTAATCAGTGCACCAAAGCGTTGGAGAATCCCAAAGAAACCACTGAACTGCTGTGAAAGCCTTTTGTTTGTTTGTTTGTTTACATCACACGGAAATGACTCGTTTACATACGCATTTTTCTAAAAACTAAACCGTAAAGGATGTTCGTCTTTTTATGCATTCCAGAGTTATGCACAATGTCCAAAACTTAAAATAAAATAATTAAAAAAACACACTAGCAGCAAAGTGGTTAAAAACTGAAAACAGATAAATGCTAAGTTAATGGCAGGGTGGAAAATAAAGGATGCAGGGAAAGGAAAAAGCAGACAGGTTGCATATTAAATACAGCACTGTATGTGTGGTTCACTCTGTGCTGCTCAATGTAGAATTCAACTGGATTTGACAGAATTCGTCGAAAAGAAGCTATGAGTGGAGCCTATTCTCAGCCAGCAAGTTTTAATAAGGTTTTCAGCAAACCTTGGTTCAGCTTGCGATACGAAATGCAATTCAAAGACGAAATGGGAAAGATGGAATAAAGGACTGGACGAACAGTAAAAAAAAAAAAAAAGTGTTATTTAAAAAAATAACAAAAAAAAAACAGTTAAAAGAAAACCGATCCACATCACACATCTAAGAACTCTAATGTTTTTAACAGTCATCCATAGATGAATTTTATTCCTCTCGACGCAAAAATTAGTGATTGTTTCTAGCAGCTTCATATGACAAAAAACTTGAATTTTTTTTTGTTTCGTTTTCCGAAGTGGACCGCCACTACTGTACCGCGTTAGCTTCTCTATCCGTCATTTATTTTTCTTGTTTTTTTTGTTTTTTTTTGCAATACAAAACTAGAGAGATTCTCTATTAAAAGCTCAACCGTTTTATTTTTTCGTCGCGTATACTCCCTCTACTTTCAATGTGAAATAATACTAAAAAGGTGACCTATGTACATAATGCTGTCACGACTCGAGCTATAGTATAATAATATACTGACAGCGGTGATAAATACAACTCTCTTATTTAAAAAAAAAATTGAACGGGATTATTATTATCGTCGCTTAAATATAGTGTTAAGTATTTACATGGGGTTTCGGAGTTTGGTGCCGTCTCCACTACGTTAAAGTGTCACGTTACTGACTTGTGTGAGGAGGTCGAAGTGTTTCGCACGGAAATAGTTGCATAGAAAGTAAAGTGTGTGGATGGAAAGCGCATAGATCTGTCTGGGATTACTTATACTGGCCTCTAACTGCACTGGGAGGGGTGTCATCCCTGCGAACAGGAATAAAACCTATATTGATGGACTTTACAGTGTTTGAATTAGCCGGAATGGATCCAGGGTTCCATTGAATTTCTGTCCATTTAGGACAACAAAGCTTTGGGAATCCGAAAGGCCAAATAAGAGCAACGTTTTTTTTTTGCGCCTTATAATGAACTGCTGTCGGATTTTGCAGGTCAGTGGCAGCTGTTTGTCCATTATCATACACAAACTGTCCAAATACAAATAAAAATAAAAATAAAAACAGACTACATACAGCATGGAACACACCAGGAACTGTGGAGATGGAGCTGCAACCAAAGCTTGGGACGTAGTGCTTCTATGAGGGGCGTTTTCATCCGAATACGAGTCCAAATGCAGGTTTCTCCTACTCAGAGAGTAATAAGTGCAGTGTTTGATCATGAAAACAGGACGTACTTTCGATCACGGTTCAGATAAGGTCTAAACGTACCATGTAAATTAAAGAAAAATCTAAATTAAAACAAAAAAACTTGCTGGTTGAGCACAATTTCAGCTTGAAAATGACAAAAAAAGCTCAAAGAACCCGGGATGAAACTGAAAGCAATGAGGGAACGATCCTGTGGTCTGCCGATCACAGACGCACATCATTTTTGTTTGTTTTTGTCGTTTTGCTTTAAAACATTAGCACAGTCCATAACAAAGGCTATGTGTCACACTACCATTTCAAAAAAGAAATGACGTTACTGTCTTTTACAAAACAACGAAAAAGAAAGCAGGAAAAAACCCAAACTGCTTACACACCCATCACGGAAAACAAAACTCCAAAGTTTTGATCCAAGTGTCTTGTTTTTCTTTCTCTCTCGTTTTTTTTGTTAAATGTATACCATTCGAATTTATGAGGGTTACCTTTTATGGGAGAAAAAAACCAAAACAAAACAAAAACATCTAGTGCATTTTTTGGGGAGTCTAATAATAATAATTACACGGTCAGCGAAAAAAGGAAAGAAAGAAAAGGCCACTTTTACCCTACTGCAAATTCACAAAAAAAACGAACAAAACAAAACAAAAAAGCAAGAAAATATCCCTTTTAGCATTAGCCATACAGCAGATCCTCTGTATGCACGACTGTTTTGATCTCTGTACAAAAAAAAAACCAAACAAAAAAATGACAATATTCCTTCACGAAGGTTACACGCGTTATCTGTAATGAGAGTCTGACATAGTGACTTTCTATGCGGTTGTTTTGTTTTTCTTCTTCTCGTTATTTATTTACTTATTTATTTCCGTTTTTGCATGTTTTGTGTGAGTGTTTAGTGATCTCTCCGAGTTCTTTTTGTAAACGCCTTTCCTCACATTATGAGCTCCGTGACGCAGCTCCAGGAGAGCCCGAGAAGACCTTGAAAGGTGGAGGCTTCCGCTGCTCTCGGCCAAATCAAGTCTCCAAAGCCTCCAGCGGCGGGGGGGGAGAACACCTCACCCGTCGGAAGGTGAATGAAAAAAACGATGCCGGCGGTTTTCCACGTTGGCCGTGTGATGCTGGGGTTTCGGCGTGTGGGGGCCTCATCCGGCGGCCTTGTGCTTCCCCCCGCAGCAATGGCAGGCCTCTCCGCAGTGATGGCAGGCCCGCAGGGGAGGGTAGCAACACATGCAGGGGGCAATGAGGGACAGGCCCAGCAGGGCCAGCCAGCGCAGGCAGAACTGCTCCTCGCTGGTGTCGCACGAGCAAGGGTCCGAGAAATCGCCCTCAGAGTCGGACATGCAGTGGTACAGCATGCTCTCGGCACACAGCATGCAGCTGACCTTGTAAATGCACTGCTTTATGGGGTCCGGCGCGTCCTGGCACTGCCCCCGCCAGTTGTCCTCGTGGTTGAACATCTCGCGGCAGTAGATGCAGCGCGAGCGCTCGCCGTCCTCCCTGCGCCGGCGGGACTTCTTGGACTTGAGGAGAGGCGAGGGCTGCTGGGTTTTAATGGAGTCCTTGCCACTCGGGTGACTTTCCGGACCCTCCGGGAACAAGTACTCGCTCTTCTTGTTGTCCAGTTTGGAGAAGGTGCTAGAGAAGTCCCCGTCGTCCCGCTCCGTGTCCTGCTTCCACATGACGGGGTGCCGGTAGTCCTCATAGCCGCGGATTAGAATGTCCTTTCGGGGGTTGATACGGACCACCTCCTCGTCGTCCATGTGGAAGCTCACGTGGCGCGTGGTACTGAAAGAGACCTGCAATAAAAGTATATATAAATAAACAAACAAACAAACAAAACCCCATCAAACTCATGATGCATGCATTTAAAGAAACAGCCTCATTAATGCGAAACTCATTGCACTTCTTTATGTTTTTTTACTTTCATTTCTTCATATACACATTATATAACCTTTTGGAATTTCATGGTTTTCTGGGTTAATTTGTCATAAAATGTGATCTTAATCTTCAAGTCAAGGGTATTGACTAATATAATGTGCCTACACTGGACTACTACAAATCAAGTTCTTGCGATGTAGCCATTTTCTGCTGGGTCATTCATGCTTAAACATCTCAAGACTAAACCAGTTTGTGGCATTTTGTTTGGCCAGTATAAGGAATCCATAATATCTCTAACACAATGGTAAAAAGTGGGGGTTTGAACCAGAAACCTTGAGGTCATTGGGTTCACAGGCAAGTGTTTTACCCACTAGACCAGCGTTTCTCAAGCTTTTGTCCTGGGGCCCACTCAATTTCAAGCAGAATGGGCTGGTTTTTTGCCTATAGCTCATAGTGTGCGTCAGCATCATTAGATGGTCGCTTCCCAAAAAGGAAGGATTTATTGACAGCCCTCGTAACGTGTTTGTGCGAATGGCTGAATTTTGACTGGTGCAGAGGCAAGTAACCTTCTCACAGACCCAGGCACTGGTGTGAGATGGTGTGAGGAGTCACAACAGTGATATTTTTTATGAACCCCAAAACACCTCAAACTCATCTTAATTTTTTTTAATTCCATTAGAAGTTGGGAACGTGTATTTCCTTTTCCTGTAAACCTGCCATTTCGGAGATTCATTAATATGTAAATGATTTATATTGTGATTGGTGCCATACACTGTACACAATTCAAATAACAATCCAAGCTGAAATACTCACTTCAAATACTTTGTGCCATCTCAAAAACAATGATTTCAAAACAGGTTGGTTTGCAGGTTAGTTTGCACATATGGACCTTGTGGACTGAGGAGTGAGTGGTACATTTTGAAACTATGTTCATGTGTTATTTAGCATTAAAAGTGTTCCACTGAAGCAAATAACTTAAGATGAACATCTAAAGATGGGCCATCATGCTCATCGCACCTCATAGGTCAAAATACATTCATTTTAAAGCCTGAATTTATAGTCCCACAGTGTCAGAGTTGAGTTGAGTTAAGTTGACTTGGCAAAACTAAAGCTCTGGACAAAAAAAAAAAAGACATCGAAAAGTGGTCTTCAACTGACCTGGGGGGGCAGGTAGCGGCGGTTGGGGCTGGGGAAGTCATCGAAGGGCTGCGCACGAACGTAACAGCCACGGAAAGGCTCGGTGGACACCACTCCGCCGCCATGGGGGGAGAAGGGCTCTCTCATGGGCGTGCAGATGGAGGGGAGGTCCTGGTTAACCAAAAATAAATAAATAAAATAAATCCAGCCCCTGAGGTTCAGACCACACACAGAAGACACACTCCTAACCACTATTTACGTCACTAGTTACTAGCAATTCAAGTTACTTACACTATATACAGAAGTATTGGGACACTATGACTATGCACAAAGCAGGTCCATAAAGACATGGTTTCATGTGGAAGAACTTGACTGGCCTGACTTCAACCCCATCCAGCACCTTTGGGATGAACTGGAACTAATATTGTGATCCAGACCTTCTTGTCTAACATCAGTGTCTGACCTCATCAATGCTCTACAGAATGAATAGACACAAATTCTCACAGAAACGCCAAAATCTTGTTTAAAGCCTTCCAAGAAGAATGAAGCTGTTATAGCTGCAAAGGTTGACAGACTACAAATCAAGGCCTATGGGTTTGGGACTAAAATCCCTGTTGGTGTAACGCTCGGATGTCCCAATACTTTTCACCACATAGTGTATCTCTAGTACTTATGCCCAATATTTGTTTATATAGCATAGCATATTTCACACAGAGTATTTTCTGTCGTGTTTTTATTGGATTGAGTTAGACTTTGTATTTTATATTGTTCTTGTCTCTGTGTGTCTGTGCAGTCAGAACATAAACAATTTCCTCCAGGATCAATAAAGTTTTCTGATTCTATTTTTATGAGGAACATACTTGAGTCATCAGTCAGATTTTAAGGTAAAACCAATTCTAAAGCTTTAACAAACCCTTACTCTGCTCCCACCAGGTGGCGGCCTACACCCAGCAAAACCAGTAACGTGGGAATGACTCAAACATCTTCGATGGAGAGCCGAGTTCCTGTCCTTGCATGCGTTCTCAGACACATTTTTCCAGTTGCCAATTCTACAAACATGGTCTTATCAAACATAGGCACCACAAATGTGCCCAATAAAGGAATGTGGAGCTCTATGGCAGCGGGCACTGCTACTACTAAAGACTACAGGTCCAAAATAATGATTTATTCCTCAAAAGTACGTTTGAACTACAAGATACATTTACAATGTTACATCGCATAGGACTTATGCTACACTGCCTAACCTCCCATCTGACCAGAAATGAGACGCAACAAGGCGACGCAGAGGGCAGCGGGGAGGGAGGGAGGGAGCCGGAGGCCACGAGTTTGGGCAGCAGAGCTCTGCAGTTAGGCCTGACCGCCTCCACCGCAACACACAGAAGAAGGTAGTTTCCAAAAGACACAAGGAAGTGGGGGGGAAACAACACACATCACAAGGCCCAAAAATTGATATCTAAATTACAGCATGCACATACATCCCTGCGGTCACATGAGCCTGTCGCTCTCAGGGAAAACTGTATGCAGCTCTCTCTCTCTCTTTTAAACCCCCCTTCCCTGTTCTCTCTCTCTCACTCACTCACACACACACACACACACACACACACACACATGCCCACCCACACCACCCACGTCCAGGTTTTTCTCCTCTCTGCATGTGGAGGAGGCTGCTGGCACTGGTTAGTCAGTGCCGTGTGTAAAGTAGCCCACGCCAGTGTTTTAACGCACAGCGGAAATCTGGTTTGCTCCCAGCTGCTGCTACAGTAATTACTGTCCTGTGGTTGCTAAGAGATGCTTCCTTTGACTTTTTTTTTCTTCTCTCCCTCCCTCTCCCTCTCTTTTTCTTCTTTTTTCACTGTCTTTTTTTTCTCTTGACGCACAAGCACATGCTCTCACACACACACACAAGCATACACTCTTATACACAGACATACACACATGCAGGCAGTATGAGGGAAGGCAAAAGAAAGACAGAGAGGAGGAGAAAAAGAAAAGAAAAGGAAAAAAAAGGTTCATGCATGTGCACATATGTGTGCGAGCGAGCGAGGAGAGAAAGCCAATGAGTCTGCTGGGGGAATGTCATAAACCAGCTCCAGCTGGAGAAACGCAGTCCAGAACTTAAAAAGCCAGATGACAGCTGTGTGTGTGTGTGTGTGTGTGTGTGTGTGTGTGTGTGTGTGTGTGTGTGTGTGTGTGTGTGTGTGTGTGTG
>JBBJLR010000001.1:26336561-26348830 GCA_037577145.1 Brachypetersius gabonensis
AGGAGCAGATGATTCCAGATGATCAGGCGGTGATCAGTATACTGGTGGTGCTGAATGCTGAGTGGGTGGAACTCCTTGTATCTTTAGGCACTTTGAAGTCTGTCAGAGTAAAACATTTGTTCCCATTTATTTGATTCAATCTACTCGATATACCAAAGATAGGACAGTTTGACAGGCATCTAACAGTAATCTATTACTGTATTTATCTGCTTATACCAAAGAAAACGCACATGCATGAATTACAGTCCAGTCAGGGGTAACATCGGTATTCTAGCACTGCAGGAGTACAGTGTAAACTGTACAGTAGGAATTGGGGTTTACCTTTACATTTTCTTTAAGGGTAAAGTATTAAGTTTAAAATGGAATTCAAGTGTTTTGTGGGGGCATATTTTTGGGGTATATTTAGGGTTTACACTATAAAAATAGGCAGTTTGAGGATTTGTTTTACCACGTCACAACACTGTGGTTTTTCATTACACGCGGGTGCTCTTTGAACGTAACCCCCACGTTAAGCGGGGGTTTACTGTATATACACATACATCGAAAAAGGTGATATGCAAGTAAGCCTCAAACCAATCATTGTTTCTAACAGGCTGACCAATCCCAGCTCCAGGTGAGTTACTGGGTGTTCTGATGAATTGAGGTCTTCATTCAATCCAGTAATAGTCTCATTTTTAAGAATGAACATTATTGGTGAATTGCTGCATGAATGGGTGCTAAACTGCTGCAGCTAGAATATGAAGCTCATTTTCCATATATGGACTATACAGATTATTGTAAATGTGTCATTTGGAACAGACATCCAGAAGACTGATGATACAGTCAGTTTAATATCCCAGTTGCAATATGTAGCAGTAAAATCGCAATACTGATATTTCGTATCCGTACCGTGCAGCTCCGGTGTTCACGCATATTAGTGTTGTTTTTAGACAATACGTGTAAACAGCAGACATTAGAGCCTTTCTCTGCTCCGACAGCAGGATTGTCAAGGTGAGACTGAGTGGAGCCGCAGCGAGTCATATGAATGCAAACGAAGGAGGGGAGGAAGTATCACGGTTACAGGAGAAGACGCTATTCAACACCACATTCCAGCCAGCCGAACACGGGCAGGGAGAAGAGGAAGGCAAGCAAACGCAGATAAACAAACAGCCGGGTGGGACAGCAGAGGAACGCAGAGAAAGAAACAGGGGCCGAAATAGAGATTCCAGTCCAACACAGAGATATTTAAACACATCCTGATTATGTAACTACCACTACTACTATTAATAGTATAATTGTCAGTATCATTTATTTCATGATGATGTGTATGATGATGATCATTATATCCATTTTATTTTATTATATTATCGTTATCCTTTTTTGTTTGTTTCGTGTTATTTAGTATAATTACAGATTTTATTAGTCATGCACCTACTTTATTAAGGCTTTGTCTAATGTGTATCTTATATTATTTAATAATTAATCTTTTCAGTAATTGTATTGCTGACTTTTTCTCTGTAATAATAATCTCTGAGACAGAGAGAGAGAGAGAGAGACAGAGAGAGAGACATAGAGTGATATCAGCTATCAGCTGAAGGTGATGTGTTCCAGGAGATCCGAACAGAAGGCAGGCTGGCCCTGCCCTCAGCAAGACACACACACACACACACACACACATACATACACGTCCTCCACGTCACACACTCCGGCCTTCATCTGCTTGAAGAGCAGCGCTAGACCAAACCTGGGCCTAATACTGCAGGCCCACCTGGTCCTGAACCAGATGCCCACCCTGTGTCTCTTTGCTGTGGTGTAATTCAGAGCGAAACAAGAGGCTGGCTATGAGGCGGTGAACAGAGAGAGCAGAGGCACAGTGCTGGGCTAAATTCAGCCTGTGCTGAGTCATCAGGACACTCTGTACCGCAGCAGCTTTACACTCGCAGGCAGATCCCTCCGACATTATCACCATCTCACTCTCTATATCTCACTGTCTCTCTCTACATCTCACTGTTGCTCTCTCTCTCTCTCCATCTCACTGTCTCTCTCTCTCCAGCTCACTGTCTCTCTCTCTCCATCTCACTGTCTCTCTCTCTCCATCTCACTGTCGCTCTCTCTCCATCTCACTGTCTCTCTCTCTCCATCTCACTGTCGCTCTCTCTCTCTCCATCTCACTGTCTCTCTCTATATCTCACTGTCGCTCTCTCTCTCTCATCTCACTGTCTCTCTCCCTCCATCTCACTGTCTCTCTCTCTCCATCACACTGTCTATCTCCATCTCACTGTCTCTCTCTCTCTCTCCATCTCACTGTCTCTCTCTCCAACTCCAGTCTCTCTCTCCATCTCACTGTCTCTCTCTCCACCTCACTGTCTCTCTCTCTCTCTCTCTCTATCTCTCTCCATCTTACTGTCCCTCTCTACATCTCTCCCTGTCTCTGTCCATCTCTCACTGTCTCCCTCCATCTTTGTCCTCTCTCTCTCACTGTCTCTCGTTCAGTACCTTGTTATAATATTCCATTTCTCATTCAGTGTTCAGTACTCTGTTATAACACTTCATAAGTCACAGTCTCACCATATTTAAGCATTAAAGAAATCAAATTTACACTTTCTCACATGTCCAGACATTCAGCCCAGACCTTTGCTTCTTTAGATCAGGACTGCAGCTGTGAGAGTAACATTACTAACAACCACTAGACGTCTAGCAGTGATCAGTCAAAATTGTTTCCATAAATAGATCCCCAAACGTGTAACAACTTGCTTAATCCACCTCCAGCTCTTCATTTAGGCCATGCAGCCTTGTGGATGTGGTTTAGGACACTGCGTGACTCACTATGAGGTGTAAAAATTAACTTAACATGCCGCCGAAGCAGCTGTTTTAGACAACTGGGTCTGTTTTCACAAACCAACTCAGACGTCGGGGGGCTGATCTAACCTTTTATCATAAATACCAGAGGAATCTGATCCAAGATCAGCCCTTCCTAGGACAGCAGTGTGAATTTCAGCCCTGGTGTCGTCTGAAGTGGCCTGTAGTGGTGAAGTTTTGGCCGGATCTTAATGAAGAGCTAGATGCAGTGTGAGGGGGTTGTACGTTTGATGTCTTTAAGAAAAAAATAGTTGACTGCTGAGTTATAATGTTTATTCGCCAATATCTGGTATAATTTTCTTCCAAACCAATTTTGTAAAAAATTTTAAAAAACTTGTTCAGTGCTGGATATTTCCAAAAACTCTTGCCATGAAAAGCCATTTTAAATAGATTTTATATTGTCTGTAATGAAAAAGATCCACATTTCCAGCACTCTCAGTGTTTATCTGCTGTGTTTGTACTGTCTAGCCCAGGAGAGCGGGGTTTATTTATACATTAATAGGGAAACTTTTTCCTGTCATTTTTGCCATTTCTGCCCATGTTATGGTCTAAAACTGCATTCCTAAATGGTTTTACCGGTGTAGAGTACATTTTGATCTTGAGAAAGGCACTGTTTTAAAATAAACTAATTATTATTAATAATAATAGTAATAATGATAGTACTATAATAGCAAAAAATAATAATCATAGCAATAATAATATTAATAACCTATGATAGAAATATTATTATTATTATCGTAATCATCATTTTCATAATGACTTATTACTCTTACTGTTACTATTATTGTTCTTATTGTTAATATTATTATTATTATTATCATTATTATGGTATGGCCCAACGCTGATAACTGTTAAGATAAGATGGATGGCATGAGGTATAAAACAAATCTTGTGGTTTGTGATAGAACCCTAATTTTGGATTGAAATAATTTGACTACTATTTGTTGACCCAGCACTGATTCTTTCTTTGTCACAAAAAATTCTACACTAGACTTAATTTTATGACCAATTCCCACCAAAGCTACATGAGAACCAATCTGTTCTTGGTTTGTCAGAGCAGACAGGACTCCCACATTCTTCTTCTCTGAGCAGCTCGTCTGTTTTCCTGATGACATCACTCTGCATCACGCAGTGCGCTCCTATTTTGAGCTACCTGCACTGTGGATGAGCGCCAACCAGCCGCTTCCTGTGAGCGCGGGGCGTGATGATCTCATCCCTCAGTTCCTTTCAGGAGGATATGCGTCACGACGGGGGATGAGTCCGCAGCAGCAGGGGTTTGGGAGCGGGTGCTCCGGTCTTACCGATTTGTCTTTGAGCCGCTCGCCCTGGATGAGGAAATCCACGTCGCTGGAGCTGTCCGAGTCCGGCCGGCTGACTCGGTGGACCGACACGCAGCTGAGGCCTCCGCCTCCCAGGGGCAGCCACCCGCCGCTGGAGTCGTCCCGAGTCATGACCACTGCTCTCACACGCGCATAACTGTCACTGCAAAACACACAAACGGACTGTTAGAGACTGAAACATGACTCTTATGGGAGAGACGCAGGATCAGGATAATTAAAAACAAGCCCTTTTACTGGCAATATAAAAAAAACTGAATTAAAGAACAAAGAATGAAAAAAATGCTATTAAAAATAAAGAAAATGTCCCCCGATCTCTCTCTTTCGTTTTGTCTCACCCTCTATGCGTCTCGCTCTTACTCTCTGTGTGTTACTCGGTGTGTCCCACATGTCTCACTCTGTCTCTCTGTCCCTCCTTTCTCTCCGAGTCTCATTCTTTCTCTTCTCTTTGCATCTCTTACTTCCTCTTGTCTCTGCGTCTCTTTCTCTCCTCTCATCGTCTCTTTATCTCGTCTCGGCGTCTCTTTCTCTCCTCTCATTGTCTCCTTCTTTCTCTTCTCTTTGCATCTTTCTTTCTCTTCACTCATCGTCTCTTTCTCTCCACTCTCTCTCGCTCCAAGTGTGTCTCTGTATCTCTATCTGTCGCCATCACTGTTGCTAAATAAAACTATATAAAAAGGAGTGATAAAAATGAAGCTGTAAATATCTCTTGCTGTTACAGAAATGATGACGCTGGTTAATAAACAGGGATTGGAGGTAATATAATAAAGACTTGACCAATGAAGTCTGATATGATGCAACAGTCAGTAAAACATCCACCTTGGAGCTGTCTGGCCTCCTTTCGCCCTAAACTTTCCCCTCCAACGTGCAGTAAGGACACTCTCCCGTCTACAATCCCTTTGATTAGATAACAACACAGTCCGGAAACGACAAAGGTCGCGGTTTGACAAACGCAGCTTTTTATGGATCTTAGTAATGTATTAAAAGACAACAGCCTTCCATTACGCTTATCAGTGCAGCTACATTTCTCCAGTGAACAGAGGACGACCTCTATAACACCGGGCTGAAGGATTAAAGGCCCCCCCACCTAGTCATGGGAAAAAAATTTAGCTTGAAATGAAAAGTGTATAGTAGCACAGTAACATAAACTTATGTTAAAAAAAACATTCCTTTATCCCTACATGGGAAATAAGTTACAAAACTGTTTTTGTGATGTCACAGAAACCAACACTAAGCATTCAACCTATAGCACTTTAGCTCCGCCCATTCACAATGAAGTTATGAGGAGTACTTCAGGTCTACTGTTTTTCTTTCCTTTCTTTTTTTAACAGGAAAAACAATACAGGGCAGCCAGTCAGAGTAAACATCATTTACATTCACCAGTCTTGAAAGGCACAAGTTGTGGTTGTGTATAACTGTGACAGGCCTATGTACAAAAACACTTCAGATTATATCCTTCAGTATTCACCCCAAAACATTGTAGTTTTTTTTTAAATATTTATCAGAATTGTTATTTAAAAATATATTTCAAAAACTGTAACCAATTCGATCTTTGCCAAACAGAAAAACATGAATGTGAGTGACAATGATAAAAACAAAACGGCCATCTACACTGCCTCCTTTCAATTTTTGGACACATTTCATTGATGTTCCACCTTAAATGAATCAGTTAAGCAAACGCCTTTCCTCAAAACAAACAGAAACAGATGAGAAAAACTTATCCAAGTGGTAGAAAAAAGTGATCCCTCTCTCTAATGTCGATAAGGACATCAGTGTTTCAGTTTCAGTTTGTGTTTTTGAAACACTGCTTCCAACTTTGCGAATACATCTGACATTAGAGACCCTTGCATTTTTGTAATTATAGCATTTATCTGTAACAAAGCTGAATCTAACCCACTTTTTTTGCCGGTTTACTGTTTTGCCATTACTGTTTCAGAATCAAATCATAAAAATAATGCTGGGGTATAACTGCAATAGCAATTACACCACACTATGTCACAGTACAGTTTTTCAGGAAAAAAATAAAATTGTCTTCGATAATCTCACTTGAGTGGACATGCAATGGTCATCATTTTGGACTGAGTGTCCTTTAAAGTGAAGCAAAGTAACAAAAATGAGTAGCGTCATCTTTTAAAGCACTTGAGAAAAGAAGTCCAGCTCGGGGGGATGTAGAGAGCAGAGGTGAAAAGTCTGATTTAACATAATGGGATGCACTTCCTTTCAAATCGGCCTCTAAATCCCCCCCAATTCCGCCCACCCGTCCCATGAGAGCAACCCCATTGCAACCACACACACACACACACAAGCAGACCAGCCTGATTCCAAATTATTTCAAGTTGGTCTGCTGGATGGCTGACTTCATTTCCGATGAAAAAAAAAAAAGCTACCAGGTGTCTGTGGCCCAATTCAGAGGTTCTCGGACTTAATGCAGCCAGGGACCCTTACCACTGCCCACTTCCTAAGTGCAGGATAGCAGCTCATGTAAAAGACTACCGGCCAAGAGAAAAACTTTATTTTTCTCTTAATAGCATTTTTTTCTCTTTGGGAACTTTTGAGAACTGGTGATGCCAATTAATCAGGAAATTTTGTAAAAAATTAAATATTTCATATTGTACATGTTTCTATCAACAAAATACAAATCCAGATAAGTGCTTCATTTTCAAAGTGTTTGATGTGTTTTCCCCAAAAAATCCACTACTATCATTTGAATTATGTGCAGATTTACAGTCCTATTTTATTTTTTCCTGACCGATTACCCAACTCTCTGTTCTGATTGGCTGTTCTGTATTGCACCTCTTTTGAAAAGCAATTGTGACTGAAACACTCTTTGTAAACTTTAAAAATGTGTTTTGTGTTCACTTTCTCTTCCAAGTTGTGAGATGGGGTCTCCACGGATTAAACTAGTTTGTCCATGGTCCAGTTCTGATGCTCATGTGCCCACTGTAGATGTTCCCTGTGGTGGACAGGGATTAACAAGGGCACTCTGACTGGTCTGCAGCTACACAGCCTCATATACAGGGGGGCCTCGAGTTACAACAGTCTCGCCATACAACGTTTTGAGTTTGCAACACTCACTCTCACTCCCACTTGGCTTACACCATTAGCCTCGTACTGTCGGACTACGTGGACGTAGTAGATTGGTTGCGTGCAACAGAAGAACGCAGTAAAACAGCATATGAGTGAGGTTTTGAGGCTTAGTTGTGTTTTTATGATTTTACAGCTGTGTTAGGATCGGTAAGAGACTCAGACTAGTGTGTGTTTCAACGTACGTCCAAGATCGGGTTACATCAGTGTCGAAGGAACGGATCTGTGGCGTAACTCAAGGACGCCCTGCACAGCAAGCTGTACTGCACTGTGTGTTCTGACAGCTTTCTATCAGAGCTACAGCTTTTCTGTGGGATCAAACCAGGATGCTGGCCTTTACCCTCCACTCTCTTCAGTGAGACTCAGGTGTGAGGTTTTTCTTCTGTTCAGCACTTTTGTTGGGTATTAGCCACTGCATACCAGGAATTCCCCACAAGACCTGCTGTTTTGTAAATGTTCTGACCCAGTCATCACTTTAGTCCTTTTTTCTTTTACTCCTAACACATCAACTTTAGGAACTGGGTGTTCATTTGCTTACAAATATCTCACTCTTCGACCCTCCTACTGTCAGTGGTTTTAATTTCGTGGCTGATTTGTGTGTTTTCCATTAAATGTACCTTTTCCATTGTAGGGACGTATCAAAAAACAAATAAACTAACTTTTTAAATGAAAAGTAAACATGCTGCACACATTTTAGGTTTGAATGAATGCAGAGAGCATCCAGTCACAGTCAAAGTGTGAGGCGCTGTCCTTCCCAGGCTGCTCCAGGAGGCAGGGGGGATCCAGGGACAGCCGTTTTCTGCACTCACAAAAGGGGAGGAGGAGGAGGAGGCGGAGGAGAGCGGTAGGATGTGGCCTGAGCCCTGGGTTCCTGCCAAGTCAACCCCAACCCCCCTCCCACTCCACATCACACAATGGCCGCTTCTCTGCTGAAATTTCACGTTATTGGATACCAGGCCCGGATTTTTGTGCTCTCACAATGTCCAGGCAGTGGAGCATGCTGCAGGAGAGACATGCTCTGCAAGCTAAAGCTGGAAAAGCTCCTCTTTTCATTAGCATCAGAAAGGGAAAAATGTCACCCCTCTTTCCTGCACCAACCCAAAGGAGGCCTGTTCGGCTCCGCTGGCCTATTTCCTCAACGGCAAAAGAGGGGAGAATTAAAAACAGAATAAAATTTTACCCAGAGGAAATAAACAGGCACTTCAATGCATGCATGCGTGACTTTGACCTCTCTTACTGAACCCAGCAGATTGTGTGCATGTTTAGCCTACAACAGTTCAGATTATTTCTGCAATTTGACTATATTTTATACTCTTGCTGTCTCTGTGCCGTCGTAACAGGAGCAATTTCCTCTACGATCAAAAAAGCGTTCTGACTGACTAAGCACAAGAAATGAACAGAAATCATCTGTCTGTATGCGTTGAAGTCATACAAATAACCTCAAGAACCTCAGACACCAACATACATTACAAAAACTACAGACAGAAGCTCAGAACACATCACTCACGATTCCCTTGAGAGCTTGTTCAACCCTCCGCGAATAAGAAGAGGGTTAAGGTTCTCCGTGAAGACGTAAAGCACCAAATGATCCAAGGAAACGTGGACTTTATCAAGTGTTATTTCGTAAAAAATGCTACATGGATGTTCGTCAACAACTATAAACCAACATGATTCCACGACCTGGGACCACAATACTTCTCCTAACTGCTTTACTATATTCAATGTGCTTAATAGGACTACAAAACAAATAGCATAATAACAGCAGAAAGTTAGAGAGAATACATTTAAAATCAATAAAAGAAGATTAAGAAGACTAAACGTGTTATGGAAGTGCAGGTACTAAACTGGTACTACACTGGTCCTGGTCAGTAGTGAAGTATGGATAATGTGTTTCTGCAGTGTTAATAGTTTCTCACAGCTGCGTTTATAAATGGTGGATGCAGGATTGGATCAGTGGAGCAACGGAGCGGCTCTCTGTCGATCAGAACATCTGTAGCAACGCTCCTCCCTCATTATAGAACCAGAAACTCAGGACACAGTTTAGATCTTTATATTAACTGCTGAGTCTTTTCACAAGATGTATTTGTTTCTGCCACCAAATTATGGAGAGTAGGATCAATATTAGTTTCGAGAAGTATCAGTATTGATGAACAGCAGTATTGATGAATGATATCGTTATCAGTAGAATCCAAACCACACCCGTCCCTAAAGACGCTGTTAAGACAAGAAGAATTTTCAGCCGAGCTGTGACCCCACTCTTCTGCTCTCTCAATGTTTAACATCTATAATCTAATGCTAGAATGTGCTGGTTAAAATGAGGCACGCCAATGCTAAGCTGCTAATTCACAGTAATTGTCCAAATTACTAAATTGCAAACATTAAATCCAGGAAGGTCAGGCTGGTGCATTTACTGCAGGATTTTACTGAAGGTACAGAACTGTGCAAAACTTTTAAAACACTCCTTAAACAGGAACACCACTGTTTTTTTAAAACTGCAACATTTTCTGATAAGAGTTGCGAGTTACTGTATCTAGTGTTGATCATTTGGAAAATAAATAGAGATAAAAGATAAAAACACTGGCCTCTATGCGGCCCTGCTTGGGGAAAATGTGAACGAAGCATTCACCTACATTCAATGTGATGAATTTGTAAATTGTTCAGGACAAAAATGTGTCTGAAGTGTGTCACTGTGTTAGATCAAAAAAAAATGTGTTCAATGGAAACTATTTTGCCAGACAATTCACTACCTTTTTTTTAAAATAAATTTTACGACAAATTTTATGTCAACAAGCTTTAAATATCCAGGTACCAAGTCATATTAATAAACATTCCATGTAATAACTTTGTGAGCAGCTTTCCGGAGGGACTGAACTCATCAGATGTCTGGTTCCATTCACCAAAACTGTGAATAATCCAGACTCCACGTTTCTTTGGAATGGACCATTTCATACCAAGCCACTCGGAATAACACATTCAGATCTTAACTATGAAATAAAATTAAATAAAAATGATGGAATTTGCCTTAAAAGCCATTCATCTGAGCAAAAAGCCATTCATCTGAGCAGAAAGAATCTTAGAAAAAATAAAAACAACAATGCAGAAAAAGTAAAAGGAACTTAAGACTGCATGCATCCACGGATCACCCACTAACACTGATATCTGAAGTAATTAACATGATCTCCTCATAGAGTCATCTGTGACGGGGGGGCCAGTCAACAGTCTTGAAAGTTGAGGAGCCGTTGAACAGGAAAAATGGGCGGGAATAAAGATCTGAGGCTCGTTTACAAGGACTAAACTGTGGTGGCCAGACAGCACGGTAAACATCGCCAAACCAGAAGGTCTTGTGGGGTGTTAATGGTTGCAGGAACCTTTAGCTTTGCATGTTTCTCCAGTTTGTGCAGTAAAACTGAATCTCATCAACAATCAACAACAACGGCGCATTTGTTTCTCTGTTCTCAAACGGAAATGATGTATCTGTTATTTGCATAAATAGCGGGGATGAAATATTCGTGGTCGCGCGAGACGCTGGTGTGTGTGATGTATTTAGGGCTGTCAACGTGTGATCACTAAGGTATATGCCAGATGTTAAAAAGGTTTTAAACTAATCCAGTTAAAATCGTGTGATTGTGTGCACTTGATTATGCAATTCTAGAGCAGACCTACACCATTTCCTAAAGAAGGAAAAAGGAAAAAAGATCTGCTATTTTCCCATTTGTACACTTTAAATGTTTAGCTTTGATGCTCTTCTCAAGCAGGCCTGTATTTATTCACTTTAATTCATATATTCTTGCTTATTTTACAGTAGCATGCTTTGGCTTAAATGACAAAAAGGAAGTTATTGCTGTTAAACATTTTAGTGACAGAAGAATATCATTACCATGTTGTCCAATTAAAATAACAAACAAGATAATAAAATAGACATTAAGATCTTTAGAAGGCATTTATTTTATGATTGCTATTAAGATCTATAGAGGGCAGTAGTGAGTAAGGTTTAATGTTTGTTTATTTGATGATTATAAACACATTTAGAGGTGAAAGGTGAATAATGTTTGCTTATTTGATTGTTATTTGGGCCCTTTTAATAGAAGCAATGAGTAATAAATATTTATTTGAGGTTTATTACCACCTTCTGAGGGCAGCAGTGAGTGATGTTTGTCTATTTGATGACTGTTATTAAGGCCTTTGGCGGGTCATTTTTTGTACTTGTTGTTTTTAACACCACTAGAGGCCGATGTTGAGTATGTTTGTTTAGTTGATTGTTATTAAGGCCCTCTAAGAGCAGCAATAAATAGTGATCGTTTATTTAATGCTTGTTAATAACGCTTCTTTATTTGATGACTGTATTAAAACCTTCAGGGAATGTTTGTTTATTTGATTTGAAAACATTACAGTATGACAGTTAATCAGACAATTTGGGCACATTAGTACACAAAAATAACAAAAAAAGACAATTAAGTTATTAATCACAGCTATTAACATCATAATTAACCATCAGCTAAAAATGTCATGCCTGTAAGAGGCTTAAATTCCGTGAATTATAACAATGCTTTCCATATGAAGTCACATTAAGCACCAAAGCAGAGAAAAGGCCTGAGGATTTGGCACTGTTGATTTTCTCCTTCACACCAAAACTAATCCCTCTTTTGGGAAAGAAATCCCAACTACAACATTATGGTGCCCTTGTGGAATCATCATAAATCAAGGCCCCTCATCTGTGTATCAAAAGCAGAAAACTATTCCCAAACATCAATGCAGCCACATATTGAGATGATCTTAATTTAAACCGCAAGCATTTGGAAAATTAAAACCTTGCACTACGTTTACAGAAAAAGCAGAACCGCAAATTTGGACTGCAGCAGCATGGCTGCCAGCTTTGATGTTAAAGTGCTCTCTGGAGACCCAGCTCTAATCGGCAGAGTCGGGGCACAAAACGAGGAGAGAGAGAGAGAGAGAGAGAGAGAGAGAGAGAGAGAGAGAGAGAGAGAGAGAAAGAGAGAGAGAGAGAGAGAG
>JBBJLR010000001.1:26414847-26426436 GCA_037577145.1 Brachypetersius gabonensis
GCTTCATCACAAACACTGTACCTGCAGGAAAAACTAAACACAGATCTGAAATCAGCATGAAAAACACTACAGAACCCGCAGAAACTGATCTCTGATGATTTTCACCAGTTGACCTGTGTAATTATTGGCACTTATGGCAGGTATGGGAAAAAGTACATTAAAGGGTTTCTAGTCTAACACTGCCCATGTCATCACACTGCCTCCTTCCCATTGCATGCACATCCACCCAGACGTCCACAGATGTAAAAGAAAATCTTTCTATCAGAGCCAAGATTACATTTTCTCAGCAGTTTGAGCTACCAAGAAGTCCTGGGTTCGAATCCAACCTTCAGCACCACCTCTGGGTCCCTGAGCAAGACCCTTAACCCCAAGTTGCTCCAGGGAGACTGTCCCCTGTAGTTAGGGAATAGAAGTCGCCTTGGATAAAAGTGTCTGTTAAATGCCGTAAATGTAAATGTAAGTTTGGGCTACAGCAGCCATTCTGCAGGGTTAAGAGCAGATCGGACAGTCATAACTTTGTCACTGGTTTACCGTTTGTCCTTTCCTGAACCATTTTGGTAAGTACTAACTACTGCATTAGTTAGACCTAGGGCTGTGTTACAGAAACTTTCTGTCTTGAGCATAAAGTTAAGACAAGACGATTTCAATTTGGTATTACCGAAGCACTTGATCCTACCTTCTCTCGATTTTCTGAGGTTAGGATGCTTCTGTAATACACTTTTCCTAAGTCAATTTTCCTATCCTAACTTAAATTAAGAACAGTTGTTCCTTAATGGCTTTTTTCCTAAATAAGATCCTAAACTGCCATTACCATGGTTACCACACAGTTAAGATTTTCAAGTTAGGAGTTTCTGTAATACGGACCTTGGTGTTTTGCAGACACAGACATCCATCCATAACAGTTTGGTTCCAGTCAAAGTTGTTCAGATCACATTTCTTTCTGCTTCCAACACATCTGTCTTCATTTGCATCGCCTAATATTTCCCACCCCTTGACAGGTACCACTATAACAATATCAAGAAAATGATCAATATTATTCTCTTCGCCTGCCTGTGGTTTTAATATTGTAATGTTGTGGCTGATCGGTGTATATGCATATAGATTTTACACAGTTATGCTTTGCCAGTATTGCAAATGCCTTCTCCTCTAATGCTTAATAAGATCGGAAAATACAGAGCAATCTCTCTAGGGTGCAGAGTTCAGCGTCTTCTCAAATACTCTCACTAAAACCTGAAAATTAACAGATAAGTTGCTCTGCTGGTGGACAATTTTAGCATTTTGGTAGACTCAGTAACATGTATTTAAATTTGTTTGTTGACCAAAAGTTTTATATTTGTCACATCTGGCCATAGAACTGTGCATCTATCAGTGTGTAGCAAACTCTACGAGGTTGTGTTTGATTTAAAAGGGTTAGCAAACTCTCTTTTAATTTTGTTAAGCATTGTTCCCTATGCTGCTGAATGATTCATGGAATTTTATCTTTATATTTAGACCCAGTTGAACAGCAACATTTTGTCTATTAAAAACCTATACCATTTAGTAAAGTTGCTTTTTAATCTAATAGGTTATCAGACATAGAAGACTTACTGGAATACCAACAGACCAGTGATTAAATCCCTTCCATACCCTAAGTCAATTTGTCCATAGTTTGTTACATGCCATAAAATATACTTTATAGTTCTGCTCAACTAAGACGTTGACCATTTCTGTAGCAAGCAATTGCATAAGTGATCACCGTCCCAAAAAAAAGGTTTCCATTGGTGGTTGGCACTGTATGCTGTGAGGTGGAATTGCATGCATATCTCATGAGACGATGTATTCACCCACATGCAGCAGATATCCTATCACAGCAGTGAAGGATCACACAGACACTGCCCTCAATTCCATCAGCTCAGCTCTTCCCAGGCTCGGGTAGATATGAGCCCTGAGTCTTCATTACCCTGTGCACGGCACCAACAGGCAAGCTTCATCCTGAAATAACCTACCTGCGCTCAGCTTATCATATTCAAGCCTGCCTCAATTAAATGCAACCCTTGTCATTCAGTGCACTTGGGGAAATCTAGTAGATAGTGCCGGAGTGAGGTAGTAGATTAAAAAGTCAGGATTTGTTTTACATAAAGGCTGCCTCTGTCATGGCTCAGCAGGCCAGCACACCGCCGCTGCCGCTGCACCGGGCGCAATAAATCAGAAACTCGCCGCATTCATTCTGCACATTCAGGCCAGCCTGGCGCTGCTCCACAGGGCTTCTGCTGACTACTCATTTTCCTGCTTTAATATGTGACCTCACTCCACTTTTTCACAGGTTCCATTCCACAAAAGGCCATATTGATGCATTCTGGCGCGCCGCTGTTACTGATCCACATTGCTCTGGGAGGTTAAGAATAGAATGCACTTCAAGTAACCCATGTCTTTATAAAAAATTCAAAAGAGACACTACTACACACTTCTAAAGGCCAAAATTCTACATACACTTCTAAAATGAAGGTTTCTACAGGAGGAACATTTACATGATGTGGAGGTTCTTTAAGCTTTTTAAAGGTTCTTCATCTCATCTCATTTACACAAATGGACTTTTAAAGAACCCTCACCTGAAAGGTTGCTTAAAGCTCTAGGGAGCTTAAATCCATGTTTTCCTTCTAAGTGGGTCAGTATCGCTCTTGTAGGCACATAATATACAAACGCACACTGCTTCGTGAATAACTGACGATGTACTGTATCAAATTTCTCATATTTTGATGTAAATTCACTCCTAATTTTGGGTCAGGTGTACATCAGCAGTCCTTTCACCACACACAAGGCAGATGTGAGCTTTAATAACACTGGGCATCTTGATTGGCCATTCTGTATTTCTGAAAATTACATGAGAAATGTTAATCGAGCGAAGGCTAACCTAGCAATCATAACCAAGCATAACCAAGTTTTTGTTTGTTTAACTAGACAGCATTTCTTGGACGCACATTAAGCAATAAAGTGAAGGAATCCTTACATTTCTTAAGACGTCTACATATATATATATACAGGCACGGTTCTAGAAAATTTTTGTGAATTAGCCTATTTCTCATTTCTGCTCACTTTGTTCACACACATGTCTTCAGTAGAAATTTTTGCTTTGGTATTAGCTGCAGGCATTGGGCCATACAAAATGAAGTTCCTACTTAACACCTGCTAGGTTTGACACAGCTTCAAATGAGGATTTCATTCTAAAAATGTCTGATGGTCAGGAGTAAGCGCAGTAGGCAATAAAGTACAGATCGGATTCTTTTAAAACATACTTAAACTCCAGTTAGCTCTTACAGTAGCAAGCTAGCATACTAGCTATACAAACTACAGGCTGAGCTTCAGGAGAACTATGCATGAATTAACTGTAGTAAGCACACATAAATCTTTTAGTTTCCACCAAACATTCCACAGTGTGTTAATTGGGTTTTAAAAATGAAAAGTGGTTCAGAATCAGAATCAGATCAGAATCAGAATCAGAATCAGAAAATTTTATTGATCCCAGAGGAAATTGCTTATGTAATGACTGCAGACACATAAACACAGAGACAAGAACAATATAAAATATAACAATATGAAATATTTTTTTAAAAATCTAAATAATATGCCTCTGTGGCATCGATTCAGAAAGACCCGTTTTGTTGCTTTTTGTTTCTTAAAAGTGTATAACAGGATTACAGAGCAGAAACAGAGTCACTCGAGTGATGTTCCATCATTTTATGCATGTAAATGTAAATGTGAATGCAAATGTAAATGTTATTCCATCACTGCTAGTCACCCCACAAGGCTGGGATGGCTGTAAAGAACCAAATGACAGCAGCTTCCTTTATTAAGCCATAGCTCAGCTCTGAGAACGTTCCACCAGGTTTCAAGGCTGAGGGACCGCAGGTGTGGAACATTTGTAAATCATAACATTTACAAGACAGATTTTACACATTACGAAGAATACAGTACATATAGTACGGTGCGTTCTCTATTATTCATGCCTCTTTTTTCCTGTGAAGGTCGTTCAGCATGCAGAACATCAGGATATTCAGACATTTCTATCCCATTTGTGAAGTGTGATAATCTACAGCCACGTGTCAGCATGAGTGAATAAAACTAATTAATTAAATAAATAAATCACATCTTCTGCATTGCCGGAAGGCCGATAAGCAGGCTGGGCAGGCTACAGCCCGCGTGGGGACTGGCGGATGTCTGTGGATGTCAGTGGTGGACTCGGGCAAGCAAGTTGGCTGATTGTTTGTTGACCGCTTTGCTGAGCAGTGTTTACCTTCATAACAGGAGCTAATTAAGTCCTCCTGATTGAAGGCAGAGCTGATTACGCGGCCGGCTCTCTGCTCTCATCATTAACATCCCAGGCGAGTGGGGGAACGTGTGAAAGCCCTCTCCCTTTGTCTGACTCCTCCTCGCCATAATTGTATGTCATGTGTTAAAGAAATTGCTCGGGCGCAAGTCTCAGCCAATTAATGACGCTGACCCTGTCGGGGAAATGAAATTGAAGAAAACAAAGCAACAAACAGACGGCTTTTGGCACCGAGAGAGCTCCTCAAAGAAGAGATGAGAGGCATTGGTCCGGGTCTCTGTCGCTGTGTGTGTTTAATGAACATGTTTAAGGCAGACTGGCATCAGACTTTCACACACACACACACACACACACACACACACACACCCACACACACACACACACACACACACACACACACACACACACACACACTATATGCTACAGTCCGTGCTAAGTAGATGCATCCCTTTGTTATAAATTTGTTAGTTTCCCCTCCCTTGGGCTGCCGGTCGGATTACGGTGTTTAGCACACATCCTAAAATCCATGGCAAACATTTGCGATGACTCTGGCCCACCGGAGGAGCAGATGTTTCGCACAAAGCTGATCAAATGAAGTTGTTTGCCGCGCCACTGTGTCGTCAGTCTGCTTGGAAGGGTTACAATCCATTGCCTCTCGTCTCGCGGAGCAAATTTGCTTGCTTGACAGGGGCCGCTACTGTCGTCAGGTATGGGTCGTGCGTCCTGCCATATCTCCTCCGTCACCGTCTGTGAGCAGAGGGCAGAGACTGTGTAATTCGCATGCTGGTCCCGGCCAGGGCTTTGAACCTGCCAGACAGTGCGGCGCAACAGCAAACAGTGAGTGTGATTCGTATTAGAATAATCCTTTAATTGCTTCATGGCAAAACGTCTATAACACATTAAGTAATTCAGAGCGGCAGGGTAATGGAAAGGCGGAGAGATATCATGTTTTGCATAAAGCTTTTAGCCGGGCCCTTGCAACGCCTCAGAGTCTTCTGGTTTTGATCGCATTTACATCCCCGAAATAATCCGCCATATATTTTGAGGATATTTTTTTTCCCCCAGCCGCCCGTCCTCACACACGCTGCCCCCTAATGCTGCAATTTGTCTTGGGATGGCGACACACAAGAACACAGAATTAAGAACAATGGAAAGAATGTAGCAAAGGCCCTTACAAGAATTTGCATAGCATAAAGGGATAACGTGTTCCTGAAACCGTGTGGAAGAGTGACAGCTAGAAGAAAGCAATGAGTGCTGGAGCTGACCGTGAGGCTCAGAGGACGGGCTGAGGACTGGAGGACTGGAGGAAAGGAGGAGGAGGAGGAGGAGGAGGAGGAGGAGGAGGAGGGGAGGGAAGAAAGCATGTGCTTTGCATGTGATACACTGTAGAACAAAAACTGACCCATGACTCCACCAAGGACCCGACACGTCACATTCTCATTTTGATAATATTCAAAAGGAGGATTATAGAAAAGCAGGGGAGTGCCGTTTGAAGATTCATTATATTCCCCCGGGACGAGTGTGGCTGTGGCTGTGGCTGTGCTTTAGACATACCTTCCTCTTGACAAACCTGTGAAGGATATAAATTGCTGAAGATGCTTTTGGAGTTGCCTGCTTTTCGCATGCGTGCATGAGTATGCATAATGAGCCCCAATTAAAGTGTTTTTATGGCATATAAATGAACTCGTAACGGGAGTTCTTCACTTTTTCTGTCCTAAACTGGGTCTATCAAACACCAACATGTCACCTGAAAGTTCTAATCTGGCTTTTTTATTCTAATTTTCTCTGAAATGGGCTGATATATCACAGAGTGGTGCCAATTAACAGATGCGATATGATGTCTGTGGAATTAATTTATTTAAAACAACTCTAATTTGCGGTTTTTGGGTGTCCTGGCACATGAGACGCCTGTAAAATGTGTAGATGACCACATTTAATAAAGCAATATTCAGATATTCCATCCCTACAGGCACATTTAAAACCAACAGGGTCTGGAGACAGTATTAAGAAATCACTACTGTTCATGAACTGTACTTTTCTTCTGGGTTTATTCAAATATTTTAAGTATTTTTGAATGACATGATATTTTCCATACAAGTTATTGTTTCATTTTTTGCAATAATTGTTACTCAGTGAGTGTGCATGGAGTTCAGTTATTGCTATAGCTTTGTGTAAACCTAATAAATAATTTTCAGTTTCAGTTTTTGTTTGGAATTGGATAAGTGCAAGTACTTAAACAATAAAAAAACTAAAAAGCTTTTGGCGTCTATTGAGCGCAAATTAGCACAACAGTATACTGGAATAACAGGCCTATTGTATATATGAATATAAAATGAAGAGCAATTCAATAAATAAATAAATAATATGCTCTATAGTATATTCGTATCAAAGAGTACAAACATATAGTATATATCTCTTCTCTCAGTCAAGTAATTCTATCATGTCATTGCTCTTTAAGTAGGAGAGTCTGGAAAGGGTTAGAGCATGGTTTGAGTTACATGCCATATTTGACCATTCAGGAATAACATACAGGGTTGACCTCACACCCACCAAACCTCCTGAGCTGAAAGGAGATTGGAGACTTTGTGAGAAACAGTGACATGTTTACGCAACAAAATCCATTTTTGATGTGAACTAGATTACATTTTAGCTACAATCTGGATTAGCACTTTCACGAATATGAGCTTAAATGTCCGTAAATCTGGTAACCGAGCTAACTGTTCAATTTAATACATAAACCCAGTATTCAAATCTGAAATGTATATGTTAAAAATATTAAGACTGGATGGATGAGTCGTCACAACAGGCCGCCTCATATTTACACACTTACACACAGGAAGCGTAAACTGTCAAAAAAAAGGATGAAATATATGTAAACATAAATGTGGCAAATCGTATGATTTAATGCTTTCTTTTTAAACTCAAATATCAAGGCAGTCCAGTAAGTTAAAATACCCTTAAAGCATTTCACAGATTAATAGTTTAATATTAGGTGTTTATTTCCCGCTTTCAATTTAATAAAAAGAAAAAAGATTTGACATTCTGTTTACCAAATATTATTCTCTCATACAGATGATTTTTATACTATTGCTATTTGTAATGGGCAAATATTAGTATTAGTAGACACACACACACACACACACACACACACACACACACACACACACACACACACACACACTTACTTTATCATCACCTGGAAGAGTGAAGACCATATAAGTTTGAAAGGTTTTGCACAAAGAGCCCCTGAATTATAGAAGATGAAACAAAGACCCCCCACCCCTTACAGTCCCGTATACTGCTGTCCTCTTACTTGGGAATTTTATTAAAGGTGTATTTTATTGCTGAAAAACCCTCTGGAATAACTTTCCAGGCCTGAGAAGAACTGGTTTCATTGCATTGCTGCACAAGTGCAGACACAAAGCCTCAACTCCTTGTGACCTCGAATGCCTGCGCTTTACGATGTGGACCGAAACAGACGCAGATCAGCTTAGGGGTCGAGGGGCCAGGGTGTGTCAGGTCCAGGGTCAGAGCTGAGCGTCTCAGGTTCATTTGCTCTTTCAGAGAGAGCTGCGACTCACTGCGATGATCCAAAAGCCTGAGCACAAAGTCTCCACACCTCTAATCCTGCGTGAAAAGAGGGCCGTGCATGGCCTGCAGGCTTAAAATCCAGAGAATTCAGTCCGGGGCTGATTTTGTGTTTGTTTTGTTAGATACACAATATGGACAAAAGTATTGGGACACACTTGTTTTTCACGGCTTTGGCCAGACTAGGGCAATCTAAATGCTTCAGCATACCAAGACATTTTGGACAACACCATGCTTCCACCTTTGGGGACACAGTTTGTGCAAGAACCTTTTCCATTCCAGTATGATTGTGTCCCAGTGCACAAAGCGAGTTCCATAAAGACGTGGCTGGATTTCAGTGTGGAAGAAACTGATTGGGAGCCCTGACCTCAACCCCATCCTTTGGGATGAACTGGAACGGAGATTGTGATCCAGACCTTCTTGTCCAACATCAGTGTCTGACCTCATAAATATTCTTCAGAATGAATGAACACAAATTCCCACAGAAACTCAAAAATCCTGTGGAAAGTCTTCCAAGAAGAGTGGAAGCTGTTATAACTGCAAGAGGGGGACCAACTCCATATTAAAGTCTAAGGATTTGAATGCAGTTCTTAAAGTCCCTGTTGGTGTAATGGTCAGACGTTTTAATACTTTTGTGCATAAAGTGTGTATGTTTATTTGCTGGAAGGCCCTCTTGGGGTTAAGAGCGTGCCTTTAAGTTTAACCCCGCTGAGAAAGAGCATCAACCTGAAATAATTCCAGGAAAGAATCACGGTTGCCTTGGCGATGGGGACATGAGCGGTGTGACAGTGGATAGGCAGGCTGAGAGGCAGCCAGGAACACAATGGATACAGAACAGGGGACAGAGATCTCATATTTAGCTGGTGATTGCACTCGGGCTAGACAATAAGTAAGATTCATTTGGCCATTTTTTACTTGCGTCTGCCAGGATCCGAAATGAAATGTTAAATGTTTCATGGGCTAAGAAAAGGGCAAAATTTGTCTTTGAATTGGCCACCAGAGAGAAGCGAGAGGAAAGGAGAGTGAGAGAGAGAGAGAGAGAGAAAGCAAGGGTGGATGATGATGGGAGAGAGAGAGAGAGAGAGAGAGAGACCAAGAGAGAAAGGGAGAGAAGGAGACTGATCGAGGAAGAGATGAATGGATGGAAGGAAACGGGACAGACGCCGAGGAAAGTGACAGAGAGGTAGAGAGAGAGAGGGGAGAAGGAGGTAGAGAAGGAGAGAAATAGAGAGAGAGAGAGAGAGGGAGATAGAGGGGTGAGAGATGGATGAAGGTGTGGGGGTGGTGTCTTCTGAATGATGATGGTCTAATATCATCATCCCCCTGTCAGGTCTAATAGGCTTTCCCTGGTAGAGATCACTCATACAGCTCCTCCATTAGGTTCAATCCCTGACAGCATCATCCATCCAGCCCGGCCAAGCCTGCCTCTCACAACTAATATGGAAATAGATGGCTAAAAGAGGCCTGAAAAATTAAACATGCAGCTTGTAAGCAATTCGTTTTCAGCGAGTGTTTATTATATGTATTAAGGTACAGTCTCTGTCAATGCCCTCTCCTCTTTATGAAACTTTATGAGAAAGTGGAAAGTGTGGTCCTCTGTTTGAAGGGTGATCATGTACTTCACAGATCATACAGCACTATTTTCTCCTTCCTTTTCTTCTGGATGCTTCCTATCTGAAGGATCTGTTCTGTCTAGTTCTAGATTAACAAGAATATCAGATGCATGGATCATGCACATGTCTACTGTACAGCATATGCCTTTGCATGATGTGCAAATGAACATTTTTGTTCACCCTCTCACAGTGGCTGACAGACACTCGTTCAGATTTTTTTACACCTGCTTTTTGTTATTAAAGTTACAAATGTTATACAAATCATACTGCTACTTCTACAATTAATCGTAGTATAAAACATTTTATTAATATTATTACTCCTAGTACCACTACTAGAACTAATTGTAATAGAAATCATGGCTTAAAAATATAGTTTATTCAGGTTATTACTACTACAACTGCTACTTATAATATTAATAATATGCAACAACAGACTTGGAGCAACTCCAAACCACTATTTGTGTTACTAGTTAGAGTTTGTGACTCTATATTATATAATATTTTATATTGTGTTTGTCTTTGTGTCTCTGTGTTTCTGTGCATTCGTAACATAAGCAATTTCCTCTAGGATCAATAAAATTTTCTGGTGAGCAGCAATGAACACTCTCCATTGCAGTTTTTACGTGTTTGACAAAAAACTTCCCTAAAGTGCCTCCCTCTGTGACTTCCTAGTTCTGTCAACACATCATACCACTATTACAATATACATTCTGGGATATTTAATACTATTGTACTGACGTACTTATGCTTGGTGACTTTATCGTCACCTGATGGAGAAAATTAATACTGCTAATGACACTGAATACACTGCAACCTGGGTCAAATACAGTCTTATTTGTAATAATATTACTCTTATTTGTAAAAACATTGGGATTTAAGCCCCAGGACCTGATTCAGTGAATGTGCTTCTGCTTTCACTCATTATTTGTGTTTTTGCCTCACATAAGCAGAGGATGAGTAATGGGGCAATAGTCAAACTTCATTTTATTAAAAGTATAGCGCCCCCCTAGTGCTTGTTTCAGCTTTTCCGATAATGATCGTCAGTCACCAACTCAGCAAGAGACTGTGGCTGATTTCTAAGTGCTTCTTAGCTTGGACACAGTTTAAAAAGTACCAAAAGTTACAGAACTCCTTTTGGCACATATATTTTTTTAAAAGTCTGGCCCAGTGTACTGACAGAATATCTAATTTTTCCCAAAAATGAGCATCTGTATATGTGTTTTTGTGTGTATTTGTATGTTATTCAGTACCAGTGTTCATTCTATGGGAACAGTTGATCAGAGGCCACTTTTCTTTCATTTCTCTCTATACCATTCTGTGTCCTGCCATCTCCAATCTCCTGTTTAATCAATTGATACATCCTCATTGTCTTTACAGCCCGGCCAATGCATATACACACTCAAACATACAACCATCATCCCCGGCACAACTGCCTCAACCAGTTATGTACAGCCATTTATGCTGTGATTGCAGTCTCTCTAAAAAAAATCCATAACATCAATCAAGTCACATTTCATTAAGGCCCAGGGCTAAAGAAAGGACACCTGCGCATTCAGGCCAGTCTGAGTTTGTTTGTCTTGAAAAACATTCATTTGACTTGTATACATTAAAAAATACTAAGAAACACGTCTCTGTCATTTTATTTTGACACTGCAGCCCATGGGGTTTTGGGGGAGACAGGGAAAATGTCAAGCACATAAGTTACACACAGTATATTGTTCCTCAATGTGACGTTTGTGGGCACAAGCTACTCACATGTTTACCAGCACAAAACTAACAACAGGGTGAGATAGTTCAAGTTGTTCCAGTGTTACTCAAGAGTTAAGGCATCGTCTTAATCAAACATTTACTTTGGAGTGTGACTGGTTTTGTTTGTTTGGCCCGGTTAAATGACAGCGCTTGCAAAATGATGAATTCTGATCACACATATGTCCTGTGTGGCACTACATCAGAGGCATAAAGCATCACTCACTTTTTCTGAAAATAAAATCAGACAATAAAATCTTGAATGCGCAAACACACACACACACACACACACACACACACACACACACACACACACACACACACACACACACACACACA
>JBBJLR010000001.1:26430685-26450761 GCA_037577145.1 Brachypetersius gabonensis
TGGTGCGTGTGAAGGTGTGTATGATGGTGCGTGTGAAGGTGTGTATGATGGTGCGTGTGAAGGTGTGTATGATGGTGTGTGTGAAGGTGTGTATGATGGTGTGTGTGAAGGTGTGTAGATGTTCGATTGTGTGCATGAACAACGGCAGTCTTTGAACCTCTCTCACAGTACGACGTAGGACCACCAAATAGGAGCCACAACCAAGAAATAAATACGATTGTTTCACGACTGTCATCTTTCATCTGCGACAGAACAAAATCATACAATGGATTCCGGGTATAAGTGTTTACTTAATGTCAGGAAACCCCAGGGATCTCACAGCCATCCATAAGTGAGAGCCCAAAAGGAGAAAATGACTAATGGGACTGATAGAAAGATAGAAAGTGTCTAAACTAGTGGAGAATCTCATAAAAAGAGTGTCAACTAGGTCAGAAACTGATAAAGAGTCTGAACTAGTGGAGAAAATGAGTTCTATTGTTTACCTCTCACTGAAATGTAGCCTGGAAAACTTGAACTAAGTTTGAGCCGGCTCTTGAGACTTCAAGTTAACCCAAGAAAAGCTGTGTAATCAGGTACCTCTTAATATTTTTGCAAATTAATCTCCATCATACCATTTGTCTTCAGTTGCACTGAGAAAAGTGAGAAATGCTTGGTGAAACTACAAGCCTGTGTCTCTAAAGCCTGGCACTAATCAAATCAGCACCACTGGCATGTTTGTGTGTGCCACTGTGTCTCATTGGGTTGTGAGTAGACATCACACAGAGACATGTCTGAAATAATGAGTGCGCTTTAATCATGCAGCCCACTCTGTTTGAGTTGCTTTGCATCTGATTTGCAAGAGGAAGGGAAGGCTCTAATTATGGCTCCAGCACTGCCGAGTCCCAATACTTCCTGTCTGAGGGAAACGATGGCCACTCCTAAACTATTCTGACAGGAAGTGACACGTGCATGCAAGCCCTCAGTCTGACAGATAATGGCGACAAAGCTAGAGCAAAAGAAAAGCGTGCACCCCCCTCTGAAGCCTTAAAGATGAATGTAGCTTAGAGCACTAAATGCAACGGCCACTTCTAATGCAATATGGTTTGAATGTAAATGTAATGAAAGCATGAATATGGAAATATACTAGTAGCAAATGAAAGCTGGACATGCAAATAACAATCGAATCAGTTTTCATTATTTGGCTTAATCCAGTTAAAGATACACTGTACCATTTAAGCCACACTCTAAAGAGAAATGGTTCAAATATAGTTCAAAAAAGTGACATAACAATATAAATGTTTTGGTGCCATTTAGGACCAATTTTAAAAAACATAAGGAACCATTTGCAACAGCCTTTTAAGTTTAGTCCATATGAATGTTAGCAGTTCAATAAAAATCCATAAACTGAGGAACGCCTGAAGAACTGATGTTCAGAGAGAGTAACACTTTACAATTTACAATATATATATCATTAATATACAATTTACATCATTAACATGCAGTAATAGACAAGCCCCAACAGTTGTAACTGTTAAAGTGATGCTGCCTTTATTCTCAGATCTTGCTAGTTGCTGATCATGTCTGTCAGCTTCATCAGGGCTTTGTTAACATGATACTACCACTAAAACACCAAATTTTGACAAATAGTGAGGTAACATCATTATATAATGACTATTACAACTTTATAACTGTTAGTTTATAACTGCTTATAAACTCTTGATGTAGCTTTATTGTAAAGTGGTAGCTCAGAGTCTATGTTTGAAATTCTTGTTGTTCTTCTACGGATGGAATATTTTAGCTATGTTCATGTTTCAAACCTAATTTCTCAGTTCCAGTCCTTCATACTAAGAGATGTAGATCCTTCATGTTATTGCTTGACTAATAAAGGAATCACTGAGGACATGGAGAAGAAACTGTAATCACTACCTCCTTAGTCTTTATTAGGAGAACAAATATCACTGAGATTAATTTATAAGTCATAAAACTACAGTCTTTTCTGAAGCAAACTGCTTTACAAATGGAAGTTTCTACTTTTTACATTTAGTGTTGGAGAAAATTGTCTTTCTTGCTCAGATCTAATCTTTCTGATGCAACAGTTTTTTGGATGTTAAAACGATCTTACACCACAATCTTTTGGATCTTGTACCAAATTGCACGTTTTTACTTCTAGTTTAGACTTTATATTTTATTTATATATGTGTACTCTGTAAAATCTGGAGCCATTTCCTCTTACTGTATGGCGGTGGAGGTGGCGGTAGCTCAGTGGGTAGGATACTTACCTCCAGATCAAGAGGTCATGGGTTTGAATCCTACCTTCAGCACCACCACTGGGTCCCTGAGCAAGACCCTTAACCCCAAGTTGCTCCAGGGAGATTGTCCCCTGTAGTTAAGGAATGGAAGTCGCTTTGGATAAAAGCGTCTGTTAAATGCCATAAATGTAAATGTAAATACTGTATACATATATACAGTGGAAAAGACAATAAAGTTCCCTTGGATTTGACTTTGATATTTGAGCTAGCACTGCTATGGGATTCTAGTAACCTAACAGAATTTTGGCATTTCTAGATAAATAATGGACATTGAATGCTTAAAAAATGACACTGCTTGTTTTATTTAAAGATTGTATTGCACTTTCAAATCACTTCAAAGCACTTTTGAATGCACACATTCAAATCAATGAAGCCACATGACTGACAAACTAAGGCTGAATCCCGAAAGTCTCCCTTCTCTGTGGTATCTGAGATCTTTCTGCAAACTTCACCAGCCATAATAGCCTATGGAAGAAAGCAAACTTTTCAAATGTAACGGCTTCACATCTGCAGAACCCGCTCTGATTTTGGGATGAGAAAGGAAATGGTGAGGCGACTGTTGGGAGGAGATCAAAATCAAACATGCTTTCTTCAATCATGCAACGGCAGCATTCTTTGATACAAAGCCTCTGATCATTTGCATCTAAAGTGATACACATATTTGTTATGCCATCAATCAATAGCATCAACACGCCGCCTGTGTAATCTATAACTTGCATGCAAAGCTCAACAATAACACGTATGTTCTACATGGGACTGTATTTCAAGCCTGGGCCCATTTACATCCTGTTAACCGTTTCTCAGGGCAGATTAGGCGGCGGCGAGGAGCCCGAGCAGATCCCATGAGAGGGAGGCTTTGGTGCAGATAAGGCCCAGCTATAGGAAGGCAGGATTAATACATATGACCAGGGCAAAGACGACTCTGATTATTCCAGCAGAAAAATGGCTCCATCCTGTCAGCCCCCGCATGATTAAACACACACAGAGCGGACAGCCAGGCACAGCCACGGGAGATAACTAATATTATTTATGCACGCTGGTTAGCCGCTGGATCACGGGTGGGGATTGTTCATGCTACAGGGGCGAGGAATCCCACCAGGGGGGCTCACCCCTGATCACACACATGCAAGTATTATCAACCTCTCTCTCTTTCTCTCTCTCTCTCTCTCTCTCTCTCTCTCTCTCTCTCTCTCTCTCTCTCTCTCTGTAAGAAAGGTAATAAGAAAAAGTGAGCCTAAATACTAAAACGACATGGCGGTGGTGTTTATATAATCCCTTCCCATCTGTAAGCTAAGCAGTCTTGACAACACAAGCAGTTTCATAAGGTTCCCCTGCTCCTTGAATGGCTTTAAAAGGAAACAAACTAGAAAGAAAATGCACATTATAGTCAAAAGCTTTGTGAATAAACAGTGAGTGACATTCTTGCACTGCTTTATGACGCATACTTCTAATTTTACTATGTTTGGAAATGAGGATTATCTAATTAACTTCTTCAAAGTATTTGCTCATTATAGATTGTATTTCTTTTTGTATTCAGAGCCCGGTTAATTAATTAGTCGTGTTAATGACCCGTTAATGGCTGTGTATGAGGAATTTTAACGAGGCACCTTAATTAAATATTATCTCACTGCTTAATCAATGCTTTTAATTATTCACATGATATTTTCCGGGGAATCAATTTGCCCCCGCGTAGACGAGGGGGGAAATGCTGAACATGTTCTTACAGGTTGATTCATTGTTGAGGCGGTCATTTAGACCTCAAATCTCTTTTTTTTTTTTTTAATTAAGGACATGGCTTGGCATCATCCTGCTGGGTTGGCTCAAAAGGCTACATTAGTGTGCGAATGTTTAAAATAAAACTTTCTCTAAACTTTTTAAATTGTTTATCTGCCAAGTAAAAAAATTATTGGAGGTGTGTTCAGATTTTGCATACATCTGTATACATTGTACATTGTATTTGAACTAGTTATTAAAATGGCCTCATTTGGTATATTACCAAAAAAAATTTGACTTATGACCAAGACTCAAATGTTCTGTGTATGTATGTATATATAAATAATAGGTTCCTAAAACTGCTTCTATCTAAAATGCTATATTTAGCCCTCTGTGACATTACCTCAGTGAAATCTGCCATGCTATTGCCTTCACTCAGGCAGTGGTATCCTCCAGAGGCTGTGCTGGAGTGTGCTAGGATGGGCTGGGAGGACTGGGAAAGCTCAGTCATCAGGCCCATTTGGGCAGCCTGGGCGCAGGATGAAAGAGAGCCCAGCTGGGGTTGCGAAGGGCAGCAGATGGTAGCGTGCTGGGGGGGTGGGAGCCAGGCTGAGCCCTTCAGGTTTTAACACCTCTTCTCCTCTGAGAGAGCACATCCGCCACTGGGAACCTACCTGAGCTCTCTGGCATGCCTGCCCACCCCCAGAACTCAGCACATATGGTGCCAGCTCTCGGCCCTGAACGGGGCTATGACCCGCGCAACACTTCCATGGAGGATGGTGGGACCACACAGCAGTGAACACTGGGTGTCTTAAAAGGGGGCTTCAGTAAACCCCTCAAACTGCACTTTACAGTACCTTGCATTATTATATAACCTTTAAAATAAAAGTGCAAGGGCTTTTTAGGAAAGGCGCTTGCCCTGCATAGACCCAAAAACCCTCAAAGAACCATATGAATGTATAAACTGTTCTTTGTTGGCTTAAAAGTAATATTTTCCTCTATAATGTATCTCAAGGTCTCATGAAGCATATGTATGTTTAATGGTTAAATGACTCTTTAATTAATAAACTGTTAATAAACTTTTAAAATAGGTTTATGGATCATCGAAGAGGGTTGGTTTTTGTTTGTTTATTGAATGGTGTGGTATGTACAGCGGTATCATGTTTTAAATGAAAATGTAAAAAATCCTCGAATGTAACGAGTCAACAAACCTATTAATATTAGAATTTTTTTTGCCAAAATTTAGAACAACCTCATTCTGTTTCTAAAGTATCAGAAACGTGGACACTTCATCTTTATCTTGAACAGTGTATTTGGGTTAGCAGATTTTCAGTAGAAAAGAAAGTATCTCAATAATTGCTTGTAGTGACATTGGTACAAGTGTAGATGTGTCAGATCAGTCAATTAATCAATCAGTCTTCGATAACAGGAATTTTAGGGCTGTATTTTGTTTATTAAAGTGTTGTTACTGTGTTATTCATAGTAGTGTTATTCATAGGATTTACTGAATAATAAGCCATTATAATAATAACAACAATTGAGTACTGAGACTCCTGTTAATCAAGTTCGTGATTTTTAAAAAAAAATCTTCATAAGTAGTTTATTTGTAAGAGATATTTCTATAAATGTTTTTCTTTCTAGATACAGCACATGTTCGGGCAGGCAGATGCAGGTGCTTAATGAAATAATCCTTTGTCAAATCAAATGACTCTCGACCATTATCAGCTCGCCTGCAGGGAACTTGAGAAGCTACTTGTAGTCTGGGATTATGATTTTCAGACTTCTTGGCCCAAAGCAGACAAATACAGCCCCTTGAAATGAAGAGGTGAAGGAGGAACGTTGTGTGGAGGGCTCAGAGTCATCCAGAGCCAGGTTCTTTGTGGGGGCTATTTTCCATAAATCCATTTTAAGCAGTCACATTTTCTCTTCAGCTAATAGGATCATGATGGAGGTAATCTTTGCCAATCTGACAGAAGAAAAGAATGTCCCAGCCTTCAACTTCTTCCTCTTAATAAATGAACAAACTCAAAAGTTTTTTTTTCCTGTGAGAGAGGACAGGGGAAAGAAAAAAATCCTTGAACTGGACATGGCAAAAAAAAAAAAACTGTTGGCAAGGAAGGTCAGGCTTTGAGCCAGCTGCTAATGGTGGGTAGGTATAAGACAAAACAGGACATTTTGTCCTTCTTCTTCTGCATGCTTGGCTTGAACTAAATCCTATGTAGCATTAATTACTTTTCTACATACAGATCATTATTATGAATGGAAGAAATGATAGAAAGACACTAAAGCTTGAAAAGCTTTCTTTCCAACCTGTCAGAACACAAGAAAATAACAGGGGGGGCTGAAAAGAAAAAATAAAAAGTTTGTCAGCATCCACCGACCTGTGCAGATACTGAGAACTGGGATGTTCTTTTTGGTGGCACAGAAGAAGGTGTGTGTGTGTGTGTGTGTGTGTATGTGTGTGTGTGTGTGTGTGTGTTTATAGGGGGGTTGTATAGATTCTCACAGATAGAGAATGCCTCCTCATTCTCACCTTGTCGCTTGTGCACTCAGTCAGTCACTCCGCCTGGTACTACTCGATTCGCTCCGAACAATGTGACCAAGCAAGCCCCTCATTGTCAAATCACAGTGTGACAGCTTGCTCTCAAAGAGCCATCCAGTGTTTATCTCCAGAAACAAACAAACACTACTGCAGTCTCAATAAATGGAGTGTGAAAGATGCTGCTGAGTGATAATTGAGGGCTAAAATTCAGGGCATTAATGATGAAATATGTGAAATTCTCTAAACAGTGTTAATTTCGACACCTGTTTTACAGTTATTCCACACAAGTAGCTTTTTGGGCTACAATCTCTTGTAATTTTCTTTAAATTACGAAGAAGTGTGTTTGTTAATCTAATGAAGAACCAAGATTCAAGATGGTCCTTTAACTTCCATTTTCTAACAAAATTTAAGTAATATGATCCAAGATTTGAGATTTAAAATGTTCCTTTAACATACATTTTCTACCAAAAAATTCAAGACACAAGATTCAAGATGTTTCTGTAACTTCCAGTTTCTACTGAATTTGGAAAATCAATGAATTTCTGCATTAACTTTAAATTAGTGTATTGCAGAAATGTTCTGCTTCTGAAATTCAAACTTGAATCAATTTAAATGTAGATCCTGCAGTTTGCAGTTTAACTGCTGTTTGCTGTTGGTGAACGGAAGCTGGAAGTATAACGCCAGAAGGCAGAAGTAGCTTTTTATGTGGAGTTTAAGAGGTGTTTAGACTTCACTTGTAAAAAAAAAAAAAGTACCACAAAGAGTTCTTTGAGCAAGATTCCCTAAAACAGGGTTGAGAGATGTGTGAGTGTGAAGGTTTAAAGAATCCTCACAAGATGTTTTTGGTGGGGGGTTGCAGCCAGATTCATTTCCCCAGCTTGTGAGAATATGTCCTAGTTTGTTCCTGATAAAAACAAGGGAGAAACAAACTGGAAATTAAATAAAATTTAGTTTGCCTGCAGTTGACCTGTAATGAACTGGTGACCTGCCCAAGGTGTTTGTCTTTGCCTTTTGCCCATTGAGCTTTGGGATTGGTGAATGTGTGAAACAAAATCAAATATACAGATTCCAAAAATGTAAACATTTCAAATAAATTAAAAATAATTATGTGATAAAACTAATTAGAGCCATGATTCTGTAGTCAAACAATCGATAAAGATAATTAAAGAAATTAAAGTAAACGTCTCAAACTTACTCTGGCAGAATGTCCAGTAGCACTGAACCAGGCCAAGGTACTGTCAAAAAAAAAAAATTTTATGTGCCACATTTCTCTAATCACTCACATATCTCTAAAAAACCATCAGTTGGAGCAAGAAAGTGGTTGTTTTGTTTAATTAAGCAAGGAATGTTGAAAACTTTAATGTTTGGTAGAAAAGGGAAGTTAAAGGAACATTTTAAATCACGAATCTTGTTACTTAAATGATGTTAGAAAATGTTATGTTAGAAGTTAACTTGAAACACAATTTTTTTTCAGATCTTTCTACTGTTTTGTTCACACTTTATTTTCCACTTTAGAGTGCCCTAAAGAGGTTTTATGGATATTCAAATTGTTGGCAAACTATCAGGTTGACTCTCGACAGTGTTAGAGGTCAGGTTTAGGATTAGGGTTTGGGTTGAGATTATGAAAACTGTAATTCCTGGAATAAAATAAATAATTTGCAAGATTTTACCTTAACTAAACATGTTTTTCCTAATTAAAATGTGAAGCTATTTTTGGGTTTTACATGATAATTCTGGTTTCCTGGCATTTCAAAATATATTACTGTTTTATTAATATATTAATGGTGCTATTATATATAAAAAATACTAAACAAACCTGCTTGAACATGTGCCCAGGGGTTATCTGTGTGACTGATTAGTGTGTGAGTGACTTAAAGGACTCTGTAAAAGCCTATTATGTTGCTTTTCTCTCCTCTTCCAGCACCCCCACAGCTGACTGCCATTATTCAACACAAACAAAAGTGATGTACGTAAGGTGTGAAAAAAAAAAAAAATCCCATTACCAACTTTGCCTGAGAAACTGAAACAGAGACCACAGATTGCTTGAGAGGAAGAAGAAAAAGAAAATAATAACATTTAATGCTCCAGTTCCAGAGTCTCAACTTTTTCTCTTTTCAGAAAACAAGTGAGTTTTCCTCCAGTTCGTGTGTTATTTGTATTCCTGAGGCTTGTAAGAGGAATATCCCGACTGCCTTGGGTGCAGCGCTGTGCTGACTGTCAGGCCAGATTAGACGGCAAGCCCGCTCCGAGACAGCCTTCGTACAGTATCAATATTGTGACGGTTGAGGAGTCACCCTCCCTCACGTCTCCTTCAAGTGCAAAGACAATAGAAAAGACGAGCGTCACAGGCCTGACACCACCGTCACTTCAAGGAATCCCTTTCAAGAACAAATCAAACCTCCAGCTGACAAAGCAATGCTATGGCACAGCAAAAGTAAATAGCATCAAACACTGCGGGTATTTCCCCCGCCTTTGAATTAAAAATTCACACTGTATGCATGGAAATCTGAAGCTGTGGACACTGTCTTCATCTTTTGAAAAAGTTTGTTTTTGTTTTTTTCTCAGAAGTGAATGTGAATGTTTAAAAAAACAGTTCAGAAATCACATGATGCATTTAAATTACAGTGACATTGACACTGAGGAATATTTACATCAGAATCAGAGAAATTCAAGGGACACAGAGAAGGAACAGTAAAAAATGTAACGTCTAAATAAATCCAATAAAAACATTGCAGAATGCAATGGTATAAATACAATAGAAAAGTAACTTATAGTGTATTACTAATTACCTATTTCTCAGTAGCACATTTCTTTGAACAGCATATATATATATATAAAAGCTGTTCAAAGAAATCTGCTACCGAGAAATAGGACCGAACAGCCACTTCAAAGCTGGTGGGCACTTTTGATTGATTTAGCCCCTTTTTATCTCTCTACATCTCCACTCCACATTTGATGGCCCTTATTTTAAACGAGGTCCCCACTGCGTCTTGGCCTGAAGTAGACACTTATTTTGACATCTAATTTGGCCCTGCTGCTCGTGAGGCCCTTGGACGCCTGACCTGTAGTATGTGTGTTCATGTGCGAGGGCAGGATTAGGGAGCGGGCGATGCAAACACAGGGGGCATTGTTTGTAAGGCCACTTAAGACCTCTTCATACATGCTAAAGGTCCGAACAATAAAAACAGATGAGCGAGAGGAAAATGCCTGCCTCTAACCCTGCGGTGATTACTAGATCAGCATGCCTTTGTACAATTACCATCACTTTGAATTTTAAATGGCCATTTAAAGGGCAGCGGAGCATCTTGGAAAATTAGACTGGAGCCTAATTAGCACACTCCAACATGACAACCGCTGAGCTTTCAGCCTGGCTGAGCAGCCCAGTCAAGCAAGAGGAAGTGACTGAAGGACTGGAGAGCCCTAGCATGGCACCCTCTCTACTCATCAGTGGCTTTCTATCTATCTCTTTGTCTCTGTCGCTCTCTCTCTCCCACTCTCTCTCTCTCTCCTACAACCATACACAATCACAAGGAGACTCACTCACTCGTGAACTCATTCTCTGACACACTATATGTTACTATATGCAGTGAAAAGTGATGCACCAAATGAAAATCTTTAGGACTGGAAGTCAATACACACTTCTAAACCTGAGAACTGATAGAAAATGAACTTATAATAAGTGTATAGTTTATATAAAATAAATGTCTAAAATCCCTGCAATATGTAAGACTACAAGTATAGAAGTATGGAAGTATGATGATATGGTGATCCAAGGTGAAAAATTAAGTTAGAATTTGCCCTTCAGCTCTTTTGTGCTCTTTTGTCAGCATTTCAAAAACTGGTAACAAATGGTATTGATGTGCTAACAGAGACTTTCCTTTTTGCGTTAATGAATAAAGCAGGATGTTGTGTTTTTAGTTGAAATCAAACGTGTTATGGAGAAGTCCTTGGGCGTCATTCCACCGCCTAAGACTAATAAATTGCCTGTCATGATGAAACTGAAATAGTTCCTCCTGATGAATGAGGCAGAAGCAGCTGGAAATGTTTAATTCTTCATGGGAAACAAAGGAAACAAACATTGTTTTTAATCACTTTTGCATCAAAATTGAACATTTTCTGCGTTTAAATTTTGTACACAGAAAATGAACCCAAAAGTGCTGTAAAAGGGAGTAAACATGTTCCAGTAATTTTGCAATATCACTTGACAGGTTAAAACGGTTAAAAGAGAACATCAAATAATTTTTCAATTCTGTCAGCAGATAGTCAAGCTCGAATAATACGCGTTCACATCATACTCTTTGATGCAGGGCCATCTTACCCACCCAAAGAGAGTGAGGACAGTTATATTCTCCATGTAGTCTCCTGATAATAGGGCCAAAGCTCATTCAGGATCGCTCAAGGACACTGTAGTCCTGTTTATTCAGCATTACCTGACTTTATCACACTATGAACAGATGCAATAACTTCACACACAAGTGTCTATTTAAAACTGATTGATTTGGACTAAGACTGTAGTACTGGGTTACCCCAGCTCTTCTAATAATAACTTGACACCTCGAATGTTGCAGTCAGTAGTAATCTCAGTATCTCAGTCCAAATTTTTAAACCTCTTAATCCAGTTTTGGCCTGTAATCAAGCTTATTTTAGGCCGACTAAGACCAGTAAAGATGTTATTTTATATATTCATATTTTAGAAAATCAGTCTTAGGCGTTTGTCTTAACCTTTGGTGTCCATGTAAATGTGAATGACACAACTACAATATATTGATGAGACTAGCTTTGAAGCTACACTACAAGATACACCATGTCTGACATCCTATTAACTGGTTGTGTGGTGAAAGAGAGATTCTAAATCTAAATCATCCTTTAACTTTATCCACTAGTTCATGGTCACTTAATAACTCGTTAAAGATCTAACAGGTGTGATCCATATTTAAAATTATAATTATGTTTGGTGTTTTTTGTTAGTAGTGATGAATAAAAATGACATTTTCTGGCTAACAAAAGGAACTCACGTGGTAAAAACATACTGTAGATTTATTAAAAAAATACTGAATGTATACATGCAAATGTATAGAAAATCTCAGTGTGTGCCAAAACCTTTGACTGGTAGTGAGTGTGAGAGATAAGAACTTGACCCTGTGACTGCTGAGGACTGACTGTCAGGTCCTGTCTCCATTTCATTCACTTACTCTGCGCTCATTCCATCAATAAGATCAAAACCTCTGAAATAACAATAGAAAACTCAGAAAGAAAGTGACTGTTGTAGCGACTGAACAGATTTCATCAATATGGCAAGCGTTCTGGGCACTTTGAGAGCCCGAGAACACATCGGTGCCACAACCATGAGTCTCCATTATGGCCAGACAAAAGACTTAACTCAATTTTAGCAAAATGTGAAAGAGGGGGGATTTCAAACGTCATTCAGGCCTTGACAATCGTACTGGATTTAATTAACCTAAATCATCTCATTGTAGCTGATGACAAAGAGGTGTGAGGGTGAATCATTGATGGGTCATTGTTCTGTGAGCCCATTCTGTACAGCTCAGTCAATGTCTGAGCAGAACTGTCAATGAGGGATAGACGGTTGAATGTCTGATTTGCAATAATGGCACTTTAAAAGCACCTGAAATGGTGTTCCAGCCTGTCAGTGCACAGAGCAGAATGTATGGCTTCAGATGATGCGGAAAAAAAATACTTGATTAATTCTTCCAACTCCAATGGGTGATATGCAGGCCCACATATTATTGTAGTAGTATTATTCATTCTAATTGCAGAGTCATGCATAGTAGTAACTGAATAATATGCTTATTCCATTCATATCCAGCAACTACATTCAGTATGATAAAGTATGATATATGAAGTATGAAAACGCATATTTGCACAATTTTAGTACTATTTTCTTGGTACTATTTCATGAAAAGTGTTATCTTAGTTTTTGTACTAGCTTGTCCAGCATATCACTCAAACAGATTGAGATCTGGGGAATTTGGAAGCACAACAGTACAACACCCTGAACTCTTTGTCATGTTCCTCAAATCGTTCATGAAAAGTGTTTGCAGTGTGGGAGCATCACCTAATTCTTGCCGTAGTAGCTTTTTTCTAGGACCTCTGTCAATGTGCCTACAGAGTGACGTCTTGGTCTTAATCTCATAATTCATGCTTACGTTCAAGGAACGTCGTCTAGCTCTGCCATTCCTACACACAAAGTAAACTCAGTCCAGTCTGGTCTCATTTCTGGTTCACCGCTGGTGGAATGAGCTACCTAAGGCAACCATACCACCAAATATTCAAAGACCTTATTCACTTTACCAGTTCATGGTTTTAATGTTGTGACTGATGCAGACAAAGTTTGTGGATACTTATGTTACAAATACCTTATCAAAATCCTGTCAACCACCTACACTTCCCTAGCACGCTGTGAAACGCTTTTCAACCATCACAGATAGTATATAACAAACATAAAACAACACCCTAGCAATTAATTCCAGTACTATAGTATCACATAGCAACCACATGGAACACCACAGGAACAACCTAACAACCTTCTTCCTTCTTTGCCAACACCAGAGATACCGCAGCATTCACAGAGTCATACTGTAGCAACCACCATGGACAACATAGCTACCTCCAGAAGGAACATCACAACTAAACACCCTAACAACCACCCCAGATATTTTAACAACTACCTACAATGTCAACCAAAAAAAATAACACCATAGTAACCACACTGGATACAACAGCAACCTTTTGATGACCTAAGAATGCTCTAGCAACAACTAACCAGCCACCAAACAATCCCCTTTGAGTGCTCTAGCAACCACCTGAAACACCAGGGCAGAACCGTCGTTTACTTTTATCAGTTACAAAAATAGCCTTTAGTAATATCATGTAATATGACTAGTGCATAAGGTCACATCGGCCTCATAAGTGGGCCTCAGAGAGTGGTCTTTTAAATGGTATCTACTTATTTTGGTTATATTGAAAACTTAGCAACCATCTAACACACCATTGTAACTAGGAATGCTCTAGCAACAACTAACCAGCCACCAAACAACCCCCTTTCAGTGCTCTAGCAACCACCTAAAACACAACTAGGAGCTGAAGTTTTAGTCACAGATTTTGACACTTAACTAACATCCAATTCTCTAAGATCTTACTTTACAGCAGGCTCGTCATGGGACCTTGCTTTATCTAAGACAACAAGATCTCATTCTGTGGCACACATTGTAATTGACAAAGCCTGGGTGCACTTGAGCAAAGCATATAGAGCTGCTGTCGTGGCAAAGAATACAAATTCATTGCATATCTGAACCCCTCCAACAAAACTTTCTAGCCAATTATTTGGCTCCTTGTAAATGATAACTCTGCAGTCACTCAAGCATAAAACAAGAAGATGAAGATGAGTCTTATTCTCACATCATTTCATTCTATTTAATTGACAAGCTCTCAGTCCGCTGTTAAATTTAGATTACAAATACGAGCTGAATCTTGAGCACCCAATCCACCAGCCATAATGACATGCAGCGCTGGTCACAAATTAATCTACATATTTTAATAAGCCGGGTGTTACAGGGAAGGTGTGCGCCGACATTTAATGGATTATCATTTGCCGTCCCCCGTGTTCAGAAATTGAATAAATATCTGTAAAATAAATGCATGGGAATGTACAGCGATAGCGCAGAGCTTTGCTCCGTCCTTTTGTTAACACCCACTCGCTCCCCCCTAGATATCTCTTTCTCTCTCATTCGCTCCATCGCTCCCTCTTCCCAACAATCAGCTGGGTTTCAAGTAGGTTTGAGCCGAGTCCGCCGCCGGTCTCATCTGTTCCTGGGCCGATTAACGGCCCATGCACTTATCAGAGCAAAAGCTCTCATTCCTGCAGATTCCAAAGCTCACGGTTGCTCACGTCCTTTCTTGCATGTAATCTTAGCCATAACTTACTCAGCTGAATGGGCGTAGAACTGGGAACGGCATGGCTTTATAAAGAATTAAACATGTTTCTATAAGAAGAACATCCGTGCGAGCAGTGAGGTGCAGCACTTCTGTGTCTTAGGAAAGTTGGAGAGTTTTATGTGGAGCTTAAATTCCCTGGGTTGTTCTGTAATAGCTAATTCATCTAAGTCCCCAAAGACTCTTACACACTTTTTTTGGACCGTAAAAGAACAAGTTTTACTTTCTAGAACATTTTGCAAGGAAATCTGTGCAAAGTGAAGTTTCCCTGAAAGCAAGGGGAGATGACTTAAGGTGGTTCAGGCCTAATAAAAAACTTTTATTCAATGTCTCTCATGCAAACTTAACTCTTTCTTTACCTTTTTAAAGACATTTATAGTCAGTACTACCTCTACCACCACTGTTTTTGAATATGGCATACCCTGATATTGAGAACTACCCATAACAAGAACATTAAAGACAATTAATAAGCAGAACAGAGAACGTTGTAACAGTATTGGCAAGCACACCACTGTTGCATTTTGTATGTATTGTAATGTGTTGTTGCTGCTTATTTATTATTTAATCTATTACAACCTAAGTGTAGAGTTACTACACTGTATTCCAGGTATTATATAATCTTATAATAAAATGACTCACAAATACAGCTTGTATTGTCTCAAAAATGTATGCATTTACATATAGACATGCTTATTCAACCTGAGGCAGTTTAGCCCCACCCATTCATACAGCAGTTTTAAGGAATGTCGTGCTAATGAGACAGTTACAAAAGTAGCCTTTAGCAGTATTAGGGGACAAAATGCATGAAATTATCATGTAAGAAGTATATGACTACTGTAGGCTACACATAGGGCTCATAAGTGGGCCTCAGAGAGGGGTCTTTAAAACAGTATCTACTTATTTTGGGCCAGTTATATTGAAAATGTATAAATTGTACCTTTTTCCGCACATGAAAGCCATAAATACTCCCATCAGAAAACAGAATGTGAGGAAAGCCATTTGTGAAGTGATCTGTCAGTGCACTATATTGCCACTCTCCCTTCCCCTACACTGATAGTGCAGATAGGATGGCAGTGAGACCTCATTGGTGGTGGCAGTGCTGATGGACAGACTGCAGGCAGGCTGGGGGTGTCTGGGGCTCTTGGTGGAGCTGTAGGGGGAGATAAGGGCAGCTGGTTGTGTAAGCTGGGATCTAAATGGAGGGAAAGGTCAGCATAGGGCCTCGTCCTCACTGATGCTATCAATGGCCATTGCTGGGTTCTGCGCATCCTTAACACCAGGCCTAAGGTCACCTACTGACCTAGGGATGAACCCTAGACTGTTTTAGTAAGGAAAGCATACACACACATACACACATCTGCATTACAAGGTGGGAGACCCAGATACGACATGAAACCAAGATCATCTCAGTTCTTGCAGTGTTACACTGACACCTTAGTAATAACACATCAAAACATCTTACCGATATCTCAAAGCAAACCCTGTCATCCATTAAAGGGCAACGTTATCAGCAATCTGCTAGCCATCCTGCTTCTTAAGTGCATCTCTCTAGAAGTGGACTCACACAGAGAAGAAGAAATTCCTTAATCTGGTCCACTTTGGCCAAGCAACCAGACTGCATGTGTGTGGCTAGGGTTTAAATTCTCTTTACCTTTATCTCCTGCAATCTCCTTATTTGATTTAATACAAAAGCAAGTGGTGATAAGTAGTGGGTTGGTGGGAGGGGCATTATTGGCACCCTGCACCTAAAGAACCTCTCATTTAAACCCACAAACATATGTAGTCTGGTCCTGCACTCTGTTTGCAGCATTGTTGCAAATATGGTGGCATTAATAACTGCAAGAGCTGTTCGGTAATGTCATTATCCCAGCATTACTGGGCCCAGTCTTATAGTAAAGTCATTTGGCTCTCTTGATAGAGTGCGCTTTCCAGACACAGTAATTTGGAGTTAAATTACATTACCAAAACTGCTAATGATGAACGAGATGGCGGAGGTAGAAAAGAGGAGGAATTGATTACTTTTTAATTGAAAAGACTTTAAACAACGCTACAAATCTTTAGGGACTGCTCACCATGCAAGCTAAAGAGATTTAAGTTTTAAGGTTAAACAAGTTTTAAGTAAACAAGATGGGTTAGGAACCCAATAATCAATTCTTCCACCATTTCTCGGTTTACTCATCCTCTCATCTTCTCCAATACTCAACTCACTAACCCCAACCCATTCAGCCCAGAGTGGAGAAAGAAGCTGTGGATGTTATATGTGTCTGCACTAATTTTATGAGCTAAAATACTCTTATATAAAGGATTTCTAAATGATTATTGGTTTGGATGGACAATTCTAAAAAAATAAATGAGGAATTTCATTCCTCATTTTTCAAATATTTTGTATAATCAAACTATTAGGGTGAAAGTCTGAGTGGTTTGATGCGAAATGCTTCCAGAGAAACCTTAGGATCATTTAAGGTAAAATAACCAGATGTCAGAAGAGGTTAATGCCTGTAAAAGCTCCCTCACGGATAATTATTGCCTGAAATCGTTTTAGATTTGGGGAATGATGCCTGAAACATTGTTTTATGATAGTTTTAAGACAGGATTTTTGCAGCACATTTTTTACCACCATCATCAAACACCCAGAGGTTTTGATTGTGAACTAAATGGTTACTTCTGATCACCAAAAATGAAATGTTCAGGAGTGTTAGATTCTCTACAATTAACCATTTCACATCAAATCCATGTTTTCATTTAACAATGTCAAATTGAATTATACAGATTTTTAAAAACTGGTAGAATTCCCCATGAATTAGTAGAAAAGGTTTACTTATGTTCAGGTTCTTTAAACTTTAAAAAGGTTCTTCGCACTTGTTTTATTTATTGGAATTAAATGACTATCCATTGAACGGCCCTTTATGGCCTCAAAAGTGGTCATCGCTCCAAGGGACCCTTCTTGGGACCTTTATTTTTGTGTAGATGGCCTTTGTTGGCCTGTGTGTGTGTGTGTGTGTTTGTTTGTGTGTGTGTGTGAGGGGAGGTCAGGCTGGTGTAGTTGTCAGCTGCAGCGCAGTGGGGAGCTGATAGGATTTACTCCGCGCCCCGTGCGATCGTCCCCACACCCTCAGAGGCCATTAGAGGCAGCAGTAAAGTCCTGCTACCATGACATTCCCATATTACATCAAAACCGTGTCACAGCACATCCACACCTTTCTATAAGTACAGGCCGGCGGAGGTCACCGCGTGAATAGAGAATGTGTGGACAGCGCAGGAACTCATGACTTCTGCTTTATAGCTAGAAAAAATGCTTTAGATTCTCTTGATTCAAACACATGCATCTGTTCTACTTGAATCCAATACAGCACTTATTTCCAAAAGTCAGTAAAATACATTGTATCCATGCAACACATGATTACTAATGGAAATTATGAACCAAGCAGATTCAGTGCAATCCTTTTCAGCGGCAATCTAGCAGAACATAATGCTCCTTAATAGTGTAAAATAAACGGGTTTTGGACCATCTTTCAATAATAAATGTCACAGCGTTTCACACAAAATATACTTTGTTTCAAAAGAAGCCTAAAAGGGAACGCTAAGAACATCTCAAAGTAAAGTTCGTAAAAACAGCAGTCAGAATCGAAGAGTTACAACAGAAAACAGATACAAAAATGTACGCCTTCTCTCACGAAGCGAGGCCAACTGTTAAAGGCAAGTCGACCCTGGCAGAGGACTTTTAAAGGAGAAAAAAAAGAAAGAAGAAAGCTACAGCTATTATCACAATCACTGAGTGGAATAATGGGACAACAAAAAGCAGGGTGGGTGGGTTCGAGACACAGTGACAGAGAGGGCTGCCTAATCGACTAAGCCTGTCCAATCTCCGTCAGTGACCCAGAAGTACCATCTTCCCCACTCCCCCCCCCCCCCAACCCAATGAGCAAACCTTCAAAGCATTAAACACTCCAACATGTCGCTAAATGCTTGCACCTTTTCTTTTCTCTGCACACAAAGAATCCATGACAAAGAAAATTAGCCTTGTTGATCCGAAGAAGGTAAAGAAACTGCCCTCTGACATCACGTTAGGTTGTTTTGTTTGGCACGCTTCCGATTTGGGCGATATCTTAAATGCTTTGCCTTCCTGCAGAGGCCAGGATCACATCACTGCTGTTTTAACAGAACCCCACATCTCTGAAATCATAACCATAACCATGTGGTAACATTATGGGCGAAAATATCACTTTATTGTGCATTTATATTCATTTAAAGTAATACAGAGTCTCTTATACAACATCTCACAGTTGACCTCACATACACAAGCAAACACGCATAGCAGTAAACATAAATTTTATTCCTACTGCTACTAGGCACTCCACACACACACATATTTATTATATATGAAGGTGTTTACTGGACTATGGCAAGTCAGGTTATTTCTTGATTTTGTGTTTTGTTGCAAGAGGGGTGTTATTGTAATTAGCCCAAATGATGTTAAAAATTGTAATAAATTAACTGCTGAGTTAGGATTAGTGCCAGGATTATGAGTAAGATGAGGCTTTGGGTCGAGATTAAGATCAGGATTTAGACCAGGTTCGGAGTTATAGGAACTAAAGATTATTTAGTTGAATACAGGTTAATTGAAAGAGAAGCGTACACACATTTGTTTTAGTTGTACTACAACATATTCTATTATTCGTATGTATGTTTCTATGCAAAAGCTTAAGCACCCCTTGTCAATTGACATATTATGTTACTTTGGGAAATAAAGGTCATATCTTTAATAGAAAACACACACACTTCTGCACATTTCACAATTTATGTTTATTGCTGCACAGTTAATGCTTATTTTCTGAATGTAATATACTGGGGAAAAAGTAAAGCATAACATGTGGCCCCTGCAAAAGCTATGAAACATATTATATGTTTTATTTTATTCTAGTATATAAAAATTAACAAATGAATAGAAATTAAGCAATAAATGCATAGGAAATTTGCCATATCCTTGTACTTTTCATTAAGAAAATCAACTCAGTTAACTGGGGATGTTAGAAGCTCTAGGCCTCTTTCTTTTTTTTAAAAAAAAGACTTTTTTCCTTTGCTCTTTTCCGGTAAATATAAATAGAGCTGGAGCACCTGTGGTGACCCATTTCTGCTTAGTGACTCCCTCAGGAGAGACTGGAGCCTTAAGCCCCACAGAAGCAGTCTAAATTTATTAGCTGAATTGTCTCCACACAATTAACATGATCACATCATTTTAGTCGCAGTCGTCTGAATCACACTATCAACAGCAAGGGTGAAATGATCTGTCATGTTAATGTGAGTTGTAGTAATAACACCAATAGGTGAAAACTGTAATTGTAAACTCTTGGTGCTTCTTGTTCCTTAAAATGAGAGCGAAAAAAGCGAGTGATGAATATACCCCTGGTGCAAATGAAATATGGGGGCAATAATAGCTTTATTCAAGCAGAGAAGTTCAAATATATCATGCCTGGGAGGTAATTCCCTTATTGTCTTTTCCAGAATCTTCTGGAGGAAATGCGTTTATAGATTATATACATACACACACACACACACATATATAATATACATATATTATAT
>JBBJLR010000001.1:26459779-26470155 GCA_037577145.1 Brachypetersius gabonensis
GAACGAGAGAGACAGAGGACGAGAGAGAGAGAGAGACAGAGAAAGAGAGAGAAAGAGAGGGAGAGAGAAGGAGGAAATTACCCAGCCTTCCAGAGAGGGCTCATGCCTGATTTGATCATAGCTGCTAATTGGATGATCATTTTCATAAAGCCTTTCAAATGGCTGACAGTATCTGTCCTTCACTTCTTCCTTTCTCTCTCGCTCTCTTTTTCGCTGGGAATAAATGGACTCCACGGACGGAAGGCGAGGCGGTGGAGGGAGCTTGGAGGGGGAAAAAACATTCTGGGGTATTTTAAGCCAAAAGTCCACAGGTGTAATCGACTCATTTTCAAGCAGTGCTTGTCCCCCTAATTAGCTGTTCCCCCTCAAGCCGTAACAAGGACTCTAACGAGAGTGGCTTTTCCCCAATAATAATCGCCATGGATACCTGCAGGGTGAGATCTCTCCACTGTTCCTCATCCTGTCAGCCAAACTGTGGAGCACTGTGGCTTAATGAACCTGAAAACAAGACTGAGGGTGAGCACACCAGCCAGCCCTTGTGTGTGCTCAGAGTGTGAGGGCTGTCTGTGTGTATGCACATGTGTGTGTGTGTGTGTGTGTGTGTGTGTGTGTGTGTGTGTATAACTGATAGTAACAGAAAATGAAAAATTCTGCACTAAAAGAAAATAAGGCTATTAAAAGTACAGAGTATAATTACACAAATTTAAGAAACATCCAAATGATTTGAGCAATGTAATTGGTGGTTAATATTTTTTATTCAGATTTATCCAGAGTGGCTTCGATGCAAAACTGTCGAGAATGTTATGGATTTCTTAACAGTGGTGGTGAATGGAGTCTTGTCTACAACACAAGTATAGCCATCCAAACAGTGTCCCTCCAAACAGTGTCTTCTGAGCTTTTCTATGTAATTATGGCAAAATAAGTTTTAAATCGGGCAAAAAAAGGAGTACATTTGCTCTGGAGACTATTTTGCCTCATAACCCTGCAGGAACTTCTCCACCACACATCCTAAAATAGTGTCATCAGAGAGGCATCAGGCAGTGCATTCATAAATCAATCCATCCGTCACCACTGTGAACAGTTTTGTGAGTTTCTCTAAAATTGGGCGTTTCACATCAAATCCGCTCGGAATGACTTTGTGACTTGGAATATGACTTGTTTACATCCTAAACCATGTAATTATGCAGAAAGTTTGAAAAAACTGTGGCGCTCCTCTTTAAGGCGGAGCCCTATATTGCCATTACTCAGACCAGCTCTGGCAGCAAGACATGTGGCAGCGGTGTGTTTTGCCTGAGCGACAGGGGCCGACGAGCGTGACGCCCATCCTGGAATAGGGAACAGAGACGGGCTGGAGTGATACAGAGACAGGAGGGGAGGAGAGAGGCACAGATGTGGTGGAGCCCCAGGCGAAAAGAGTCATTACTGGGCAAACTGCTTCAGTGGATGTGCAGAAAGAGGGGTCCTGATGCTTGGTTGTCACTGATACCCTGAAAAAGCGGGGAGAACATCTGGATATGTGCCACTCTCTCCTGCAACGACCCTGCCAGATACCCCACACTAACTAGCTACCACACACTCCATTCCACCCTGTTGAGAAGGATAAGGAGGGATAAGGCATGCTCACCAAATTATGCTCTCTGTAGGATTAAGTGCTTAAGTAAACAGTGGATATGCAGAGTTAAAGCAGAGGCTCCTAAATGCACACAGCTAGTCTTCGCTCTATCCTATCATGGCTCCACAGTTGCCGGTTTTACCTAGCATTGAACAAAGTGGAGGATTTAATGCAACTTAGCGATTGACAATTAAAAGCGGATGGAATCATTGGCGTCCCTTTTTGTGTCACAGGTTACTTAAGAAATCATTTCTGGGCTTCCGTTTAAAGCGTCTGCAGAAAAGATAGCAGCATAACACACACTCAGCTAATCCAAAGAGGGTTTCTTTTGAGGTCTTGAGGATTTCCAGAACACTGTTGCTTGCTCGACATTGAAAAAAAATAAAATAAATAACAGCAACAAATCAATGTAGAACAATTTTTTAAATGCAACTGTCTAAACCTTAATGTGCTTTTTTTGCAAAGGCAAAACCAAGCCCTCCAAAAATGGTCTCCATCATACATTAATGGTTATTATCCCTTATGAGGAGGGAAAAAAAAATTTGTGGGTGCTAAGCATCGACCATCTGGCACCAACCCAAGCTAGCGTGCCACAGAACAATTGCATTCATTAGGTTAATTTATCATGGTGGTAAGCTCAATTTACTTTTGCCTCTGTGAGACTAACTCATTAAAATTCTGCACGGCATTTCCTCAGGCCTACTTGTGATCATTCACACTGGGCTCGCGCATAAGGATCCGTAGATAGCAGGCAGTCCGTGGGTTATCTGCAGGCCTAAACTCTCTAAATAGAGAAGGGAGGGAAAAAAGAGGAAGGATTACAGCAGTAAATGAGTGAGAACCAGAGATTTTAAAATGCCGTTGGAGGAGACAGGGAGAGAGAGGGAGGGACAGAAAGAGAGAGAGAGAGAGAAACAGGCTCCCAGCTGACATAATGGAGGAGCAGGGGCCGAGCCGGGGGCACGTGACTGAATGTATTCTGATAACAGAGCAGCAGATGTCTTGCACGTAGGCCCTTTGTTGCCTGAGCAGCAGGAACTTGCACTTCTGTGGGTTCACTTCACACTGAATTCATTTGCCTGCCAGCTGCCAATTTAGGCAGAGAGCGCTGCGACTTACCAGCCGCTCCGTCGGCATGTCCCAGAGAAAAACCCAGTGAACGCTGCAGCTAATCTCACTATAAATACAAGTGGGGCCAGGAGTTCATCAGCCACTGCTTAGTCTTCATAGTTAAATTGAAAGAAACTACATTGATGGGATCGTAGAGTTAAAATTAGAGTTACAATTTTTGCGAATGTTCAGAGGTTTTGCTTCTGCATACACCTCCTAAGTCTCATTAGATGACTTGTATGTCAGCTGGCCTACCCCTGCTCTGCCCACAAGGCTGTTCATTTGAACAACTTTCTCAAGCTTAAGAGAATGCTGGCAAAAATCCCATTTTACCCAATGAATGGAAAACTCCGTTTTTTCCAATTTAGAGTGTGTAATTCATTTTAAGTGATATTCACTCTGCATGCAAGTGAATGGTCAAACAAATTTCATTTTTTTTGTTTTTAATTAAGCCATTGTTAGCATGGTGGCAAATTCATTGTTTTTTTCCAACCTGACCTGTTTCACTTAGTTCTGTTTTCTTACTTGGTACCATAACAGTTTATCTTTAGAAAATATGTAGAGAAATTAAACCCCCAGTGAAATTTATTAGGTTGAATTGGATTTTTGTCAGCAACATGCACAGTTGGTCCAACTTTACAGCAGTACACACATAAATCAGTATTATAATTTCATGACGTAAATTTGAAAAGATTTTCAAACGGCCAATTTCTATTTGCAGTCCCTGGGCAGGCTGATGTTTATGTTAAAACGAGGCTTGCAGCAAAATGTAACTGAACCACCTAACTTTAAATGCCCAGCCTGAGAGAGAGAAACCCCCAAAGCCTTCTTGGTGTTCAGAGAAGGCCTAATTATTTCTGTGAACTAAAAAAGTGCATATCTTCAATTTTTTGTAATTTTATTTAATAGATTCATGTCTGCATTTAAGCAAATACTGCAGTAATACGATTATTTAATTATTATGTTTTGACTTGAATCAGTAGCATTAGATGATAGCATTACATTGTATAATTTACAAAAAATGATCAGATTTTTTTCCTCAGTATTATCTAGGCAGACATAACTGAGCTCTGCCACTTATTAAGCCTTCAGGAGCTGGAAAAATGTCTCAGATAAACATAATGAGGAACTGAGAGTGGTCACCCATCATGTTTAAACTTGGGTAGGACCAATACAATGGGGGCTAATATCTCTCAAGGCCTTGTCGAAGTCCCAGATACATCATTGCCTTTGAAAATGAGCATAACCCTAAAGTGAAATATATGTGTGATACTTCAAACAAATGTGTAATACTTCAAATAAAATGTCCATGATTGATCCGGAAAACTCAAAATGTGGTTAATATACTGTGCAATGCCAAAGTCAAATCAAAGTGAACTTTGTCACCTCAACTACATGTAGACAAAGAGTATAAAAAGATAGATAATAAGATAGTATAGATATGAATTCAAAAAGTACACACATGCACTTTAGTATGTTCCACATCCAAAAATTGAGCAAATACTGCATCTGCTGCCAAGTGAAGAACAAACAATACTGGAATGCAATTTATATGTGCAAATGCTCAGCAGCAGTGGTACATAGACATATAGTCAATTCAGGAAAATACTGTACCTCTGACAATATTCGAGTATAAATGCAGCATGTGTTTTGTGCATATAGATATATGTGAATTATATAAAAAAAGTTATGTTTAAAATGAAAAGAAGGAAAGGTGAGGTTATGGTAGAGGTCTTTCTTTGGCCATATTTTGATATTCATGGCCTAGCAGTAGCCAAGGCTCGCCACTGCCATTCAAACATCATTGAAATCCACAGTTACATCATTTCAAAACATCTCAGCTGCTGGAATATGAAAAATCAACCTTCAAATTTGGAGTTGTAAACCCTCACGTCAACATGTCACTGGTACTCATGAGATCATATATCAGTATCTTTGCGGCGTATGTATGTCCTCCAAGCAGAGTCCAAATACACAGGATTCGAATGCAACAACAGCAGTAATTACAAGCCAAGGTCCTTGACATTGAATGACAGGATCACTGTGAATTATTTCATGTTCCATAGAGCAAACTGACAGTGTGACGCACACTGTCACACATACTGTACGAACATAATGCAGCCCCTGGATCTGCATCCACTCTCTGTTGACTGGCGCATTCAGCGCCATCAATTCATTAACACCTTGGTGGAAACAATTCACACCCCGGTGCTAAGAGTGTTGGTTGGAGGTCCATTTATGTGCCTTAATGTAGCAAGATGGATGTAAAAACAGCCTTTCTATAACTTTTTGACCAGTCTCATTCCAAGGGACCTACTGCCCTGCACCATTTCCACTATTCCCTGCCTCAACACACCTGATCCAGCTCCTAGGGTAATTATCAAACTCTTCATGAGCTGTATCAGGTGTGCTGGAGGGTAAGAATATCTGAAACTGTGCAGGGCTTTGGGTCCCCAGGACAGGGATTCAGAAACACAGTTTTGGGCTAACAGAAGGTCACTAAGGACAACATAAAACTTCTCAAAGTTCACACCTTAAAAAGTAGACACAGGAACTCTTAAACTCTTAAAAAGTCAGTTAATGCTGAGGGTAGCTTGCGTGTTGCACCAGGCTTTAAAACGAGCAGTAGAGATCCGGGCTGGAAGTGCAACAAATTGTAAATTTCCCCTGTTTGTATTGATACTGGAGGAGTCAGAACCATAATTTTAAATCATTCATTTTAAAAACATATAATAATAATAACCTCTACTGGGGTTTTCACGTGCAAATGGCCATAAAGAACAAAAACAAACAAATTACTTTTTAGGTCTTTAGGTCTTAGAAAAAACAGGATACAAGTGGGTGAAGAAAATGCGCCAAGGGAGGGGAGTCTGGAGAGCGGTTAAGCGGCGGTGCACCCAGAGAAAGAGCAGCAAATGGTAAGCATGTAGGAGAGCAAACTGTTCTAGACTGTTTTGCACTATTTATTATATTTTCTGAAATCAGATTTTTGCTAAGACACTGAGGGTTTTCAAGGGTTAAAAGAACTTTATTCAGCCAATATGTTTTAACTTTTTCCATTCCATTATTCCAGTTTTTCAAAGTGTGCTGTGGAACTTGCCTGGAGTGTGTATGAGGGCGTTTGTAAGGAATCAGGAGCCCATTACTGTGCTTGTATAACGCATCAAGAAGGAGGTTTTGTTCCATTCTGGAAAAGAAGATAATGCTTGTAATGGCAGAGATGAGCTGACTTCACTAAATTGTTCTGGCGGGTTTCAGAACAAAGGCGAGAGCATGCCCCCTCCGTGTCATCTCGGCATGTAAGCCAAACCACCAGAATACCCTGTTTCACAAGTTGGTGAACGATAAAAAGTTTCTGATTAAGGCCGGGGATGTTCTGTTTCTCCCGGATACGGGAGCAGCGAGAGGATTAATCTTAAGGCAGTCTTTTTACTGCCTCTCAGCGCTGTTGTCGTTGTGGCGAAGTGACGCCCTGTGAATAATGGTGTGTCCATCAGACGGGATCTTGGAGCCAGATTGGGATTTTCTTGGGGGGATAATACAAGCTGGGGACAATGGATGATTCATAATGTACAGTTTTAGCCAAGCAATTTTAACCATTGTAAGGAGGAGGGTATTAGGGCGATCCCATACTGCAGCGGAGGACGTGACAGCAGCCATTGTCATTGCACGTCTCAGAGGAGAGCCATGCTCGCATTATAAAAATGTGCTTTGTGATGCCTTATGTTGGAACAGCCATGTTAAGGTTTCAGAGTAGTTTCCAGGCCGTGAAATCGAAATTCTTACATTTCTATTATATTAGCTTTGTGCCGGTTATTCCCTTAAAGATGTCCCCCTAGTGTTTTTTATTTGTATAATTTTTTTGGTGATACTGCGACTTTACAGAGAAAATCACCACTAACAGAGTTGTCTGGCTTGCAGTCATGTGAGCAGCACCTGTCTATAGTGGGGCTTGGGATTTAGAGTGGGCCGACATCCATCAGTGGTTCAATTTGATATTTAATTTAGACTTTTATGGGCCTCAGAGAGGATGGCTGATACCATTTCTCAGTCTCACATCAGTCCATAGGGAGGAAGCATAAATTCCGTCTGGCTGTAGTGCAGGACCAAAACCAAGGCAGTGGTAGATTTACTGGGCATGCTGGACAGTGGCCTTGATAGTACACTGACTGGGCCTTTTCTGACAGCTCTGTCTTCATTAAAATATCACTTGGAAACTGTCATGGTAAGCAAATTTCACAACTAAAAACGACTGTACATTTTTTTCCGTACCTAGCTGATGAAGCTGGCTCGTATCTCCTCATTTAAATCCTCCAGAAAAACAGAAATGAATCAAATAATCAATGAATCTGGAATGAATCAGAAGACTCAGCAATATTATGCAAAATAATTTGGATTTATTTGATTTATGGTCATAGAAAGACAGGCAATATTCACTAAGGGCAGTTTTCAAGGACCAGCACATAGCTTTATAAACTAATAATCTCCTAATAGTCCTTTTTAGCGTAATTTATAGGTTCCTACATTAGCCTTTTTGTATTGGTAATTATTTCTAAAATACCAAAGCGCCATCTTTTCCTTCCTGGTCTTTCCCTGTCGCTGATTTATAGCTTTGTTCTGGCCCAGTGCTGTCTTGGCGAGGTGTGACATTTCAAAATATTTATAGCTCTGGCACATTAAAGACCTGACTCTGAAGGTGACCGGCTCTTCTTCCTCAGCTTCTTAATTAATGGAATCCGCTACTTGCTCTCCCTGCCTTATTTACCCACTCTCTACTGTTCAACTGGGGTGACGGAGGTGCCATTGGCCAAAACTCCCCACAAACACACAAATGTGCTCTACAGACAAGCTTCAGGAGCCCATTCCACACAGAAGTACCAAATCTTTAATATTTTATTGATCCGATCTAAGCCTTCTGCCCAAAGTGGCAATTAAAATTCAATTAAACTGACTGAAAGCATCATATTAAATTTCAGCTCTTTACGAGCTCCCCGAAAATGCTGCAGGACAAATTTCGAATATAATCACACCATTTTCAAATTATATCGTCCAGTTCATTCTCCATAAAAGTGACACTTTTACGTATACTTCCAATATTTTTTACGTATAACCCTCTAATGAACAAAGTTTATAGCCTTTAAATCAATTATTATTGGGTATTTAAAGCAAGCTGGGTGCTTTTGTTTTACACGCTACAATGTAAATTCTTACAGTTTCCTTTTCCTCCAAAACTCCTCCTTCGGAAATGAACTTTACTGGCACAGACTGCGTTGGAGTGGCAGAGAACTCTCAGCTCCAAGAGTAAACTCGGTTAATAAACTGAAGACTGAGGCACACACAAAGACTAGGAACCTACACATAAATGTCAGCATTAAAGTGTTAAAGTTTAATCACAATGTTAATATGAAAATTATACACAGCAGTTTGTGTACCTTTACAGTTGCCACAGACACAAACATGCATACATATGTACAATCACACACACACACACATATATATACACATACATATATGTCTATGTATGGGTGTGGATGTACAGCAAGTTTTTAACCATTGTTAACCATCCATTACTTACATAACAGGTAAACTTGAAACCAATCAATTAAACCAGTGCCCCTACCTGACTCCAAATCTGCCCCTTTTGCCTCTTCTTTGTTTGTCTTTGTCTGCCTTCATTTCTTGTTCATATTTACAATTTGTTTAGCTTTAGGTCAGCCCTTAGCTTTAATGAAGGCTTGAGCCACTTCCTTGCTGTAACCTTCATATGTCTTTGCTTTTCCTGTTTGTAGCTGTTAGCCATAGCTGCTAACCTCCTACCAGAGGCCTGGTTTGTTCTTAGCTTTAGCTGTTAGCTTTTGCCATCAGCCATGAAAAGGAAGATTTTGAAACAAATAGAGATTTAGGCATGTCAAACTGAACAAAGATGTGTTTTGACTGTTGCACAGTGAAAACATCCACCCTGAGGAGCCCGAATGAAAGTTTTTAATGATATCTTTTTATGAAAAATATTTGTAGATATTAGAATTTAGACAGTTCACATAGTTCCTGCATTTGTCTTGAACAGATGTCCAAACAGTCTCCCAAAAAGTATAAAATGTCTCCCAAAAAATGTATATATGACTATGGACTACATTTTTCAACTAATTAACTAATAAAATTGATTCTCAAGCCTTCAGTACTAGACATTTTTCTTTATTTTCTAGAAGTAGAGAAGTAGAAGCAATGGTCATTGCTTTGTGACAATGACCATTGTTAAAGGCGCTATATATATATATATATATATATATATATAAAAATTTAATAGAAGTAGAGTGTTAGAGCAATAGGGTACTTGTGGTCATGTGTGACTTTGAGTTACCGTGAATCATTATTGCGATGATCTGTACTCACGTTTGTCTTTAGTCACCTGAGAAAATGATCATTAAAAAGCTGCTTAACTGGGCAGTAAGTGCTTATTCAAGTCATTTAATGCATGTCGTTGTGTTTTTTAACCATTTCCAATCATGGCTACTATTACATCAAGAAGATGATGTGTTTATCACCAAAACCAATTTGTGCTTTTGCTGTAATGTGACATAGTTATGTATTTTTTAAACATGATTTAGACACAGCAGTCACCCTCTACATTGTATGAATACAATTAACAAATTAACATAAAGGTTCCAAAATCCTAAAATGCTTTTACATTAACTTACAGAATAGTTATGACTTCTTCTGTAAAGTTACCATTTTTTGGACAGTAACAATATATATATATATCATCATATACTGTATGGAGAGGTTCTCACGCTCCAAAAGACTGAGCTGATTTACATAGAAATATTACATGGACCTGTTTGCCCTGTTGTTGCTTCACATGTCGCGCCGATATGAATTACACAGTTTAGCACTGTGTGTGGGGAAGTGAGAGGTCATTATTAGGAAACTTCTCTCTGGGTGTTCCATATTTGGTTGCCCTGCCTGATCATTTCCTCAGCAGCCTAACCCTCCACCTGCCTCAAACATGCCACTTGCTCCATAGGAGAACATGACAGTCTTGCTCAACCTGGTCCCTAATGATGTCATAGGGAGAGGGGGTGCAGCGCAAGTGTGAAACTGAGAGTTAGGTTTAGATCCGGGGTAAGGGTTAGGGTTGAAATTAAGGTTAGAGACAGAGTGAGCGTTATGCTCAATTTAATACAAATTTAGTTAAAGACAAGAAGAGCATGCACAAAGGATAAATGTATGAATATATACACATAGATTCATAGATAGATAGATAGATAGATAGACGGACAGACGGACGGATGGACGGACGGACAGATAGATAGATAGATAGATTACTGTGCTAAGTCTTAAGCTACCCCTCATTTCTTTATGTTTTGCTTTGAACTGCCTTGTTGATACAGAAATACTATTTGTCTTATCTTTGGAATACTGAATAGATTAAACAAAATAAAATGGGATATTCAACTGCAATGGGCTGCAAAAAGTTAAAAGATACAAGGAGTGTAGCTTAAAAAGTTCCAGCCACTCAGCATTCAGCACCACCAGTATACTGATCATCTGGAGTCATCTGCACCTGTTTCTTCACTGGTTCAGGACTCAAATGAGATGAATTGTTATACTTGAATTACTCCTATGAAGGTCACTGTGTCTTAACAAACAGTACATA
>JBBJLR010000001.1:26480446-26493380 GCA_037577145.1 Brachypetersius gabonensis
AACTATCTGATAGTTTTAGCTGACTACCTTTCCACCTAACAGTTAACTTTTGACTGTGGGTTTTAATATGTTTGTGTGTGTGTGTGTGTGTGTGTGTGTGTGTGTGTGTGTGTGTATACATATATAGTATATTACATTTGTCCTCAAATGACGATGCTGAAATAAAATATAACCCTAACCCTAAGTACATTTAATACAAAAAATGAAATATAAATTAAGATGCTGTTCACACTGACCCACTTGCCTCAGAGATCAGTGGTTTGTGTCAGTTAGTGCACACAGACACCACTGGGTGTCCTGTGGCTCCTATGAAAGAAAAGGGCTATTAGTAAAAGTCAGAGCATCCAGGCAAACCAGATTAAAACACTTCTGTGTTTACTCGCAAGTTGGGAGTAAGGATTCATGCTTTGACTTTCAAGAACCACCAAAAAAACCTATACCTAACCAACAAATGTGTAAACTGGTGACATGAAGGCTTTTCATTTGGCCCACAAATCTATTTAGATTAGCTTAATGATGCTCAGGGTCTCACATCAGTGCATTTTTGTGTGTTGTTGGTTATGAAATCCAAATGGCATTTTAGGGAGAGGTCCCAAGATGATATCACAAACTGCAAATTTAAATGCATTATCCATATTTGTCATCCAATGTTCTCAGAATGCAATGATTTGCATATGGTTAATAATAAGTGAGGCATGTCTGGATCGGGCTACATGACAAGAGAGGCCTCTTTGATGTAACTCATGCATATTGAGGATCCACCGGAGAAATCAGTATCAATATTCATTCATATTTAGACTCATTTAAGGCATTTATGTTGCATGTTTTGGTTTAGTTCTGCATCCCATTCAGAGACTTTTATTATGGCTGTGCATTTCTCTGTTTCCACTGTTTGGCTAGATCAGAAGATTTATCCTCTTTTTTGAGTCTATAGGGTATCACCACTAGGCCACTTAATTATTTATAGCAAAGAGATTATACACATAGATTATATGTGTATGCTACATTTACCATCTGTATTACTTTAACATGTAGTACAGTAATCGATTAAATACTAGAAGCCTAGCTTTACCCAGGCAGCTAGACAGGTGTCTTTACACTGACGTCCTTATCTGTTTGATAAAAGCAAATATTAGTACTTTGGATCATTTTTTACAGTTCTCCAGCATGGTTCTTTACTTGTAAGATTTGATACTACAGAAGTAGATGAGTTAGTTCTTGGGACACCTCACTCACACTAGTGGGACGGTCTTCCTTAAAGGGCTGATCTGGTCTCAGGCTCCCTGATGTACCCGGAAGTCAAACTCCTTGTGCTCTAAGTACCACTCTTCTAGTGTCTCCACTTGAGTTCTATCACCTTGTGACAGTCTGTCAAGAGCTCAGCCACAGGCCATAGAGTAACAATGACGATGGGTGCCAAAATGCAGCCCGACTCCATTCGCTGGGAAAAAAGCTCACCCACAAACTTTCCACAAGTGTGAAACTTTATCAAGTTTTATGGCCGGCCACTCTGTACAAACAAATGTTTTATTCATATATTGCCTTCCTCTCTGCAAATTAGGACAGTACCTTCTGTACCTTCGTAAAAAGGTATGGCATACATTATTTCTATACATAGGCTGTCTGAGTTTAGCATAAATAAATAATTCATCAGCACTTGAATGCTTTCTTTTTTTAATCAAAAATCAGGATGAAAGTCACAACGGTTCTGGTAGAAAAGTGCTTTATGTCACTCAGACTTTTTGTGGCTTCCCTATTTTTGGGAGCTTTTTCATGTATTGTAAATGTTAAAAGTGGAAAGAGTGGGAAACAATATTTGTATTGAAACTTATGCAATTATTGTGCAAATAAGTGAAAAGAAAATGAAATATTATTGATGCATATGCAATTCTAGGGAGGGGTTCATTATTAAACACCACGAGGCTTCCTTCATCATTTTAAAAGTTCTATTACACTCAGTTTCCTCAGTTTTGTTCTCTTCAAGCTGTTTGAGAGAAACACTCCCCCCTCCGGTTCATCCTCATCCTCATCTAATGAGTTATAAGACACACATGTTAAACACTGAAGTATTACTCTTTTTAAGGCTCTCAATAATTAATGCCCTGGCCTTTTGCTGAGCGAATATTTACATGCAAAGTATTCCTCGGAGCAATTCGTGGGCTGGAGGGAGGGAAGTGTGTTTTTAATGTTAAACTCTCGCACATTCTTGCAGTCTGGATTTTTGCCTCCAACCATTTTACACACCAGCAACAGCATTGCAAGGATTTCCTTTATTGTGTCATAATCTTATACGTGTCCCTGGTGTCAATATGGGATTGAGGAGAGGAGATCACAACTAGGAGATGTAAAAAGTGCTCAAAATTGAACAAAAACTGGACTGGGAGTGTGTTCTTTCCAGTGAGACCACTTTTTATGAGCATTACTAAAATAAACAGCAACAAAAAACAGCACTCATGGGGAATTCATATTGACAAATCACACAAATAATGAGTCTTCTTATTCTGGGTATCCTATCTGGTGTTATTGTGTTCCCCTTTTAATTAATATGACATGGGTACCTGCTTTTAATATTAGAATCAGAAAAAAAATATTAATTTCAGAATCAGAATCCAAAATCTTTATTGATCCCATTAGAAACTGCTTATGTTATGACTGCAAAGACACAGAGACACAGAAACAAGAACAATATAAAATATAAAGTCTAAATAAATTCAATAAAGTATCTGTAGGAAAAAACTCATTTATGAAATAAGATATACACTATGCTGCATACACAAATTATGGGGTATAAATACTATAGATATGGAACTTACAGTTAAGGGAATTCTAACTACATCATAGAAGAAGTATGTCATTGCATGTAGTAGAGATCAGTAGTATATAGGTAATATTGACATAATTAGTGATATTAAGACTATAACAGTATAAGACTATTGCACCATTGCACATATTAGCACCTTATTGGACGTTTTAAGGGCCTTATGTTAAAAAGTACCCCTTAGCTGACCTGTAGCTTCATTGCAGTGTGATGCAGGATCTCCTTTACCCTCAGACAAATTGACAAATGGTGAGTCAGCCTGGTTTTCCGAGGCAATCCCTTTTCAGAGGCGCGCCTGGCCGGGGAGGTGCGCAGCGCACTGCGTTTTGCGTGTGCACTAAAATGTGCCGGGCTCTAATATTCGCGGAGGAATCTGAGGCTGTCTGTTGTCAGAGTGTCCCCGTGGCAGTCGTCTCGTTCGCTGTCTCCTGTGTGGATAAGTGGCTGGCTGCAAAGGGAACACTTTTCTTTGATATTTCACTCCTCATTTGAATCAGCAGTCTCTCTATTTGACAATGCGCCGTAATTACCTGGGTGCCTCACTTGATCATGTGAACTCTTCCAGAACCAAGGAATGGGGGGGGGGGGGGTATACTACTTAGACAAGAGGGGAAAAAACAGAAACATGGAAAACAAAACACGAACAAACATGGCAACAGTATTTGTTTAAATGCATTTCAAACAAGCGCATGGGAATCGAGCCTTTAATTTACCCACCTATGAAATAAGGACGCTGCATGAAAATATGAAATAAGCTTTGCAATGAAGGCTTATTTATTTTTATAAAAGGGGAGGGTGAGGTCAGGTGATATCTCACGTAACTGCAGTCAAGCCTTTCAATAAGAGTGGACATTCTGTCTTTTGTTGAAGGATGTTGCATATCATCACATTACATATCGCACTGCGGATTATTTTCAGATTTTGTAAATAATAGGCGTTGGGTTCCAGTAGCATTAGAGGCCGCCGTGGTATAGCCTAAAGCCAATTAGCACATTTTCCACAAAGTAATGAATGGGCGTCGTGCTTTAGGGAGGTGTGTTGGTGCAGTTTGGAAACTTAACCAGAGCGGTCCTGTGTGTACTGAAATGAATCGTTTAATTAAAAACGTAAACGCTAAATTCTTTCATTTTATTTGTTTCTCTTTCTTTATTTTTATTGCATTCTCTTGCCGTCATTTCGTTTTCGTCCTTTCCTTCTTTCTTTCTTTCTTTCTCTTTCTTTCCATTCTTTCTTCATTTTTCTTTCCTTCTTTCTTTCACAACTCTGTGTATTTTCACTTTCCTTCCTTCCCTTCTTCCTTCCTTGTTACTGGTCATCGGTGGCTAGTCGAAGAATTAATTGTTAATTGTTAATTTAATCTATGCACGTGATCTCTTTTTATTTTATTTTGAATTTTTTTTAAAAGAATTTCAAACGCAAATGTCCAAATGTTTTTCAGTGAGAAATACTGGAATGCCATAAACACAGAGACAGGGAGCAGTGTGGGCAAATGCAGTTTGGGCTCGAGTCTCATCACAACGTTTTACAGTGAAAATGATGGGCCCAGAGCCTCAATACGACATACTGTCCTTAGCATTAAAAGCACACAGTTATACACTTCGTTTTATGGGTGCATATTTTTCTAAAACAAAAAGGAAACAAACAACAAATAATGGAAATAGATGGGTAATTGTGACATCAATTGTGACGTTAAACTAAAGAGTCTGGAGGTGAAATTCAGTCACGCGGTTTAAAACACGGCTCACTCGTGCAGGGCGGATTTAGGAATTGGTAGAAAATTATCAGCCCACTGTGAAAATTAGTGGTGCACTAATGTGGGACACACGTGCCACTAAAATGATCAACAATTACTTTTTTTTGGGGGGGGGGGGGGCCCGCTTTAATCAACATCCAGTGTTTCCTTCTGATCGACTCTTCCAGTATAAGTAGCAGCAGCTCGCGCTGGAATAATAAAGAGCCCCCCGTTACCTGATGGTTCATCATAGCTGAATCCCCTCGACCTTAGAGGTGATTAGAGTTAACGGAGATTACTGAAGCAGGGTTATAATGGCTCAGATACTGCGGGACAGTGCGCCTGTGCCACTTTAGTGCTGCACCCACCCTCCCAAACACACTCCCCACCACACACCCCCTCCCCAGAATGATTATCTGCTTGGCTCCAAAGGAGAATCTGGTATGAGTGGAATTAAAACAGACTAATGTGGATGAGGTGAGGGGAACCCGCTTGACCTGTTCGTGGATGCAGCCGGTCACAAACAGCCCTGATCGCGCTTCACCGCACTTTTCTGCGCTTTTATTTATTAAACTTGTCATTTTTATTTGACCGTCCGCTATTTGCACGTTAAAGAACCGATTCTTGCTGAGAAAAAGAAATCAAAGATTCAGCTACACTGCAGAGTCATCACTATTAACCCCGAACGCGAGGGGATGAGTCTCAGAAGCTTTATTTGGGGTGGAGGGAACAAGGAATACCAAACAGAAACTCTCCATTTAACAAATTTATATTTTTGCCATTTTTTTATGATTGCTTTTTTATAAATTCACTAAAATTGTAAACTCGTGTAATTTTTTTTTCAAGTAACAATAATTTGATTGGTTTAAAAAATGGTTAAATTACACAAGGATACACAAATCAGGTTTTGAACAATAATTATTTGAACATTATGATTATTATACTTTAAACTATACACCACCACCACCAACAACAACAACAACGACAACGACAACAACAACAGCAACAACAATAATAATAACAACAACAACAAAAACAATAATAATAATAAAAATAATACTAATAATAATAATAATAATAATAATAATAATAATAATAATAGTTGTTCCTAAAACAAAACAGCTGAAAATAATCGTGAGCGTACTGCATTAACTGTAAAATGTTTCTGTGCAATTTGCAGTTTTTTAAATAATATATTTTCATTGCTTTTTATAATTGTTGAAAGAACTGGTTGTGATTATATCGCGAGTAACAGTAAACCCAGTGAAATGCAGAACTGTGAAATGTTAATATTTATTTTACTGTTGCTGAAATCCGCAGAAAAGGGTGTCAGGATACCGGCGGTAATTCTAGCGATTTTCTTGAAAAGCGAAAAATTACGCTTTGTAAAGCGCACGCTTTATTTCCCCCTCCTAACAAAATGAACAAATTACAACTGGCCTGTTTGTTTTACTAAAACTGGAGCATACAGTGGTACATAAACCATTTTAAAGCGTGTTTTATATTTGAGAGTTTTTAGAATTATTATTTTAACTTTTTGCGTGAATGCATTATTTTTATTTGCCGCGGGATTAAATCTGTAATACGAAACTGCTGTCATTCAAACTCGAGGCTGTTTACCGCCAGATGGCGCTAAAGCGCTGCATATTTTACTCAACAGACCCACAAAAAGACTCAAAAAGATCTTCAACATTTTCCTGGGAACGGAGAGTATATACGCTGTACCCCCGAACTACCCTTCACACACACATGCACTTACTTTACTGGTCCATGCTGTACAGCAGTGGGAGCACCAAACGCCATGCACACTGTAGAATTTACAGTTAGCCGCGAAACTTTTCGTAGTGTTTGAGTAGCAGGGACCCAGCGCCATCTCACTTCAGGTCAAACAGAGTTCAGCCTAACGAGATCATTTAGAGCATTGCCTCATACAAGAATAAAAAAAGTTAAGAAAATTTCTGAAAAAGCTGATACAAATAGGCAAAAAAAATATGTTTTTGCTACAAAAACTTAAGACTACTCTCTACGTTTTTTGTTATTCGTTTGGTTGGTTTTCTTTAATTATGTGTCCTAACTGAACTGATTCCCCCCCAAAAAGCTTAGTTTATCTCTTACAACATGTTGAGGAAAAAAACACAGACAGGAGTTGCCCCACTACAGGCCTTCAGAAATCGAATGCAATTTTAGTATCTAAAATCTATTTGCAGTAAAAATGTCTCCTGTAAATTTGGTAGACTTATTCTACACCTAGGAGCAATTTTAAATTTGAAGTGTATCAGGCTCACCATTTTTGGAGGCAATGTTTCTAAGCGGAGAGTATAAGAGTCTCCGTATTAAGATTGTCTCCCTATTTTACTTGAAATGGATCCTCTACCCCCCTAATGAATCCAAACGCAGCTGGGCATGTCCCACACCGACACCGAGAGCTTTAACCCTAAACTGACCTCAATCTGACACCACCAGATGAAATTTTACCGCACGTTAATGTCATCTTGGGCATCACTGGATGACTTCTCTTCATACTGTGCATGTTTACTTTACTCCTCACTGTAAACCAGCCTCCAAAAAATAACTCCAACAACAAAAACCCCTTCCCAAGCAAAGTTAGAAATAATTCCAAACTTAAAAAAAACGACAATTGAACCAAAACGCCTATTAACATCCTCCCTAATCATTTTGGTGTCTAATGTCTGTGTTTGTTTTTGCAGAAGTTTTGTATAATCTAATTTGGACATTGACATGCGCCCGAGTCAATCTAAATTACATATTAGTTACTTTTATTATTATTTTTAAACTCAACCGCTGAATTCAGTACTAATATTAACATTTTCATTTTTAACTAATGTTTTAACCTGATTTGCTCAGAGACAAACTGCATGTGTGTTCCTCATTTAAAAGACTTTGAAACAGCCCCAAAATAAATTAGAATAATTAAAATCATGAAGCCAGTCCAAATGGGTGCTCGCGTGCCTGCTCGAGCTCACCTGCCTCTAACGCACCTTCATCTTCCTGCTTTTACTGCAGCATTTCTTAATACAGAGCATATTCATGCACTTACCATAGTCCTCCTGGAAACGTCATGGGCTTATCTCTGTGTGTATTTGTGTGTATGTGTATGTGTGTTTGTGTGTGCGCGCTTGCATTTAGTGCATAAGGAGAGATTTGGAGTCGCCAGTTTTTTAAAGCGCAAAGTTGCCCCGTCACCAGAAAGGGAGTGAGAAATATGGAATGAAAAAAGAAAAAGAAAGAGAGGCGGACTCTCTTGCTGCCCGATGTGATGTCCGCAACGACGACCCTCACTTTGTGCTCTTCTCCTCGCGCTGCCCTCCCCGTTTTATGCCAGGAATCGCTGAGAAATCCGCAACTCCGCTGTAAAACGTGCAAAATCGCCCCTAAAGAACTTTAGCACGGACAATTAGGCCGGTGTTTTTACTGACCGTGCGGTCCCACTCCTGTGCGAGAAAGTAAAAACAGACCCCTACTGCAAATTCATTAAAAAGGAAGAAAATAAATAAAATAATTAATATTAAGATTATGGAGCTTCAGACCCAGCCCGAGTGATGTGATCGGCTATCAATAAAGACGATGATGTCACGAGCGCGGTTGTGTGTGTATGAGTGTGTGTAAGTGTATGTGAGTGTGTGTGTGTTGGCACTGATGGTGGCTAAATATTAAAAGGGGATGGGTGACCTCTTTGGATTTTGAGCTCAAAAGGGAGCCTGGTATGAAGGGGGAGAAAAGGGCCAGCAGCGTTGGAATCGATGGCCCGGGCATCGCTCCTCCTCTAAACTTCAAGCACCCCCCCCCCCCACACATGATTGATGATCGCGAGCCGCTTTGATAATTGACTACTCCCGATGCGAGGCGCCGATTTCCAGCCTGAGATGCGATTGGACGAAAGGACACGTTTAAACACTTTCTCTCTCTGTGTTTAAAAAAATAAAAAGAAAGAAACAAAGACAGTTTTTTCTTGTGTGGGAAAGTTCATTCTATTCCAGAAAGGGGTGTTCAAAAGGCTTTAATAGTCAAACTGATTCAGACTTCTCAGGAAGGGATTTAAATGATTAGTATGGTGAAAACAAAAAACAATCACGGAGACCGGTGTTTTGCACACTGGCTGCGTAAAGATGGTTAAGACCGGCGGAAAAAAAGTATATTTGTATAGTAAACCAAAAAACGTAATTAATTGAAGAATAATCACCAAAATAGGACGCGTTAATTTTACATACATGTTGTTATAGAAGCCCCATTATACGCAAATTGTTTGAGATTTTTATCTTTTCTTCTTATTTTCTCCTCTGTATGAAGAGAAGCTCTCCCCTGTACAGTTGAAGCTGTCCTCTCTCACTCGCTCGCTCTTCTTTTTTTCCTACCCGTTTTCGGGTAAACCCCGCCCCCTACTTTCCGATTGGCTAGTAGCTCAGCCAGATTATGTACAAGGATCTGCTATTAGCCAATTAAGAGCCAAGAGGGCGGGCTGTGGGCAACCAATCACAGCATGAGAGGGGTGCGGCTTGGTGAGGTGACCACGCCCTCGATGTCAGAGGAGCGCTTGGGACGCCTGTATTCAATGCCAACACGTTGTGGGCGGAGTTTATCGGAATACAGGTGTGACGAACAAACCCCGCCCCTCCTCCAGAACATAGTGGTGGGCGGGGTCGAGGCCAGCGCCACTTCCGGGTTCCGTCATTCCATTCTCCCGCCGATCAGCTCGGCGAAGTGACTCCGTACTATAAGCAAAGCTAGCAGCCAACCTGCCAACACTCGCTGACACTCACTCATCTCAGACCGAGATAGACGAAATATACCGCGGGGGGGGGCGGGTGAAAAAAAACCCCGAAGAGATCCAAATCGCCACTCTTCTTTTTTAATTTCTTCTTTTCTTTTTTTCTTTTTTCGGCTCTTCTTTCTTTTTTGTGTTCTTTTCTTTCTCTACCTTACCAGTGATCATAAACCAAGACAAGAAAGCGGACCACAGGCGTAAAAGAAGACGCGGAGTTTTTGGGGGTTGTTGATTTTGTTTTTGTTTTATTGGGATGAAAACGGACTAAAAAAAGATTCATCGTCTCTTGAACATCATCAGGCACCATCATTCATTCATTACCTTGACAACCTCTGGCTTTGATTGACAGCCGGAGTGGCAAAAAGCCATGAGACACGACAGTTTAGTTACATGCACATTGTTGATGGCTCGATTGTAACCTTCAGTTTTTTTGGTGGGGGGGGAACTTCACGTTTTTTTCTTTTTTGGGGGGGGGACGACAACGAGGAGGACATTTTTTGCAAAAAAAGTCTTCCCGATGCCTGTGCTCGGCGTGAACTGTACTGGAGAATAGGAGAATTCACGAAAGGGGGAAACTTACCACTAAATCACTTTCTTACCGGACTGGGATATTAAATATACGACACGTCCAGGAGTTTATTGGAGCGCAGCCTGATGGCGCAGAGGGTAGGTCTGCAATCTCCAACACTCACCTATACAACATACAGCACTATAGGAGGGCCTCGGCGCTGGCGGCTTCTTCCCAATCTGCTGCTGCTGCTGTCTAACGCCGTTTATTTCACTTTTGATTTTTTGTTTTTGTTGTTTTTTGTTTTTTGTTTTTTTGCCTTGCCGCATCTCTCCTTCTGAAGCGGCGTGACAGTCCGTGCCGGGCTCAGCAGCAGCGAGGCTTTACTGACATAGCAACAAAAAGTGGGGGAAAAAGAGAAAACCCAGGGCTTTGCAATGTTTTTGGTAATTACAAATAATTTACACTAAACTTTACACTCGAGCACACCGGGACGGTTCTTCTTCTACTTCTTTTTCTTCTTATTCTTCTGCTACTTCTTTTACTTCTTCTACTTCTTCTCCTTCAACCTCCCAGTGCCGCGCCGAGAATGGGATTGCTTCTGACCATACAACCATTCTCATTTTAAACAAAAAAAAAAAGCATATTTCAAATTGACTTTGGATTTTCTACAGAATAGCCGGTTTCCGTCATTCACTCTCAATCTGACTTTCTTGTGTTTTTATTTCAGTACGATGAACTGGCCCATTACGGCGGGATGGACGGGGTGGGAGTTCCAGCGTCCATGTACGGGGACCCCCATGCCCCACGGCCGCTGCCCCAAGTGCACCATCTAAACCACGGGCCGCCGCTGCACGCGAGCCAGCACTACGGCGCCCACGCGCCCCATCCCAACGTAATGCCCACAAGCATGGGCTCGGCGGTCAACGACGTCTTAAAGAGGGATAAAGATCAAATTTACGGGTGAGTGGCATTATTATTATTATTCTCTTCCTCACGCCCACGCTCTTCTTTCCTTTCCTCCAACGCCGCTACCTTATTTCACTTCACCCGAGTCCTGTTCGAAACATTCTGCATTTTATTTTTTATTCAAAGCCAACAATTAGCAATGAAACTACAAAGTTGGACTGACGCTTGTTTTTTATTTACTGGACAGTCGGAGACAGAAGTGTCTTGAGTCAGGAGCAAATTACACTGTGTTTGGCTAGTGATTGAAAAACTTTTCTTGTTCAAACTTCAAAAATTAAGATTGAAGATGACAAAATTTGAGCTGTAGGCGCAATTAATATAATTGCGGTAAAGACATTTGAGACTGTCACTGCTGTAATCTGGCATTCTGTCTTTAACACCACGAGGCTTTTTTGTGTTTGTGTGGTTAGAAAGAAAATAGGACTAAAAGAGAAGTTGTGAAGCTCGCGGCGCGGAGTGTTAAACACTAATCTGAAACGCAAATGACTGCGTTTGCTAAGAACTGCTGAACTACGGCGGATAAGTATCTGTTTTCCTCTCTTTTTGTGATTCACCCTCCAATCTACACGTTATCTCTCAGTGTGCGTTAAGTACCGGTGGTTGCTCGGAAAGGCCAAACTAGAGTTACACTCTAGCTCCAATGTAAACAAGCAGCTATCCCTTGCCCTCCTGTTTAAAAAGGCACAAACACTTCTCTTTAGGCCAAAACCACAGCTAGGACTGAAGCTTTCCCCTCTTCTTGCAGTCACCCTCTGTTCCCTCTGCTTGCTCTGGTCTTTGAGAAGTGCGAGCTGGCCACGTGCACTCCCCGCGAGCCCGGGGTGGCGGGCGGCGACGTCTGCTCCTCCGACTCCTTCAACGAGGACATCGCAGTGTTTGCCAAACAGGTCACTACACACTACTCCCGCGTCCTTCTTTCCTTACACAGCCCACTTCCATTCAACCCCACACCACACTAAAAAAGTAAAGAAGCCTAAAGATAGGAAAATACATCATATGTTTAAATACCGCTAAAATAAATGTTTAATTTTTATTTTAGTCTCCAGATAAAAGTGCATGCAAATGTTTTAGTACATTCATTGCACGTGCATGTTACAGTGTACACTGATGTTATTTTAGTAATATAACAACAACAACAACAACAACAACAACAACAACAACAACAATAATAATAATAATAATAATAATAATAATAATAATATCAGTAACAATAACACCAACAATAATAATAATCATTAATGTATAGTGCTATTGTTTTTGTGAATAATATAAATAGCATAAATGTTTTTTTAAATAACTTTTTTTTGGTGGGCACTTTTAGGTTCGCGCAGAAAAGCCTTTATTTTCTTCAAATCCAGAGCTGGACAATCTGGTAAGCCTCGTCCTCGTGGACACTTGTTGTTTTCTAGCATAGTGTGGTGTGCTGTGTTACTCATATTTTGTGACCCCAATTATGTGCAGGTTATCGGGGGTAGTAGGTCCTATATGGGGAGGGGGAGGTGATGGTGGTTGTGGTACAACAACCACAGCCCAGATGTTGGGCAGGTTTCTAAAGCCGCGCAGGGGTGTCTGATTAAAGCACGGGGAATCTACCAAAAGTCCCATCTCGATTATCTGAGGTGGACTGTGATTCACCGTTGAAGCGATTTGCTAGAGTGTTGCCCCCCTGCAATCAAGCATGTGTCCGCTTAACAGTGCACAAAGGCGTGAATTTTATTAATTTCCCATTCATTGATTTTTATTATTGCCTCCTGCTATTTTGTAACATTGTAACAACTGTAATTAAAATATATTTAAAATGGCATTTATTGTTAATTTGATGCGTTTTTTATAATTAAAGAAAATAAAGCATTTGTTCTACTAATGTGCACTAATATTCATCAACAAAAAATGTGATTTTGCTCTTTGCAGATGATACAGGCGATACAAGTATTACGGTTTCACCTTTTGGAATTAGAGAAGGTAATTTCGCCCTTTCTTATATTTGGGTACTGTGATGAAATAAAAGCATGCAAAGAAAGTGGATCTGACACAATAAAAAAAATGTGTTTATTTACACACACACACACACACACACACACACACACACACACACACACACATATATATATATCCATATATATA
>JBBJLR010000001.1:26493480-26513579 GCA_037577145.1 Brachypetersius gabonensis
GGTGTGTATTTGTACATTTTAAAATAAAAAATGTAAAAACTTAACGTAAAGAAAGTTTTTTACAAAAGGCGCGGCAATTTTCAGACATCTCTAAAATATTATCATATTTGTCAGCTGTCTTTTTATTACTTTTAGAACAGTTTTAAGTGCAATGTGTGACAGGACTTGTGCGATGTTTGTTCTTTTTTCTGTCCAACTTGTTGCTCTGGTCTCCTGAGGATAATAAGCACTGCAACAATTTCACTATTGTTTCCCTTCGCCTTGGCCGATCGTGGCCCTTCAGTCTGGACTTAACACGCTGACTTTCCCTCCTGTCCCCTCTCCGCCCTTAGGTGCACGAGCTCTGCGACAATTTCTGCCATCGGTACATCAGCTGTTTGAAAGGGAAAATGCCTATAGATTTAGTTATAGATGAACGGGACGGCAGCTCCAAATCGGACCACGAGGAACTCTCGGGATCTTCCACCAACTTAGCCGATCATGTAAGTAACACGGCCTTAATTCCTCTTTATTATGACACGCCGCTGTCCCGGGATGGTGGGTCTGGGACGTGGGCCGTGTGGGCGCGTGGCTTCACTCGCCTGGAGGAAAAAGCTGTGTGTTGTCTGAGACCTACTTGAAGTTGCCTTGAACTAGCTGTTATTGTCTACATGGAGGTTGAACTTTGCTTCACCTTTTGCTGTGAACTGCCCGCTGATCTTCATTTGGGAATTGAAGTTTGGATTAAAAACAAATAATGATGTATGTTGGTGCAGGAATTTGCGGTTGTAATTTTTGAACGAGTTTTCTATGGCCTGCTTGTAGTTGCATATGGAAAAATTGCCTGAAATCAAGAACTGTGACCGAAACAGTGAAAAACAAGCGGGGACGCAGAGTCGGGGACGCAGTGGAGAAAAGGGCTGTGTGTCGCTGTCTTAATTATGGTGTGTGTTGAATTGCAGTAATTGCGCATTAAGAAATGCACCCTGCGTTGGTGCAAAAAAAAATTCTATATAGACTAAACGTGCCCTGTTAACGGTCACGGCTTGTGTTCCCGGTAGTTCGGTGGCCGCGTTAATGTGTTTAATTGTTGCTTATTGATCGCCTCGCTGTTCCCTCCGCAGTGGCCCGTTTTACGGCCTTTGGGCTCCGCCACTTTTTACACGCACCTTGAAATGCGAGGGTCTTTGCATTTGAAAATCGATCGTCGTGGTTTGAACGTGTTTATTTCCCCGTGGTTAACGCGGCGCTAAGGTAAAAAAACACCGGTCCCACGCGTTGTGCTTTTTTGGTTTTATAATATTAGCCCATAATTAACCAAACCGCACCGAAACACTGCTGGACTGTTCGACATGCTTAACGCGAATCAGCAGCACGAAGCTCAAGCCTATTAGGAATGAAAGCAGATTGGAGTTGCTGGGTAAAGTCACTCCGCTGCATCTGCTGGGTCTCTGGCTGGGTTTCTGAGAGTCCCGCTGCTTTGCCGTGACTATTGGAGAGCCACACACACACTTTAACAACACACACACACACACACACACACACACACACGCACGCACGCACAGAAGAGATAAGAAAAGACAGAATGAAAGTAGATGTGTGGATGTTCGCTGGAGAATATTCCGCTTGGAGAATATGTGTAGAAAACCTAGGCGTGCTGCTGTTTACGCAGGCCGGATTAGATAAACTAGCCTGTTTAGGTCCGTGGCAGATGGTGGACGATCAAGCCAATTCGGGCGCTGTCTCTCGCTCCGTCCAGCCACTGGGCTTCTTTCTACATTAGAGATCCACTTCTGATCCTTTAGGAACCCACACTTGCAAGGCAGGTCGACGCTCTACGCACTGACCACCTCATTAGAACTTTTATTTTATTGCTTTCTTGCTGCAGAAGTTGAGGTTTTTAATAATTAAGCATCACTTTCAAACGATCATGCAAAACTAATTTCGGCTCAGTATTAGTTGCCTATAGCTGCTATATGGAGTACCGCTCTATGTTTTTATGGTATTTGTATTCATATGGATACTGAGCCCACATTTGTAGAACAGTTATTTTTGTTAGTATTTTTAGTGCTGTTGGCGAGAAAAAAAAAACAGTTCGGCCTTCAGGTGTAATTATACAGCTTGTTTTAAAGGCTCTCTGATCTAATGGGGAGACTGTTGTTATGGCCCCATGTCAAAAGCCCGGGCCCTTTCCCCTTCATTCCCCAGGCTCTGGCTGAGCAGGCAGTGGAGAAATGTTTGGGCTGCAAGTGAACACTCAAGAAGTGCAGCTCACTTAAGCAAACACATCAGACCTTTTTTGAAGCGGATAGCCAGATGCTTTGTTTTAATAATTGCATTTTTTTTATTCGGCTGTGTTTTATTATTCATTTCTAGCACCATTTTGAGTTGGAGAAGGGCAGGCAATTTGATAGTTAGATATGGTAATTTATTTAGTTAGAATCTCTCACGTCCATTTTTCTTTGCTTTGCTATGCATTTTTAATATATAGCCCAGGGCTACATCTCATTTGGTGAAAGTTGGCTTGCTGGGGATGATGAGGCTCTTCGCCATAAAGGAGACAGGCTGTGGTACCAGTGCTCATCCTTTCACCCTCATCTACTTGATGCAGGGCCTAACAACCACACATAAATTTATTTATACTGCCTAGTCTTTGAGTATTGTCACGCTGTCTTTGATTTCTGACATTTGTTTACTGTTCACCTCAATGTGTATATAATCTCCACCAGACAGTTCTATTCATACCGAACCATAGACATTTGTGTTTTAATTAATAAAATGAAATTTCACTCTTTTGTCTGCCACATCCAGTTATTAATTATTAATCCAATTAATGCATACTGAGCATTATTTGTGCTAATGAATATGTCTTTTGTGTCTGCTATTATAGCTGTATGGGATTTTTTTAAATCAAGCCCTGAGCTGCACTTTTTCCTCCCTCCATTTGCAGCTGATATCATTTCTCTGCTTGTGCATAGTTGGAGATTGCTATGCAAAAATATTGTGGCATGTTTGTTTTTGGCACTTTCTCCCCTAGCTGCTTGCGGCTCGTGCTCGTAGCTCTTACCGAGGTTACGCGTAGGTTATCTAAGCTCTGCGTGGCCGACCTGAAAAACAACAGTATCTGGATGCCATTCCTTAACACCAGCATTTCCCACATGGGCACTGAAGTGAAATATGCTCAGAGCAATAATATTGCTGCTTGTCCCACGCGGTGAATTACAATCAATTCATAAATCAATTAAAAGTGCAGTGTCTCTCTTTTACGGAGGCCATTTACATGGTCCTTGCTCCGTGATCGACTACTTCAGGCCTCCGTGTTTGCATACATATAGCCTACAGGGCTTCTAAAGCCAGTGAACCGTGCATTTACTTAGTTCTGGGGGTCTTCTAAATTAAGCAGCACGTGCAGACATACTTCAGTAGGATTCCCCCCTTTTCAGGCCATGCATTGCACAGTAGCATTCACCACCTCTCACAATTGTTTTGTGATGGGATGATGTCTGACTCTACATATCCTATTTGATTAGTGTTAGAAAGCTCAGGCCTGCTGGCAGGCCTCCCCATGAGCCCCGCATGCCGGGCTGCACTCACTTGTTGTTGTGTGCTCAAAGTATGCTGCAATCTCTTGCTTTTCAAAGATCTCCTTGACAGTGTGGACAGTATAAACAGTTTCATAATATGTAAACAACAAAGACACATTTGTAAAGCATAATCAAAATAGATACATTTTATATACTGGGAGTGCCTGGCATTCCTTTTTTTGCATGTTTGCATGTTTAGTTAAATCACTGCTTCAGATTGCTGTTATCTGCAGACCCTGGAATAACAGTTACCTGTGCGATACACACAACGGACCTGAGAGAACTGTCAAACGTCAGTTATTTGATTCTTAATTAATAGTCCTTTCCTATTCTTGGGGATAATTGACTGCCTTGTAAACACACAGAGGCCGCAAGTCGAACTGCTCAACCCGGGCCTGCGTAATTATGTGAGAAGTTCAACAAAAATGTGTGAGGAACTTTAAGTGCGGGACGTGTTTTGAGCCATCAGGTGGGGATTATTTATGGTGCGATATGTTTCGTGTGTGTCAGCATGCCACGATGATGTAGCTGCGAGTCCTTCCAGCTATAATGGCATGCGTCCTTTCATGGCGTGCACTGTTCTCAGCCTGCCTTGCCCCTCACATGCTTTCTTCTGTAAGTACATTGAGTTTCCTGGGAATCGAAGCGCAATCCAGTGACAGTGCTAAATCAATTTTATTTGAAATTTTAAGGGATATTTGGGGGGGGGGGAGGGGCTGGAGTGGCTTGTAATTTGATGGGCAGGGCAGGTGTGTGTCAGTGAACAAGGGTGGATAGCGACAGATCAGACGTTCTCCTCTGGGCTCCTGCTCTACAGGCTCTCCCCCTCCCCATATCGTCTCATGCTTTTATATTAATTACAACTTGCATTATCAGCCACGAGTCTGTGACCCCGGCCAATAGAAAAGGCTGCCCCCAGAGACAGGTCTTGGTTGTATCTTATTTTCCATCTTCTCCTATTGTGCTGCTCCTGTGTTTGCTGGCTGCTGCTCCTCTCCTCCCGGTAACAGTGCTCTTTAACACAATTAGGGAAAAGCATGGAGTGAACCATGTTTGACTCCTAATTATCCCAGACTACAGGGAATAGTCACATGAACAGCTTATTTTATTTATTTATTTATTTTTTGGGAAGATGGGGGGGGGGGGGGGGGGTATATCTGTGAGATTGATGAGCGCCTTTTGGGTGATGCTCTCTCTCTCTCTTTCTCTCCCTCACTCTTTCTCTCTTTTTTAACAGCTTGTTTGAACTTTAATGGACTCTGGGGAGTCCTGACAACTGTTTTGTTGTGTTGTGAGGCCTGCGTGTGACGAGCGGCCCTCTGACTGTGGCATAGAGAGGGGGAAAGAATGAGAGAGAGAGAGAGAGAGATAGAAAGAGAGACAGAGAGAGAGAGAGAGAGAGAGAGAGAGAGAGAGAGAGAGAGAGAGAGGCCACTGCATTATTCATACCCACTGTTGCTTTTGTTGGGGAGCTGAATGAGGAAACTTCACACTGCCTGATATGATTGTAGTGATATTGGTTGTGTTGTCGAGACAGGCATGGAGGAAATCTGTGTCGCTTGTTTGTTTGGGCTAAAGATGATAACACTGTACGTTGGAGGGCTGTTTTCTTTGTTTTTCGCTTGGGCCAGTCACCGTTTAGTTCTTTCTGAGACCTAGAACAGGGCGCCTGAGGAGGTTCAAATTCTGTAGACTAATTTATCACCGATTGTGAAACTGTGGCGGATGTTGCACAATGTAACAGTGCACAGAACTGCTCCTGTAGTTATTGGTTACTTCTGGGCAGAATTGATAAAATTGTCTTGTTTTTTCCGCAACATATCACAATATCATAGTATCAGACAGGATTTACATTTACATTTTTGAGCTCCTTTACTAACATTTGTACGTATTTTAGTTTTGTTCACTTTAGGTCCATTTATGACATGTTGCTTCATGCATCAGTAATTCATTTATACATGACAGTTTCCAACCTTATTTTATCCTTTTGAATTAAACAGGCCATTAATATAAGACACATATAAAAAAATGTGTAAATGGCCTCAGTTCAGACTGTCTTCCCTTTATTGCACCTCAACCAGCTAACCTCAGTGTAAATGTGTGAGCCTTCATTGTAGGCTGTGTAGATGGATATACACAAATTAGTTTATTTTCATGACACTTCCATATGTGTACTCTATGGACAGAAAGGGAAACAATACTTTTTGAAACTGTGCTTTTTACTGTTTACTGTACTTTTGATTTTAAAAAGTGGAGAAAACCTGGTTTTGCATGATATGAGCCCTTTAATAAAGCCCATGTTTGGGAATATTGGTACTCTGTGCTAAAAAAGGAAAACTGACATGGCTTGTTTTTAATTATGTGGCTTCGTTCTATTTTTTCTCTTAAAATTGCACCAAAAGAGAACTTTACTTAGCACTTTAGAAGTTAATCAGACAGAAGTAACCTGATTTATTTAAATCTTTTTTCATTTAAAACAAACAGAAACACCCACAAAAGACGTTCTTTTTACTTCATAAATGCAGTACAAGAAGGTGTTTGCTATTATATAGACAGCAAGAAATACTGAAATTTGCAATTTCACTGTGTATTACATGTACACTTTTTAATGTATGTGTAATACACTAGCTGGGCCATATATTTGAGGCCTGTCTTGCCGGCAGTGGGTGTTTCACCTTCAGGAAGTGGAACCCAGTCATTTTCTTTCCTTAAAACAACAACGGCACATTCTAAGTACATGAGTCTGGCTCAGCTGAACTATATTATACACGCTGTTTTTTTTTCTTTTTGTCTTTTTCTTTTACTCTCTCCCTCCTTTCCTTCCCTGTTTTATGACATTTGCTCTGGAGACATGATGGTGCTGTTATGGCTGTAGTGAATGTCATTCCCATCGCTGTGAAATTACTTAGAAATTACTAAAAGAGCAACTTTGGAGTCGTCGAGATCTGGAATCGGTTCTTTTTCTGCATGGCCTGGCTTGGATAAATTATTTACCGTCCAGCTATACTGCTCCTTTTGCCCACTTTTGTCCATGTCCATGTTTTCGTCTCTTGTCTCTCTACTAAACGCTTTTTTGCAAGCTTTTATCTGAAGACCATGCGGCGAACAGCTGACTCTGAGAGGCCGGATCGGACCGGGAGGCCTGTGTTGTGCAGCCCACAGCTGGGAGCAGTGCCTCGGCCTGCACTCATGGGCGGTCCGCTAGAGCAGAGCGAGCACACTGCGTGGGCAAGCACTGGTCAGCAAACACCTTGGCCTTTTTTTCCCCCCTCTGTGTGTCTGCTTCCCGTTTGGGCAGTCAGCTGGACACACGCTTGATTGCACTCAGATTAAGAGTTCAGCTCTGACTGTAATGAGCTTACACCAAATGGCAGCTCTTTTTTTTATCCTCCCGATATTTTACAGGAGTGCTTCGCCTCTGTGGGAATACATTGCATGTAAAAGGCTGCGTGTGTATGCAAGGGAGCGATGGAGGGAGGAGAGAGAGAGAGGGAGAAAAAAGGGAGCAGAGAAGTGGGCTGAGGTTTGTGGGAAGCCTTGGTGCAGGCCCGGATTTGTTTGGCTTGGGCTCTTTTCAAGGGGGCTGTACTCTGGCCCAAAGAGACAAAGCTACAAAGCTAGACTGGCTCTCTCTTTTCTCTTTTTTTTCCTTCCATGCAGAGCAGGTGACATGTTGACTGCAACATAATGTGTATGTTTTGTGTGTGTGTGTGTGTGTGTGTGTGTTTGTGTGTGTGTGTGTGTGTGTGTGGGTGAGGTGATGTGGTCAGCAAGTCCCTCCTAGCTGAGAGTGGCAAAGGAAATTCCACCTCTTGCCTGCCTTCGTTTTTGCACAGATAAAGCCTTTCCTGTACAGTACAAATCCTGTTTCCCTGTGCTGACCACTCAGCCACTGAGTATGACCAGGAAGGGTGAGGAGGAGAGGCCACTCAGAAACGACAAATTCGCCATTTTGCTCCCTCCTCAACCCCTCAGACAAGATAGCTTACTCTCCTGTGACTGTGTGAGTGTGCATCTGTGTCCATGTGCAATGTCTTTGCCAGATCGAGGACTGCGGGGTTGGGGAGGGGGGAGTCCCCTCATATCTTATTTTCAATTCTGACAGCGCTAATGATTAATGGCACTTGCGGTGCATGTCGACTTTTTAGCCTCATATTTCTCACTTGACGCGGAAGTCTCAATTGGTTACGGTATAAACTAACTTGACATTTTTCCGCCACATGTGTTTAGACAGTTCTTTTGCGCTCCGCTCCGAATCTGATGGCACATTAAATACGGCAGCGATGGACTCTTATGCTGTAATTAAGCTGTTAGGCTTGCAGTGTTTGGAGTGAGTGCCTGCTAGGTCGTTATGAGAGTTAAGATGGCCGGGGAGCTGTTGATTCCATGTGTGTTTGTTATGCACTCTGTGCTCAGACAGGCAGGCCAGAGATCCCCACAGCCTCACACATGTCCCTCTCACATTTCCAGTGCGTTCATGTGGTTTTTCTCTCTGTCTCCCTCTCTCTCTTTCTCTCTTTCTCTCTCTCTCTCTCTGTCTCTGCTTCCGGTGCTCTGCTCCTGGTTTGCGGTTTGGATGGGGAACGTGGATGGATGGATCTCTTCTATGAAACGCCAGAACCCAGCTTCTTGGAGAGACCACGATGACGCCACCTCCACGCATTCAGCAGGCACACCAGGGCCTAGCAGCGGAGGACACGCCTCCCAGAGCGGTGACAACAGCAGCGAACAAGGTGAGCATGCACACAGCACACACATATCATTGCTATGAAAAAAAACTTGCATCTCCACACATATCCATCCAAACAAAAGCCCCCAGAAGTTACATCACATTTGAATGCAGAGCTCTGTTACCTGATTTCCATTTGTTTTGATATATGCACTAAAATATGTGCTTTCATGGTTGAACTGACTAATTTGAAGACATGTTCATTAAAAACCTGATAAATAGTGAAATGGTACAGAATCAATATGTATTGCTGTACTGAATTTAAATAGATTGCATGAATGTTAAAGGCATACAAGATGCAAATATATTTGAACTGTGTGGTAAATGCCTTCCATTTTACTTGAATATCTTACTATATGAGTATGTATTCATAAATAGATGGAGAATTAGCTGGTGCATAAGCTACAAAATTAAATTGCTCAGCACATACACACACACACACCCCACCATAGAAGAACCATTTTTTAATACTTCTCAAAACAGTCCTCAGAGACTGACCAGATTTTTGGCCCAACTTAAAGGACCATACAAGCTAATGTTACTAACAATAAATGTAGGCTAATAGTAACCCGTTAGCATGTTCTCATCAGAATAATGCTAATCGGTGACTACTGGTTGTCATTCCTTGTTATCAACATTAGTATTATTGTCTAAACTACTCCCAAAACAAGGACAGTAACTGAAAAGGTAACAAACCTTTAAATGATGTGAAGGATCCTTATACACACTAAAGTGGTTCCTTTGTCGCATTTTTCAAAGATCCCTTTCCCTCACCTGTTTTTGCAGAATGCATGTCTATGGATTAGAGCAGATCCAATAAAGGGCAAGAATTTCAAACTGGCATTTATTCAGATGTACAAACACTGTGGACAAGCCTTGATTTTAAAACAAATTAGGTCTACTAGTTCAGGAGGGATAGTTACAGCGCAGGACGGACTGTGTTTTCACAAGACCCTGGACTTACTCACTTTTTTCATGCACTGAAAATGCCAGCAGTAAAAATGAAGAATTGAAGCATTTTAAACATTTTAAAATTACGGAGGAGAATCTCTCCCAGTCTTGTTCTGCTGTGGGTCTTTGCAGTGCTTTGCCAGAGAGAACGCTCGTGAGCCGACTATGAGTTCTCGGCTGGGCAGCGTCCGCGAGTGTTTGCTGTTTGCACGGAGTTTCATCAGGCAGTCTGGCAGACGGGGTCGGGCTGCTCAAGCCGGCCCAGACTGGTGTCAGGTCCCATCTCGGCTAGCATTTCGCCAATAGGCAATCAAAGCTATTGATGAAGCTCTCCGCAGCTCGGAGGCTTTAATCAAGCTGCCCTGCATGGCCTGACTGTCTAGAGAGATGGCTATTTAAAAACCCAGCCTAGACCACACTGCCACACTCATTACAGACCTTTGTGGTTCACTCTTGTCAAGAGCAGTTTCATCTCTGGTCACTGTCCTGCTGTGCAGGAAGGGCTTAGAGGTGGCAGTGCTGAGGCTTTAGGGGTTTCACATCTGCAAACGTAAACATTTGGTGTACAGTACACACAATATGTGTCATGCCTAGAGCTGTATAGTAGCATTTGGAAAAGATAAATACTCTCAGTTTGTTGTTTTAACTGACTGGGACAATGTTTTGACTATCACAGTCTTAATAATTTGGCAAAAAATCTAACTGATAGTTTTCCGCTTATCTCAGTTGTAGCTGATAGCTATAAGGCTATTGTAGCTAATAATGATACAATACTCACTCAAATAGTCACCAAAACCTCTCTCAACCTGCTCAAACCACATCTGCCATTAAGAGGGTCCAGACCTGTTGACTTGGTTTAAGACAGTAAGGCTCCAATATAGCCAGCAATCAGTTGTAAGCAGGACTGGTCCTGCATCACACTTGTCCATATTTATTTCATCTTCACAACAAAATACTGATGTTTTAATAAAGACCTTGTTGTCTAAGCAACTGCCTGGTTCTACACAATGTCATTTTGTTCATCACTGATGAACAACTCACAGTTACGAGTCTGTGCCCTAAACCACGCACACAAGTCTGTGGCACCTTACTGAAGAGCTGAATGTGATTGGAGCAAGCTTGGGAATGTATGAATAAGATTTGGGCAACTACTGATTTGTTCACTATCAACAATAGTCTCATATCTCCAGTGCTAAGCAAAGTCTAAACACCAAACATGTCTTGGCTGAGCTATATTTGGATAAATGGAAATTATGTAAACTGCACTATGTAAAATGTACAATTTAATTAATACTTTCTCTGTGTTTTCCAGTTTAGATAAATACCCTTAATTCATCTAACAATCCCAGTACTAGCACTAGCGTGGGGAAACAGCACTTGACAGCATAATTCAGTAATTGTTGCGTACCAAGCCGATAAGCTAATGCTACTGTAATAGCTACACGAATTAAGATAGCATAGCAGTGCCATTTCACAGCAGATGGTGTGCTCCTTCTTCTCTTTTTCAGGGGTGGGTTGGGTGGTAGACTGGACACGAGCGAGAAGGGAAAAACAGAACAGAGGGAGGGAGAAATGCACCACCTATTGATTATCTTACACACATAAGTACAAGTGACCTGTAATCCGCAGAGCACTTATCGACTCCTCTCTGCACCGGATCCAGTAACAGCTGATCAATAAGAGCCAAGATAGTTACTGTACAGTATAAAGTGCTCGGGCCTGACCCGGCCTTGCCAGGCCCAAAAAGCACTAAACACTGGTCCTGCAGCAAGAAAACACACTTTATTTTCTTATGAATGAGAGAAAGAGAGAGTAAGGGAGTGAGAGAAAGAGAGAGAGAGAGAGAGAGAGCAGCCAATTTACTGCTCTAATGAGGCTGTCCCTGCAGCCAGTTGTTTTGTGTGAGGCTCGCTGTGACCTTTCGCTCCGCTCAGGAGCCCTGCCGCCTCATTTTTCACATTCTTGCAATTACGTTAACGCTTGAAGCGCTCGCTGATTCCCAGCTCCTGCCCGGGCCTGGCTGGATGCAGCTTCACAGCTAAACAGCTCCACACACGCAGGGAGAGGCTGCACCCTGTGCTACTCTACTATTCATCAGGGAAGAGTTTCCTCTCTCCACTTAAAACAGGCCAATTATGGATTTGCAGAGCGATAGAGAGAAGTACTGAGGAAAATACTTTTATTTGGCAGGAAAAAGTAACGTAAAAGTATAAAATTAGGTCAGGATTTAAGAAAGTCTAAGTTTCCTTAGGACAAGAAAGAAAAATGGCATTTGATATTTTATTTCAAGCAATCAGGAGGTCCATACCATCACTGTTACAAGACCTGTACAAGAATAGGTCAGGGACATGTTTTGGAGGGGTTTCCGGAGTGTATTCCCTCCTGGATGAATGGAGATGTGAGATGATTCTGTTGCAGATTTGCTCTACTTTATTTGCATCAGAATTGTTTTTTAAAAGAAAAAATATGAATTTTGGCCCTCAAGGCAAATGAGCAGATCCACTGGCTCTTTCACTTCCACAACCGGCTCTCACACTTTGAAACAATCACACTATTGAATGTAACCACAAAAATCTACAGCAACAGTGCCAGTTTGTTTAATATGGCATGCATGTTATCTCACTGCTTTGCAGGTGGATGTATCCACCATGCATAGAAGAAAGTAACCTTAAGTATAACCTTATGGTCAATACTTAAAGAAGAATTTCATCCCTGGTTCAGCAGTTTCTGGATAATTAATTGGTTGAGAGTGTTTTGTTGTGAAATGGTGAGGAGGTTTCAATACACTGCAGAGATTTCTTTACAGAAGTCAGTGTCTACAACACAAATACAAACATTTTTACTATTTTGAACTGATAGTGATCTTCTTTATACGTTATATTATAACGCCTTATATGTATCCCTCCAACAACATTGCTTACATGTTTTAGGCCAAAATCTTTTTAAAGCTATCGTAAAACAACATCTCAGGCATCACAACCATTTCATGCAATCACTTTTCATGAGTTAATTTTTAGACTTCTGGTTTCATTCACCATCATTGTGGATAGTTCTGATACTATACGGTTCATTTCTCTTTAACGGGAGCATCTCACACCAAACCCGCTCTGAACCACTTGGTTTTCATTCACCATGAATGTCAACATGTTGCAGGTTTATCAGCCAGTAGAACAGCTTCTACTGTGCCCATTAGCTCTTCCTGAAAACTAAATGGTGGTCTTGTTTTTACGCTTAACAACTGAACACCCTTCATGTTTTGACCCCTAGTGAGAGTGAAGAACATGCTGCGTGCATGTTCACACTGGCAGTTGAGTTTGTAGCAAACCCTTATATCTCCCCACCTCTCCTCCCCTTGGGCCCCTCTGAGGAAGGGTCATTGTTGTGGACCTCACCACAGGGGGTTATTTCTGATGGGAGACACAAACCCAGCAGCTCCAGGATGAACAAGGCCTGTTGATTTGGCCTGTTTCTGGACTTACAACCCCCTCCACCTCCCTCCCCTCCCCTCAAAGTTTACGCAACTGAAACTAGAAGCAAATGGAAGGGAAATAAAATGCAGAAAGGATTCTAGCTTCAGTAAACGCAAGATGGGGGCCTTGTTGCGTTTTTTGGTGTTGCCCCTGGTTCACAATGAAATCCATCAGGCTTGTGTGTATCTGTGTGCGTATGTGTATGTGTGTGTGTGTGTGTGTGGAGGGGAGGGCCTGGGGGTTTCTTTCTGTTTCTCTGTGCCTGTTAAGAGTTTAATTAAGAGGAATAATTAAACCTGAATACTGCCCCATAAACAAAAGATAAACAATAAAGCAGCAGCGGTCCCTGCTGTTTCATGGCCATCACTCCCAGCTGTTGGAGGACTGATGATTTTTACACAGTGCCCAGACTCAACCCGGCAACAGCAGATCTGACCACATTGCCAGGCAAATACACAAGCAGACAGCTCATGCACAAAAAGGCTTAAGAAGGAACAGGTGCTTTTTAGGAAACCTTACATATGGGGTATTTACTAACTGTAAAACCTGACCTTTTGAACTCTGACCTAGTTATTCGTCTTATTAGTGTTTTTACACCAGCGATTACAGTATTTTTATTACTTGTATTAATCTTTTTATAGCTGAATTTGGCACCTGTTCACCTCCTACAGTTTTTGAAATATGGGCATGGTTCCAACATCAAAAGGTCTGTTAATATCCCCTGCAGTACATGTATATGTAAGATTTGATCGGTTGATCAGCAGCCAGGTATCAATCATTTAAAAGATACATTTTTGTGGTGGAGTTGGCTCTGTAATATGTGACACAGATATAACGGCCACAGTGCGACAAAAAGCAAAGAAACAAGCGCGAAGAAATAAACATGAAGCAAAACACACAGCAGACTCATAAACAGACTTCAAGACACTAAAGTTCAGGTCAGTGTCACTGTTTGTTGTGGTTTAAATAAAAATAGTCAGCCAGTTAATGCAGCTATGTGTTCAGCCGTCCTTAAACATAAAAGGCTTGATAAGACCCAGCAAATTAATGCAAACCACAGTAAAGTGCCAGCGCTTGAATCAAACGATTGCAAGTTTGAATCCATGGTGCCATAGATATTTTAACACAAATGTTTTTCCCCATAAAACCAAACACTGGTATTATAGCAACCATATAATTACACTTTTCAAAGATGCATCTAGCTATTCTGTAACAGCTATAAATTGCTAATTATGTGGCCATGAAACTAAGAAGACCCCTGCCTATACAATAGCTAGTCCTTTTGCTCGATTCTAAAAATTCTGGTCACTTTCTTTAACAAAATCTAACAATATACATAAGGATCTTTTGCTGCTTGGTATTTGTGATGTGTGTCCATATAAGAAGGCAGGCATCTGCTCCTCTGGGTTAGTTTTGGAAGGACAGAATGACTTCTGAATGCCGAGAATAGTTGTGCTGGAGGGAAAAAAACAACATAGGGGATACTCTCAGGCTCCCATTAGCATAAGAGTGGGTAAATTATTCATGACAAATGCTTAATCTATAGGGAAAACTATAGTTAATGTAGATAGTTTTAAAGTGGATCCCTGTGCTCTGAGAGCAGATTTCTTGCTGGATTCAGCATTCGCAGGCCTTTACGGGAAAAGGCCTCGCTACTCTCTGTTCCGAAACTGTTTCAAGGGGCTGCGCTTTGAGCCTCTTCCCCTTCTGCACAAGCACTCTCTGCATAATTTGCCTTCTCTCTGCCTCTGTCTCTCTCTCTCTCTCTCTAGTAGACTGTTTGGCCTTTTTCCAGAGGGCGATTAAACAGAATGATCATCTTCTCTCCCTCTCTCACTCTCTCTCTGTCTCTCTCTCTCTGTCTTTCCACTCATTTGTGTGATTCGCTGGATAAGGAGAAAAACACATTAAAGGGAAAGAAAGCATAAGACTATTAATGCTCTGTAAGCTAGTGAGAGTATGTCTATTAACCATTTTTACTTCCCACCTCTTGCCTGGTCATGCCCTGTCTCACTCTCACTTTCTCTCTCTCAGTCTCTCTTGTCTCTTGTCCCTGTAGCTTGTAACGTCCATTCTGTCCATCCGTAAAGCAGCAAATGGGTCAGCCTGATGTGCAAACTAATGTTTGGTGAACATGGGGGGGTCTAAAATTGTTTGTGCAGCAGCTAAGGGCACTGTATGTTCCACGCCATTAGAGATGGCTATGGGGAACCTTTTTTAAAATCAATCTGCACCTTTTCCTCATGCGTTGGATGTAATTAAAGGCGAGGAGGTTCAGGAGGGAGGGCAGGAAAGTAATCATGATACGGAGCTATATGTAGCAGAGGGGACTTTTACCGCAGAGTGGTGCAAGAAGGAAAGAGAAAGAAAACAAAGAGAAAGCAAGACAGAGAGAGAGAGAGAGAAAGTGAGAGAGAGACAGAAAGAGAGAGAGAGGGCTGCTATATGAAAGGCTTGCACAGCCCCCTCCCTGTCACCGTGGCTATGTAGAACACAGAGGCCCTGATGTAATGTGGCTAAAAGGGATTTGAGACCACGCCCCCAGGGGGCTCTGCCTGCTCCGTTAACGCTGCTGTATTTTTACAAGCATGACAATGCACTGGCCCTTTAAAGAGACACCCGTTTAGCACTGGAATTTTTTCAGGGTCTTGTTTTAGCAAGCCATGCCTGAGGGGGTCAGCTAAGAAGTCATTCTTGAGAGGTGATAATCCAATCACTGCTGTCTCCGCTAGATTTGTTTCTCTCTAAACTGCCAGAGTGTTTACGCCTGTATGTTTTTGCGAAGAAGAGCTGAGAAGGCCCTGAAAAAACAGTGGCCGTGTTGGTTTTCGCCATGTGTTTGTTGCCTCTTTTCCATCCGAGCAGGGAGAGGGGTTAGAGAGGCCAGCGTGCTCAAAGACACACCTGCAGGGAGACTCCAAATCTCTGCCTAACTGCTCATCCAGGCCGTTTAAGGTGTACTTATTTGGGAATTAACCCTGACTCTTGGGCCCCCCTCCCATTGGCCCTTTTGTGTTTGTCCAATGGGCCTTGCTCCCTTTCCACTTTCTCCCTTTCTTCTGTCTGCCTCGGCTTTCTAATCCGCCTGGCCTCCACCCACCTCCCACCATCCCAAGGTTCTGCTAAAGTCCGAGCCCTACCTCGTAGCGCCTTCTTCTTGGGAGAAATGAGTGTTTGCTGAATCCCGTGGCTTGTAGTGCAGGCAGTGGAAGCATGAGGAAACTGGAGCTGAGCTTACCAGCCATACCCTACAGGTACCTCTCCAACAAACAGCTCACGTCCAAGAGAGTGGGTGGAAGAGAAGGAGAGCGCGGGCAGATTTGAGTTCGCCTCTCCCCCGCCTGCTTCCACCGGCACAGTTAACGCGTTTATGCAAATGCTTTTTGGGCATTATTGCAGATAAGCTCATTTTATAGCCTGATTTCCACTCTCCCGTGTGCTATAATGAGTCTCGGAGCGTGGGGGTGCTTGTTTGGGGGTGGGGGGAGGATACCGGCCTCGTGCCCTGCAGTCCGCACACAGCGGAGAGCTTTTGTTTCTTCCGTCTGAGGGGAGTGGGCCGAAGGAGGTGTTGGCTTTGACAGTAGTTAGTGCCATTAGCTCTTGTTATTGGAGGCAGCAGTCTAATAATTTCTAATTACCCCAAGGAGGTATTAGGAGTGTTAGTAAGCAAGGATAATTTCTTATTTACACGCCTCAAGCAGCGAGCACTCTTAAAGAACGAAGGGTAATGTGAAACAAAACAAATCAACATGCCAAACAGGGCCGCAGCCAGGGGGGAGATAACGTTCATTATGCATTACGATAATTCATTTAGAAGGTTATCAATTTCAGAATAGAGGGGAACTGTTTTGAGGAGTGGAAAACATAGACATTCACACATATACACACAAAAAAACATATACATGCACATACACACACACCATTTCAAAGAAAGGGATAAAAAAAAAAAAGAGGATGCTATTCAGAGATGGCCTGGATGCTGCATTTCTAAAAGGTTGTTGCAATTACACAGTTTCCATGTATCCAGGCGAAAACATGCTGCTTAAATGCATCCAGCCTTTCACTTCCCTCTCTGTCTTCTCGCTGGCATTGTTTTACCCGCCCGACACACACAGAAGCTTGATTTCCAGCTAATGAAACCCATTTGGCAGAGGTTTTCGCATTTGATGATGTTTGTTGTGATTGAGGCAACCCAGCAATGCTCTCCTTTAAATATCGACTGCTGTTAACACACTGTCCGTCCCAAACCAGGTCTCAAATGTTCCGATATGGGCCCTGTCGTCATTCCGCTACCCCGGTTTCTTCTCCTTTTATAAAAAGTGTGTTTCCTAGACACTGTCAGGCAGGAATGACGAAAGGCTCCATTAGAACAATTGGAGGAAGCTTGAGAAGAGAAAAATTTAAATGGCAGAAAGAAAGAAAGATAGTCACAACGCTATCTAGACATAGCCTTTCAGAGGCGAAATAAAAAGGAAAGGATAGAAGAGTAGGATAGAAGGCAAAAATGTCATAAACACACAAAAATTGCAGTAAGACTTTATTTAAAGTAGAAGGAGGAAAAAAAAAAATCCGCCAACTAAGGGCTGACCTGCATTGTTTGGGCCGAATGCTTACTCTCTGGGATGCAGTCCTCAGACAACTGCCTGTCTGCTGGAGACATCTGTGGAAGCTGACCCCCTGACCCCAAAAAGAATGCTCTGAAGGTGGGGGAATGCTGCCTTTACCCCTCACATGGCCCGGAGGACAGCCGAACAGCGCATGAGAACAAACTCTGCAACTATTAAAAAAGCTACACACAAAGACAGAGAGAGAAAGGCAGAGAGAGAGAGAAAGAAAGAGAGAGAGAGATACATAACAAGATAGAAAAAGCCAGATCAGGCCAAGGCGTAGGACTGGTCTTTCTTTCTGCCCCAAAGGCCTTGCTGCTACTTCTCTTCCCTCGGAACCCCATGAGATCGTTTTCATCCTTTATAGTAAAGAGAAGTCGGGTGGAGACGGAGAGCAGGAGAGGTTACGCAGCAGAGGAGTGCTGGTGTGGAGGGGAGCGCTGGTTCTGCACCGGCTATTCACTGCACCTGCCATTGTGTGGGCGCCCATCCAGGCCCATTGTTGTGCGGAAAATGAGTCGTGCTCCCTGTGGCTCCAGAGGCATGCTGCAGCCCCCTTATTGCGCAGGTTAGGGCCACCGCTGGCAGGTTCTTCTCGCTCTCCCTGCTGCTCCCCTCCAAAGTCGTAGAGCAGATCGTTCAGGTTTCCTGCACCACTGTTCTACTCTGCCTCATTCCTTCCTCAGCTCTCCAATTCCATACATGTTTTACGTGCTGAGCTCATGAAGCCTGCCCGTTTGTCTGCCTCTTTCTTTCTGTCTGGATTAGTGAATGGTCAGAACTATGCTTTCAGCCACACAGCTTCAGGCGGCTTCTGCTGCTGCTGAGGTCTGATGGGAAGGGAAAATTGGAAAGTCAATAATGGGGGGCCAAAAAAAAAAGCAGAAAGAGATACAAAAGAAGCAAAAACAAGAAGACGAAAGAAAAGAAAATAACGGTTTGAAGGAGAGACTGAGAGACTCTTGATGAATTGCGTCTGAAGTTTTTTTTTCTGGCCCTGCTAGGACTTTAAAGCTTCAAATTAACTCACGCTGCTCCAGGATTAAGAAAGCGCACCATTATAATGATATCTGGAGGCAGAGGAAATTACGCCAGCCACATCAAGGTGCAGTCAAAATCACCATACGTCGCCACTGAAGCCTGAAAACAGTCACGGTGTGACCATGGTCCTCTTCGGCTATGCCATTTTCCAAGAGACAATTTTTTTCCCAAGTCAGGACTTTCCACTGCTAATGTCAGACACCTAATTAAGTAAATGTGCAAGGAATGCGATGGGGAAAATTCATTTGAGCAGGTCAAGGTGCTAGAGTGGCAGTAATTTGAGCCCTGGACTCCCAAACTCTTATTTTTCTCCATGGTAATAAGCTTCTCACCAACTCAGCCAATGTCTGGTGCACAATTTTTACTGCCAAGAGCTGTCAAGGCTCGAAAGTCATAGAGAGTGCCAGGAATGGGCTATAATAAAAATGACCTGCTGAACTTACCTTTAGGAGCGCGGATGCTGGAGAGCTCTTCAAATGCTTGCAGATGACTCCATTAACGGAGGCAAATTGTCTTGTAAAGGCAGTAAGCAATAATTATGAGAGCTCCCTCGTCATTAATTCATTTACATCGCAATTATTATTATGTCTCACTTTACTTTCGTGTTAACGATACAGCGGCCTTAACGTTTTTTTAACGTATGATCTTTACATTAACTTGAGTTTCTTTAGAGACATAAGTGTCATTCTGTTGCTGTCCCTTTTTGACCTAATGTGGATGTTTACCTCATCTTCAGAATCAGAATCAGAAAACGTTAGCGATCCGAGAGGAAATTGCTTGAGGTTCTTTTGAGTAAAAAGATTCTTTGTACTTTTGTGTTTTAAAAATGTCATGATGGATGTAAACATGAAAAGATCTTTATCCAGGCAAATTTGGAAGACCTCTACTGATTCTAATGATTCTACTGGTCCACATAGTCAAAAGGTCAAGCATTTTTTAATTATCAAGCTTTTTTGTCCAACAGAGATTTCATATAAAAATGAAAATATCTACCCATTTGAAGGGTTCTTTAAGAAATCAAAAGTAGTTTTGCTATGGAACTGCTCCACAAATTCCCCCACGGATCCTTTTATAAGGCATTACCTCAGAAGGGATGTCAGGAGAGGAGTTCCCCCTTTAAGTTGGAAGAGAATGAGAAAAGCGTTGACTCTTTTTTTTTTGGTTAAATGATAATTACAGTCTGGAATGTCTGTGGGAAGGACAGCAGGCCATGGTTATTGACTTGTAAAGGAGCCGGTAGGTGAGTCTTGACAAGACACGAGCAGCCCCGGCCCTTGTAAAGGAGTATCTGATTTCTCTGCTAGTTGGGTCCCAGGAGAGGCTGTTGTGCTCTCTCTGTTGATCGGGGGCTCACAGCTGTATGGAAAAAAGGGCAGATAAAAAAGAATGCAAAGTGAAGTTTTGTGAGAGAGGTGTTCTCTGCCTGCACATGGCATATCGAGGTGGAAAGGGGGGGCTGAGTCTGAATGAACAGCATAGGGACGCTGTGTGTGTATGTTTGTGAGTGTGTGTGTGTGACAGCACAAAAGGCCAAGCGGTAGAGAGAAGCAAGTCAGCAAGCGGGGAGACAAAAGCAGCGATCAACTAACAGGGCTCCTCACAGGCCTGACTAATTTATGAAGGCAAACAGTGCCTCTGTGAAAGATAGATAGATAGATAGAGGGAGAGGGAGAGGGAGAGAGAGAGAGAGAGAGAGAGAGAGAGAGAGAGAGAGAGAGAGAGAGAGAGAGAGAGA
>JBBJLR010000001.1:26525755-26540243 GCA_037577145.1 Brachypetersius gabonensis
TCTCTCTCTCTCTCGCACACACACACACACACACACACACACACACACACACACACACACACACACACACACACACTGCATAAGCATGCCACACACTAACACGTCCAAGTCTTTTTTACTTTAATTTGTTAAGCAAATGTATTTCCCATTTCAGGATGCGTTTGTGCAAGTGAGAATTCTTGGGGACTTTGGCCCCTGAATGGCCCATTGGGGCATTCTTGCATTCAGGCATTCATTAGGGAGGGCAGAATGAAAGGAGCAGGGTTGTATTTTCTCAAATGCTCGGGCCAGCATGGAGCTACTCTTCCATGAGCTCCAGGGGTCTCTCTACATATGTTCTCAACATCCAGCCATTGTCACCTCTTCTGAAAAGCTCAAAAGGACAGCCCCCACCAGGTCCTTGCACGGAAAAACAACACAGGCCAACAGTAACAATTGTTGGCTTTTGGATTCAGTATAACAAAATCGATGGCCCTCCCCTCTCCAGCCTCCCTTGCCCACTTTGACCCCACACTTTCATGGGAGAAATCTCACTGAGCCTTTCTCCATTACTATTGTCTCTGAGTAAAAGGGCCGCTTCAATTGGCACCCACCAACAGCTCCCTGAGGGATGGGAAAGATGCCTGGGATTCAGGAAAAGTCCCACAGCATCTTCGGCCATGAATGCAAGGCCTGAGTGATGTGATGTTATTATGCCTAATGTGAACTCATATAACGTGCACCAGCACATGAGCAGGCCTCTTTCAGGGCCTGTGTGATCTCCGGAGCTGAGATCAGCTGGAGGAACCTGGCACGGCAGGCCCCAGGATGGTTTCTCTTTCCTTCCAGCTTTTCTGGATGTTTTCCAGTGCCATTAGGAAAGGGGGAATTCCCAGCCTGCTGCCATAAGTCTTCCCATACTGCCAGGAGTTAATGTTATCAGAAAGGTAAACTTCTCAGCAGGACGGATTCCTCTAGGTTCGGCTGGGCATTTGGTGATACATGAGGGGAAGGGAAGACATGAAAAAAGATACGCAGAAAGTTACTAGAAAGGGCAGAAATCGAGAAGAAAAGGGAAAGAGTTCGTGATCGGATGGCCCGGGGGGCCCCAGTATGTAGTAGAGGGCTACTCTGAATTCTCTCAATTAGCCTGTTGGCGCCCCCATCCTCCCTCCTTCAGAGCAGTCCTCGCGCCCCTGTAAAGACAAGGGTCGGCCCGACAATGAAAACAGGAAGCACTCAGATACAAAGATACCACTCCAGGCCTGGCCTGTCTTTTCACTAACGTAAACCTTCAAACACCAGTGAAAATAAATAGGCCCCTTTGAGCAGACCAGGCCCAGTGCTGAGTGGATTTGTACAAGAGGCTGAAGTTGGTCAGATCGGGAAAGTTAGCATGCATTCTCCATTTCTTTCTCTCTCTCTTGCACTCTCTCTCTCTCTCTCTCTCTCTCTCTCTCTGAGATCAAACCTCTCAGGTTCTATGCCAGGCTGCCTCCTGGCCAGCCTGTTTAGGAAGTGCTGCTAAGCTGCAAAGCCAGGTGTATTGCTCCCCTGGGCTCACTGAAAGAAGCCTGATAGGTCCCATGACCATTTTGGAGGTCCTAGGAAGAACCTTACAACAAATTAACATGGCCTTATATGGTCTAGTGATACAGGGTTCATTTTCAGCCTTTAACTTCCATCTTATGGCGTGGCAGTTAGCAGGAGGCGCGGATCGTTAGTGCCCGAAAGACTGTCCAACGATGAATTATTGAACAGCACTTGGCATGCATTTCTGAGAGCGCAAAGTGTTTGTAATTAGATGTAGTATTCATGTCATTATGATTAAAATGGGTTTGCCCCGTACACGTATGCTGGTGGCAGTGATCTGATGAGAGAAAGTACCTGATTTTCATCTCTAGCCCTGCAAGCTGATCGAGAACCAGCCCCAGAGACCCGAGGCTGCAGCATTCACTGCCCCCTAAGGAACATTAATTGCCATGGTAACCTAGTGTCACCTCTAGGTCACTCCCTAGGAGACTGTTTTTAAAAGGTCCTTTGAAAATTAACAGATAAACAAATAAACAGGCTTAGCCAATAATAGGAGTGCATGGCTGCCCACTTCTGCTAAAGGATGTTTGTTCCAGATGACAAACACTAGAGAAGCTCCAGTAGTAGACTAAACATTTGGCTCTGCGCTATCTTTGCCTGTTTGTGTCCACCTAATCCACGTGTATTGTTCCATCTCTTCTGACATTAAGCTGCTGGGGCACATCTGCTAACAGTTTTAAGGGCTAGGCGCACACACACACACACACACACACACACACACACACACACACACACACACACACACACACACACACACACACACATAGACTTCCACTGACTCTCTGTGAACCTGTTCCTTTCCACAATGTTCTTTTCCTTGGTTTCAAAAGCCTCGATTTCATGTAGTCCGTTGTTTTGTCTTAAGCTGGAGATGGGGTGAGGTGGGAATGGTGGTGGAGGTTAGGGTGCAGTAGGGTCAGAGGGGTGCAGGGCTGAAGGAGGCCCACACACTAATCTGTCATGTGCTCATTTGCCTCCCAGCCCTGAAGTCAGCTCTCCACTCACCCGTGACAACCCAGGCAACAGTTTGGTTCCACACCAGAGCCATGTGTGTTTGTGCGAGCCTGTATGTCTCTGGGGTTGTTTATGTTTGTAGCTCTCTTATAGGGAACCTAATTATGTATGCATTGGTGTTTATGAGTTGGTTATGAGGGGCTTTCGAGCAGCCAAACTAATTGTCAGCAGGAGTTGGAGAGTGGCTGTGTTTTTGAAGTTTGCTGGAGTATGAGCTAATTACCGAAGGGGCAGGTCCGGTCCAGGCCTTTGTCAGAGAGTTTGTTCTCGTACGGGCTGCTCGACGGCCCTGTAACGAGGACGCAAGTCGTCCCTGTCTGCCATCTGTTCTCCTGTTCCCTTGTTCTCACACTGAGATGTAAACCTGTGAGCTAAGACTAGGCCCATTGATAAACACACAATCTTTTATGAGTTAGAGTGCCGTGACAATCAAAACATGAAGCTGAAAGAACAGTCATCACATCCAGCCAGAATTATGAAAAGCAATTGTCCTCGAGAAGTCGGCCGTTGTCCCTGTCTGCCGTTTGCCCTTTAACAGGAGAAGCTTTTTCACTAGAAGGGGGGAAAGGAGTGCTGAAAGTTAAGACGTCCATATCAAGTGTCTACTCTTTTCTTGTGGGCTGTATAATTATATGTGAAGCCACATCAACCTCTGCATTTCATGTCAAAGGCCTTAACAGTAATTCCAGGGTGAATATGTGTGTGTCACAGAACAGTGACTGACAAAGCCTTGTTTACAGTATGCCTGCCATAAGCCTCCAGCAGCCTTGAGTGTTACAGCAGCATTACAGTGAAATAGCCATCAAATCTATTCACTTTGCCCCCTAATCCTGCTCTGCCTCAGTTTCCCTTCAAAAGGGTTGGTGCAACTATAGCACTTGTACCTAAAAAGAAACCCTCAAGTGTGGTTAAGAGACAAGTGCAAAGCAAAGAGAGCATTCCCCCGGTTCTGAGTGATATTTCCTTTTTCCATGTACACACTTTCATGCTTTTTCTTTCTAAAAGGAAACGTAATTGTATGGACAATTTGCTTGTTAGGTCTCTCTTTGTGTTCGCCACCGTTAGCCCAATGCTAATGCCTCACTGCTTGTTATTTAATGAAGCGGCATAAATGAAAGCTCTCACTAAATGCTACAATCAATTTGTGTTGTTAAAGCTTCTCAAGCTCCATAGTAGTGGCCAGGCACAGAATAACTCAGACACACTGTGCTTAAAAAATTTTTCTCAGTGCTGACCTCTGGATGAGGGAACTGAATTCTAAAACATGCTATAGCCAGTTGTGTTGGCCGTGCTTGGCTGGTGGAGCATTCCACAGGGGTGTTGGAGCTGAGTGACTCGCCATGCAGAGGAGTGCATCTCCTCCAACCTGAAGAGAAGCCAAACAGAGCAGAGAGCATACCGAGCAGTGCAGTCAGATTTATAAACTCCAGACCTCACTGGAGACTCCTCCAGCAGCCCACGCTTCAGCGGCAGGAGGCCCCAAACGTGCAACCCCCAGACAGCCATCTACAGCAATAGCACTGGCCCACAAGCTCTGAGAAAGACCTGGCACTCCACTTCACCAAACAACATTGGAGTGATGTAATGGACCGTGGGGGCAGCGTGAGATAAACGCTCATGTGCAAAGGCAAAAAGCTGGCTGAAGACTTTAGGGGCCAGCTGAGTATGTTCTCTGCCCTGACATTGTTTTTGCGTGGATTTCCCCCTCATGGCTGAATGTGGAGCATGGCGCGGTTTAAAATAGTATCTGTCCGTCTCGCCCTCTCTCCCGTGCCTCCTACCCCCACTCCTCTTCCTCTCCTCCAGACCCCCCTCTCCTCTCTGTCCCCCCGTGCAGTGCCAGAGGGGTTAGTGGGGCTGGACCCCAGCAGGCCGTGGGCAGGCCAGGGCATTAATCAGTGCGGTGGCTCTGGATCTGAGGAGTGGCCCTGGGAGATGGCCTTATGTGCTGCAGGCCTCCACACAGCCCAGCCCCTTTGATATTCAGCTCACACCAGGAGAGGGGAAATGCAGGGGGAAAAGAAACAGCACAAACATGGAAGTAGCAAACCAGGCAAAAGGGGGGGGGGGTGAAAAAGGGTGGGGGGCAGTGAGGATGGAGGGGGAGCGCACAGCAGAAATCAAAAACAGACTCTGTTTCTCTGTTTGGTTTGTCATGGGACCCAGGCTCTGACTGAATCCCATTGCTGCCATTTTGTTGTGTGATTTTTCTCCCCCCACTTTTTACTGCTTTTGTTTTGGCTTCTCCTTATTGCAGGATTGAAGCTCCTCACTGTGGGGGCCCACTCACCTACTTCCCCCCCTGAGCTTTACCTTTCTCTGGCTTTGTCATCTGACAATGAGGCTAAAGCACTCTGACTATGGAATATCATTTCAGATCTCCACATAGATATCAAAGGGGGCAATAAAGTGGCCCAATTTGTTGTGGTTGCTGTGCCGCCAGCCAAGACACAGGCATGCTGAAACCTTCCCTTACTCACAGCTCCTGTACCACAACACCATTTCCCTGCTAAGAGGTGCCTGAGGTCCTACATGACTTCTGGAAGCCAGTACTCACCAGGTTTACTATGCAAGTCCTTAGCAGAGCTTCCCCAGTGGCTGTAATTCAAGCATGTATGGCTACACATGAATACATTCGATGGTGTCCTATATCAAATATAGTCACACAGAGGGTGCAGGGAAAAAGGAATATAAAAAAAAATCAAATAAACCCAAATCTGAGTGGAGCAGGCTTTGGCTCCAGATGTGAATCTGTGTGAATATTGATCGTTGCGCGAAAGTCCCTATATCCCCAGGGCTGCTGTGGTTCACACAAAAAAGCTTCTTCTTAAAGCTCACAAACCAAGCTGCTATAATGATTTAGATAAAGAGGCCTGGCGCAACACGGCAAGCTTCGGCAGCCAGAACCACCTCCCTGCTTCTCCTCCTCTTCCTCCTCTTCTTCCAAGAAGCGCAAGAAAAGGAGTGAAACCTGTAATTATCCACACTTTTCTGAATCCCCCTTAATGTTCATTATTTAAAACCAGTAGCAATTACAAGTTCAAAGGGGTTTAGAGGGCCAGCAACCCGCATAATCACCAGCAAATGAAGTACAGCTCATTCGTCACAGCAGAGCTCACTGGCAGGGGTGAATCATACACACGGTGACAGCAGTGGATTTCCATGCAGGCACAAATCTCTGCCACCTCAGGGCTCGGGCGTGCTCTATCCCTGTCTGCAATCCTCTTAGGCATGCTGCATTGTTTCTCTCACCCCCCTAACTTCCATCCCTACATGAAAAACATATCAAACTTCACCCTGGCTTATGCTTACAATCATCTGCTTGTTGTCCTTCTGTTTGTGGCTGCCAGGCCGCCCACCAGCTTCTCCAGACCACTCGGGGCTGTCTCCCCCCTGTTCTTTTCCACCCCTCCATCTCAGTTCATCATTTCTGGCATGCTCGTGCCTTGTGCCTATGGTGTGGCAGTGTGCATTTCAGCGCTATGAGCAGTCGCTTCACACAGGTGGATCTCTGTTACCTTTGTGGATGGTCACAATGGCTAATCCTGTCTTCAGGTGGCTGTTTAGCACATTGAGAGGAGGTCTCACAGAACGAGCAGTTAGCTCCAATTACAGGACACCCTGACCGAAGGTCAACACGTACAGCTCTCTCTCTCAAAACATACCTCCCCTACTCCATAACAGACCCAGGTGGCTTTTCCCTTCTCTCCCTCTGTATCTATCTTGCTTATATCCTGTCTCTCATATCCTCCGTTCCTTTCCCCCTCTAACCCCACTTTCCCTTTCCCTCCCTCTTTCTTTGCCCTCCCCCCACATGCCCCTATCTGTCCCTTTACCTTGGTTCAGTGCTGCAGGTCACCTTTCCTTGCCTGCCCTGTCTTTGTGTCCTATTCCCAGATCAGCTGAACTCATGTTCACATTAAGGATCCTAGATAAAATCTCCATAGGGACTTGCTCTAGTGCTCCCGCCATTTCCTGCCTGCTGCTTCCATTGTGCTGCTTGCTCACATGGGGCAGATCCGAGTCTCTCCTGAGTTCAATGTCTCGTTGTCATCTCTTCCTTTGCCCCAGTGATGCGCAGAAAATAGGGGAGGACTCATTTTTCACTGAAGGGAAACTCTTTTGAGAAGGAAGGAGCTTGCTGTTTCATTAAGTGACCCATCCAGGCAGACACTCGTGTTCGCCAGAGCCCATGTTTGCGTGCGCAAGTGTGTATTAGAATGGAATCCGTTGGGAGATTAATGGCCTACTGCTTCTATACCATTGATTATCTCCACGCCATTTTTCCCCTCTTCCTGCACAGATATTAAAAAGTAATGAAGCCTACGGAGGAAAAGGAAGGCGAGTCTTCACGCATCATTTTAAGTTATTTGGACTCAAACAGAGAGGGATCTCTTTAAGGCACAGTTTGAGTGGAATTAAGTAAATAAATGTGGAGTGTGATGAAAAAATGTGCTGCAACTGGAAAAGATGTGTGTTTAAGCAAAGACAACCCCTGACACATGGAAAAAGCTTTGCAGATGTTAACAATTCCTCCCCGTAGCATTCCTAGTGTTAGAACTGCGTTCTAATTGCTATAATAGATGTGGTAACCACTGACAGTAATGGAATCATGGAGAACCATCTCAAGCCTCCAGAATTAGAGTGATCTGCAAAGCTGCTTCAAGATGTCCACTGGATGTCTCTAACCACAACGTGGCAAATGTGCCCCATCCTGGGTTTCTTGGCACTGGTTTTCATATTGGTTTGCCCCAAGGGGTGACTGGACCCATTGTCCTCTGTCTGTATAGCAGGGACCTCCACCCCAGACTGAGCTGGTCAGAAGGCAGAGTTTTCCTCTGTAGTGGCCCTGGTAAAAGGCACTGTTTTTCTCTCAGGAAAATGACTTCCTGAGACATTAACGTCAATCAACAGACTGGACGGGCCTCCCAACTCCGGCCATTGAGAGAGTCTAAAACATGAAGGTAAAGGTGAAGTGGCATTGCAAACCTGATGGAAAACAGTATTTTTTTGCCCTGTCTGGTAGTTTTATTGTGAATACTCAAGCTCCATTTAGTTTTAGCATGTGGTAATGATATGCTATGGATCTCATTCAGCAGAGCTGCACCGTCATTGGCGCAGCCATTACTGGAGCACTTTCATACTGTAGGTCTTCATTATAGGAACATGTCATTCAATTCCCAATGGTCGAAGTCTACTGAACTCTCTTTAGCTCGATTGCATCATGAATTATTGCGCAGTTGCTGGGTGAGGCATGGGCCGGGTAGGGGAGTGGGCAAGAGCAAGAGAGTAAGTGCACTAAAAAAACACAACAACAACAGCTGTCTTACACCTCACATCAGCCTTCCTGCGGGTGATGTGAGAGGGGAGGGGCTTGGGTTACCTCAACAAGCGGTTGTGTTACATTCCTGAGAAGGGAAGGGGGCTGCGCCAGTGGTGGGGGTAGCTCAACGAGTTGTTGAAATGAACACAGATGCTTGTCAACAGCCTCCAAGCCAGGGAGTCGTCAAAGTGCATTTTAGCCCTAGAGGCTAATGGCCTTCCCTTGTATTCCTGTCCTGCTAGACTTCAGCAGAGCTTCACTCTCTCAAGCCTTTTCCTCCTGGCTGTGGAAGAAGCCCTGAGCTTCAGCTTCTGCCCTCCTGTTTGTGGCTTGGGTCAGTCCAAAAAGCTCTTAGTGGATCCCCAAATCCCCCTTTATCTCTCCCTCTAAGACAGCGCATGAGCTTTGAGAGTAGTGGCTGTGTTTGGATTACTGGAGCTCTCTTTGATGCCCCGGTATGAGGTATGGGAGGGGGGAGGGTGCAGGGCTGTAGTTTCTGCAGTCGTGGAAAATGCAGTGTTAGATTTAAAGCTGAAATGTTCATAAATTTTATTAGGGGGTGAGGCGATATAAAAAAGATATTAAAGACGGCAGATTTTTTATGGAGTATATGTATGCGTGTGTGAATGAGAGAGAGATAATAACACAGTGTGCTTTGTGGAACATTGCTTAGATGAGAGTCAGACTCTCTGTCAGGTCCCAGGGGTGGCCTCTCTGGACTGCTGCCTGATAGGCGCTAACATGCGTTGCTGATCAGGTTAGCGGGAGATCAGGACATTTGTGGCTTCCAGGCTTATTTTGCGTTTCATTAGTTAGGAAAACTGTCTGCACGAAAAAAAAAGGTCAGCCACGTTTCTGATTCAGCCCCCGCAACAAGCCCCCCTGTCCTCCCCTCCCTTTCTCTAATAAGCGGTAAGCTGAGCAAGCTGATGGTCATCCTCCCATGGGGCTGTTGGGTAGTTGCCAGCTTCCTGCCTGCTTTGTCAGTGGATAAAGCCAGTAACAAACGAGGAGCCTTTAGCCAAGCCAACCGGCCAGGTCAAGGGTCAACAGGCCTAGGGGCAGGATTGAACAGAAGTGCACTACAGGGTAAAGGGGCCGTAGGAATGCACTTAAAGGAGGCCAGCATGGCACTGCTTAAATCCCACAACTGCTCTCCTCTCTCTGCCCTGTGCCTTTTAGAAACATTTAAACTCTCCTTCCGTCTTTACCCTAAAACATCAAGACTGGAGAGAGAGAGAGATGTCCCCAGGGTGCTTATCAATTCATAGCAAAATACATTGCCTGGATGCTCAGGAATCATATTAGTTTTTGATTCTTACACAAAGATAGTACAGCTGCATGGAAGGTGTGCATTTTCCAAAGGCCCATGGGGCATTCCCAATAGCGCCGCATACAACAGGTACAAACTGCTGGTGGATTGAAGTTTGGCTTGGCTCCCTCTGTCGTCACGAAGTGTTTCTGCACATGTGAATGGAGAAGAGTTTGGCTAAGTGTAGTTATTCTTTTTTTTGCTTCTGTTGGCTCAAGTGTCTGTGCTTTCACAAGGATGAGAGAGCAGCTGAGAGAGTGAGAGGGAGCGGGGGGCAGGGAGTTTGGCCTCTCTGCGGAGACGTTGTTTAGTCCTCTCTTAGTGCTGGCTAAATGGACGCCATGCTTGACTTCTACACTTTTAGCATCATTAACCTACAGGAAGTGGCCCCTGCAGCTGTTTGCAGGCTGCGGCACATTCCCGGCTAATGGCTAAATGTTGGGCTCGCTCGGCTGAGAGTTTTGACCTTAAACCATGTTTGACATAAGAGATTTGCTCTTATAGTTTGGACGTTATGGACCTGCCTTGTTTGTCCCCATACAGTTATATTTTGCTAAGTTCAGCCATATTGGCTTAACCTTCTTAAGCAAATCTCTGACACAGGAAAAGAGATCTGGTTGTTTATGTAAATACCCCTTCTGGTCATTAGATTAGTACTTCAGTGAAGAGAGAATTGCCAAGTGCCACTTCTAGAAGTGGCCTTTGTGGAGTGAATACACAGCATTTTTCTTTCCGTAGATAAGCCTCTACTATGGTCTTAGATCAGGCCCCCACTCCAGGTTCAGTCACAACGCAAAAATGAAGCTGCAAACAGCTAAATCCCACTCAGACAGGAGTCTTGGAACGAGGTGGAAGATGAAGTAGTCTGCAGCCTTTGAGTGTTTTCATGCTGTCGTTTTTGGCCATCCATGTTGCCTCATATATGAGATTCCAATGCTTTTCAAGCAAACCCCTCTCCTTGCTCTCATGCAGGCAAAGTATATTAAAGAATGGCGCAAACATTTTAGAGCCCCAAGTGTCTGGGAACTGGGGGATGGTGTGTGGAGAACGTACTGAAGCAGTACGTCAGAGGTAGTTAGATACCTAATGGTCTAATGCCTCTGCCATGAGAGGTCTAGAATCTGTTGCTCATTGGTGCAATGCAGACCAATCAAGTAATTACAGAGCCAGATAGTACAGAACAGGAAACTTTGCTCAAAGAGAGTTTCTGTATATGAAAGCACTCGGGTCTTAGAATCAATTCTATCTGGAACATACTTCACAAACATGAAGATATTTGGTCATGCAAAAGGTTACTAGGTATGAATCCTAAAGCATGTTGTAGATGTTATCAGGGAAATATCCATGCTACTGACCCAACATAAGAGAATGTTCTTAGTTTAGAGGAGCACAACATCATTGGAGACTGGGTACTGGCTGATGACCCTGCAGCTATCCTGAGGGCACTCTCGTAGGTGTCTGTACAGTATTACACAAAAGCTAATACATTTCATACTTATCTGTAGTCATTTTTTGGCATTGAATTCTTTTTTTGCAAGCTCTGTGGCCTTTGCTGAGGTCTTTTGCTGGGTTTCAGAGGCACTGCTTTACAATGTGTGCTCAGGCCATTAAATTGGTGTTGATGTTTATCTACTAGACTGGCCCAATTTGCCTTCAAGCATGAGCAGTCAGATCACTTTATGACAGGCAGTGGTGACAAGTAGCTGGGTTTTGGCACCCCTCATGACCCAGTAATGGGCCTCTCCCTTTCACTTTTACACTCCTGGCCTGGGTTTGATGGCAGCCTCCAACAATGGACAGCCCTCAGCCACCATCCCCTCACTGACCCATAAACAGTGAGTTCCAGTTCAAAGGGATATGCAAGCGAATCTAACAATGAACGCCTCTGATAATCCCATTGTCAGGGGTTTCTCAAACAGTCTTGGTGTGCCTGCCTGTTGACAGTAAGGCAACACGAGGAACCAGTTACCACAACAAAGTGAAGCACCTGCTCTGATAAGGCAGGTTGAATTCCTACCCTGTAGGACCAGTCTGGGAGAGAGAGAGGAAACTCTAGCAGTGGAAGGCTGAGATGTGCTCAGACTGATTTGGGCTGAATGTACAGTGGATAGCCAGTGGGCTGAGTGGATGAGGGAGAGATTCAGCCTCTCCTCCTCCTCCTCCTCCTCATCCCCCTCTCTCCCCTGCAAGGACATGCAGATCAGATTGCTCCCCTTGAAAGAGCTGGCCGGCCACAGTGGAAAGAGAAGCCATGAACTTGATCTGATGATTAAACAGCCTCATCACTATGGCTGCGGGCAACGGCCGAGCACAGGTTTGCTATGAGAGAAATAAAGACGGCCTATTGTCCCCAAGTCTCAAGGTCTCCCCTCACCTCCACTGTCACTCCCCATAGCCCCCTTTACACCTTGTGTCCTCAATGTGGATTAGGCTGGGCTGGAGTCATAGCGATGCTGGCTTTGTGGAGGAGGTAAACTCCAAGAAATGTCAGATTCATTTTCAGATGAAAATCAAGCAAAGCTCAATATTTATGAAACTTGTGTCACTACTTACGTGCAATAGTTTATGTGCAATAGTCTTATCATGTACAATTTCACTACTTATGTCACTTTTTATGTGCAATAATCTGATCATATTCCAAATCATTGCTTGTGTCACTACATGCAGTAGTTTATGTGCAATATCATTATTATGTGCTATATCACTACTTATGTCACTACTTATGTCACTATTTATGCAATACTATTATCATGTAATATCACTACTTAATGTCAGTATTACGTGCCATAACTGACTCTGAGTGTAGAGTGCAACTGCAAACCACTGTTTGTGTTAACTAGTAAACTGCAGTAATTTTATTTATTTATCTATAGCATTTATAACAACCTCGCTTACTGACCACAACATTTTATAATAAAGTGTATTTAGGACAAAGCATTTTCAGAGTATTTCTGGAAGTTTTATTTTGACATTTATTTATTTAAGTGTTTCTGTAGTTGTAGCATATACAATTTCCTCTGGGATCAAAAAGGTTTTCAGATTCTGCTTCTAAGACTGTAGATTGGAGTGCAGGCCCTGTTAGAAACAAAAGTTGTATCTCTGCTGCCTTTCAGTAAAGCACTCTGGTTGGCTTTCAGTGTGTATGTGTTTGTTGATCTCAGACAGCCTTGGGAGGGAGTGTGGTGGTGATTGCTTTTTGCCCTAATGCATGTTTGCCCTCAGCAGTCTTGTTCTAGGGTGTCCTCAGGGGGTGGCTCACGTCCTCCCCCTTCCCCCTCCAACGCCAACTGCCCCTCCTCTCCCGCTATGCCATTCTCTCCTTGCGCTGGGCAACAATTTGCCTGGCAAGTGAATTGATAGCGAAAGTTGCTCTAGAACCTTGCACCATCTCCAGCGAACATAAATTAATGGTGTAGAGCAAACAGGGGCCTGGCAGAGAGCCAGCCAAGCCCAGCCAGCAATTGTTGAAGGGGCATAGAGAAGCAAGAGACAGAGAAAGAGAGAAAGAGAGAGAGTGAGAGAGAGAGAGAGAGAGAGAGAGTGAGGCTGTCTGCTAGCTGTTGGAGCTCAGGCGGCCCCTTTGAAGCTGCAGAAATGATAACTGTTTTACTTCTAAAGAAACAAGTGCAGCGGCCCTGCATGATGCATCCGCCACTGTAATTGTGGCTCTGCAGTTCATCAGAACTCAGAGGCCCAGAGGAGTCAAAGTGTGTGTGTGCGTGAGAAAATAAAGGACAATGATACTGCTGGGGTGCACACTTTGAGCTTTAGAGGGTATGTATGAGATGGCTCATAGCATATCATAAAACTGAGGGGTGTGTGTGTATTTGTAAGGGTCTGGCTGTGGCGGGTTCAGCTGGGAGTCTGACTCATTGAGTCATGTTGCATTCCTGCCCATTTTCTCCCTGTTGTCAGGAAGCAGCTTAGTCCAAAAGAAAATAAAACAAACACAAAACACTAGCCACCCCCTTTAACCTGTGACACAAACACACACACGAACACACACACAAACACACGCAAGAGTTTACTTTGCCAAAATCCTGCCTTTTGGTTTAAACAATACACCCTTTTACATTTTATTCAGTAAACAAATATGTCATACCCTACACTTGCTGAGCTGTAAATGAATGATATTGCACAGACTCTTATTCTAATTGAACAAAACACAAATCCAAAACCCAAGCCCAAAATGCTATCATGCGATTAGCAACACACGTGGTTATATTGCTGTTCTTCTTCTTATTATTATTCACAAATGGCGGTATTAAAATGGCATCTATTTTATATAAAATGGCATCTAATCATTCTTATCAATAAGAAATGCCAGCATTCATTTACTTTGAATATTATTTTCATAGAAGACACAATTGGAATGACATTATTAACAACAAAGGGCCTATCTATATTTAAAATGTGCCAATCTTTCTTCTGTTTTATGCATAGATATTAAAATGTCATTCTCAAATCGGGAGTGATTTTTATTTAGACCATATTATTATTATTATTATTATTAGTTTTATTATTATTATTACTCTATTGTCACTTTGATTAAAGAAACTAATACGATCGCAATCAATGTCCTGCACTATAAGCCAGCTGTGACATTGCAGCTGTCTGGCGTAGAGCATAAGGGAAATTTTTATTTTTTGAAATGCCATTTTAAAAATCTAAAGCCATAATGTTGGTTAATCCGATGTAAAGTTGCATGTGAAGTGCAGGGTGGTATCAAGGCCAGGTTTGTAGCAGAGGAAAGCCTGTGATTAGCACGGCTTCATTAGCATGGAGCTAATGGTAGGATTCCTTTTGCTCCCGACCACTGCCTGCTCCTCCAACGATGAAGTCATCCATCAGCAGCATGGTCAGCCCACTGCTCTCGGGAGGGCTGTGTATGTGTGTGTTGTAGAGATTGTACTATATGAGTGGGGGAGTTGGGGGCAGGGTGGGGGGTGATCTGTGCCTCATAGGCCAGACACTACGGGGGCCATTACATTCAACCACAGTAGAGAGCACATTGCACCCTGTAATTTAGCCGATTGACTGCAAACACTCACTCACACACACACGCAGGAACATGTAGACACAACACACACACTTTCACATGCGCAAACACACACACACACACGCACACACACATGTCCTTGTAGTGAACTATATGATCCACCCAAGAGTCCCAAGAGGCCTTTACATGAAGAGTGAGTGAGAAAGCGAGTGTGTATGTGTGTGTGTGTGTGTGTGTGTGTGTGTGTGTGTGTGTGTGTGTGTGTGTG
>JBBJLR010000001.1:26564483-26575154 GCA_037577145.1 Brachypetersius gabonensis
GAGAGAGAGAGAGAGAGAGAGAGAGAGAGAGAGAGAGAGAGAGAGAGAGAGAGAGAGAGAGAGAGAGAGAGTATATAATGCTATACAGGCTCAGGCTATAATAAGCTCTCTGCCAGATGTAAATAATAAAATATGATGGTAAGACTTTTGGAAGGACCCTGGCCTTCGCTCGTGGTCCAGAGTTGGTTACATAGTTGGGACTCACACAGGGAGGTGGTGGTTGCGGTTGGGTCTCTGGTGCGAGTGTGTGTGTGTGTGTGTGTGTGTGTGTGCAAGCAGGCCCCAGCTCCGGTGTGCCAGCTCGAGCGGAGGCTCTCTGGAGGCTTTGGTGCGGGTGTTGTTCTAAGCACACCCCATTAGCAGCTCATGGGAGGAGGGAAAACAGTGTTATCAGGCCCAGCTCTGATAATCTCAATTGGCTTTACTCAAACTGATAAAAGGTGCTTTGGGGGCAGGAGTGGGCCCTGGTCAGCCCCCGCTGCGTTACTGTGGCAACAGTTTGGAGAGAGAAAACAGACGTCATGGCCTGTGTGTGTCTGTGTGTGTGTGCTGTAATGTGCAAAGATGTGGCCGATGGGGACAGCGTTGACATGAAGGGGTCAATCCCAGCGGCAGCTGTTAAAGAAATACATGAATAACTTGGGTGTGTATTTATGTGTGGCATGCTTGTGCTTTGTTTTTTTAGATCCCACTCAAAAACACAAAAATAAGACCCCCACATTAGCTGAAGTGTGTGTGATTCGCTGTTTGGGCACTGTGTAGTACTGTGCTTTGATGCATTCCGATAGAAAGTGGGCATATTCTTCACCTGCGAAGGAACATTCCTAACATTACGTGTTTATGGTCCGGATCTAAGGGCGGGGGTTGAGCACATGGTTTTAATTTGAGCCTTCGAGCGCTCTCTTTAAGACGGCGCGGAGTTTGGCAAGACTCGTTCTCACCGTCCGCCCAGAAAATCCAGATAGGGGGGATTTTTTCAGTGTTTACTCGCTCAGCTGGTTTTGATGCTGCAGGCAGTATCTCCACTTTGCCACAGGCCCAGTGGCATTTCTGACAACAAAGACTCACCTCGGAGAAAAACCTGACTCATGCGTTTGATTTCAGCTATCACAAATGGATCATAATGACTGCTGCGGTTTAAAACAGATCCCGGGTTCTAATATTAGCCTGCTCGTATCTAGGCGAAACTATTTCGAGCAGCTCTGTGATATACTAAAATTAAAGATCCCTGCGCCGATGTGGGTTTCTAATTGCCCTCCCTCAGTACCATGCCCTCTGTTAATACCCGCCATTTCTCTCTTTCATGTCCGAGCCCTCTCATCCCAAGCTCTGGAACGGAGAGGGAAAACCAAAAGAACTTTCAGTGCACTCGGGCAAATGAGCCAGACTTCTCTCTTTTTCCCAACTGTGTGTTTTGTAAATTTAAGCATGTCACTTTGAAAGCCCAGATTATGAGCGTTTAAGTTAATAGGAGAAGGTAAGGGCAGGTATCAGGGGTTCATGAGGGATTAGGAACCCAAATTGATTCCAGTTCTCCTTGCATCTAATGACCAGTCCTGTAGCACTGCCCTTGGTGTGTAAGGCTGTCTTCCCCCCACTGCCCTGTTTTCGCTCGAGATAGGCCCGCCATGATTTGAAACCTCCCTCTAATATCAAACACATGTTGGTACCTGTAGCGTTAACTCCTCTGTGCGGTTTGAGTATGTTAAAGGAGCTCCCCTCTCTTTGAGCACCGAGTGGCCAGCCCTGCCTTTGACACGGCCCTGGGCGTCCCATTCTGGCTTGGAAGAAAGGGTTCCCCTGGCTGGCACTAACCTCCTGATGACCCCGTGAGCTTTTACAGTCCAAAGCGGCAGGAGAGAGCAGGGGCTGGGGAGGCTTTGTGGAACTGCACTTATTTGCCGCTGCGGTGGTGATAAAACTTCAGACAGCCTAATTGATGGGCTTGCTGACATAACAATACCTTGTGAAAGCACCGAGTGGCAATGCCTGGTCCTCGTTTAAAGACAGCTGGAAGGGGAGCATAGCCCCCTACAATGCGGCTGGGGGGCGGGGGAGGTCGTGCAAAGAGATGGGGGAGTCAAAAGGCTGAAAAGAACCATTTGTGTCCTGCCCCTCACAAACTTTTAACTTATTCTGAATTTCTAATGAGTGATAACCCACCAAGAATAATGTTTATGTGCATGAGAGAGAGATGGGGTGGTGGGGTGGGGGGTTTCGAGGGGGCCGAGTGGGAGGGGAAGGGGGGGTTTATGTTAAGATACGGTCCTAGAAGTCCTAGAGTGTCAGTTGCATGGCGGCCTGCATGTAATGCTTGTGGAATGTCTGTAGAGTAGCCATAGCTACCGAAAGTAATCAGAAGCTTTATTAAGCTAAAGGAATACATCATAAGGAACATTAAAAAGGATACCTTGTCGGGCTGCCAGGCCCGAGCACAATCGCCCTTTTGTTGTTGTTTCTCCCGTTTTGATTGCTTTTCAAGGAGCTAGCCGCTAATGCGGCCATAAAGTCATGCAAATGGCTTTGTCTTTATTGTGGTCTGTAATGAATATTTGTCTCCCTTAACGGCAAGGTGATTTAAAGTGCCTTTTCGTTCTTTCTCCTCTCGCCTTTCCCAGGTTCATTAATGCCAGAAGAAGAATAGTACAGCCCATGATTGACCAGTCAAATCGAGCAGGTAAAGCCATTACCTCTTTCTTTCCCTCTGCTCTCTATTCCGGTCAGGTCCTTCGCAGATAAACATTCACACACAGTCTGCCATTATGGGGGCAAGATCCTCCTCCCCATTCCCATCCTCTGCCCCCCCTGTGTTCTCTATGGGACATGTTCCAATATGACCAAGCATGTTAGCTGATTGGCTCTAATTAGATGTTTCCCAATCTAGCTTGTTAGAGGTACATTAGCACACATTCTCTCTGAAATGCTAATTGGCCACAGGAGGACTTTACAGGAATGCTAGGAGCATCTTAACTATCTCTTTTTGACACGCTCCTTAAATCGTCTGTAATTCATTCACTTTAGAAAAATATGAAGCAAAAGTCCAGAGGGTTTTTTGTGTATATTGATTTAATTCCGATTTCTGCCTCTGGGATTTCGAGTTTCAGCAGATTTACTATTCTTGTAAATGAGTGAAAAAAGACTACACGTTGTAAATTGATTATCCATTGATTTGCCATGTCTCGCGGAGGCCCACGTGACAAAAAGTGCGGTGAGATGAAATCATAAAAATGCCACTCTGTAATGCACCAAAGTCCTGCAAGAATTTATGCGACAGCCTCCGAGGCCTCTGTAAAAATGATCAGCAATTAATTAGTCCAAAAGGTAGGTGGTAGAAGTCCACAAACTGGGATGACTGTGCCGAAAGAGTGGTCGGGATATGCTGTGAATATTTGAAAGCACGCTTAGAAACTGTCACAATCAGCAAACTTCCCCAAGACAGCATGACTAACAGCTTCCCTTAATCTTCTGGGCTTATAGATTACTGGGGATAATACACTTTAGTCCTGACATACACTGTTTGTTGTTCACTTCAGAGGGAACCTCCTGTACACAGCCAATCCCCCGATGAATGACCAATCCTTTTAGCTCAATACGACACAATTTGGTAAACAACAGCAGCAATTTAACTGAAAATGAGGATACAAACAAGATGCTGGCTAGTTTTTCTCTAGTGAATGTGTGTGAGAGTGAGTATGTAGCGGTGTGGCTCTCTGTGTTTGCATGCCAGGTCTTTGACTCATGAATGTCTTGCAGTATGTTTGGGCTGGAACTGGGCTATTTGCTGATTGTCTGGTATGTCTTCTCTTCTTCCCCCCTCATGTCCACGTTTTGACTACAATCAGGTTTTCTTCTTGATCCTTCAGTGAGCCAGGGAGCAGCGTACAGTCCAGAGGGCCAGCCCATGGGCAGTTTTGTGCTGGACGGCCAGCAGCACATGGGAATCCGGCCAGCTGGTAAGCCAATACTTGACCACCTGATGCCCACTTAATACTAACCATTGTACTGATTGCCATCGCAAGTTCCGGGTTAGAGTTGACCCTCGTAGCATGCCATTGCTTCTGCCTAAGTAGAGGACAAATTTCAGGCAACAGGTGCATCTCCTGGGTCAAATGAAACAGCACGCTTTTCTTCCCTTGCCTCCTTGCTTTGTTTTCCTACTCTGCCTTTCCTTTAGTGTCGGGCTCTATTCTCACTATCTGTGACTCATATCTCTCTGTGGTGTTTCTCTCCTCTTCCAGGGCCTATGAGTGGAATGGGGATGAATATGGGCATGGATGGGCAATGGCACTACATGTAACCCCCACCTTTAAAACAAAACTCAATGAAAAGGGGGATGTAAGTACATTTGAGCTTTCTTTCAGCTTTTCCTTCTGTGTTTTTCCACTTTTTCACATTCCCTCCATATACAACCCTCATAGTCCATCTAGTGAGCCCACTTCAGAGGTCTAAAAGGAGAAAGGGAAGAATTCTAAAAGGATCACATGGTGATGCCCACCCTGGTGTCCCAAGAGGTGCCGACTTGTGGCGCCAGACACCGGAAAAAAAAAGGAGAGAGAAAAGTCCTGGCTGCAAATTTATTTATCACAACATCGGCGTCACTCTCCCTATCTCCGGCAGCCAATGCAAATGTTGGACATTTAGGGAAAAAATAACATCTCCAGGGGCAGGGGCTGACGGGGAGAAATTAAGCAGGCTCCAGTGAAGCGATAAAGAAGGAGAAGTGAAACTGTCCTCGGAGTGACATAAATCTGTCTGGGGAAGGATTGATGCCCAAATTATCTTATATGCAAAGACGGGAACGCCGCAGTACATTACGGTCCCTGGGCGAGATATACGGGCCGGGGGTGACACAGCCGATCCTTCACTGGGGGAACCCGTGTGTTTTGATTATTTTTTACAGGGGAGAGAGGTGGGGGGGCTCACATAGTCCCAACACGAGACGCAGAGACAGGGGATACGCTAAGATAAATTCAAAGGGACGGAGACGTTAAAGAATGGCTGCATATAAAAGACTGGATTCCTCTCGCTTTACTCCCTCTCTCACTCTCTTTCTTCCTTCTCTGAGGGCTAAATGGCCATCGTCTGATTAAGACGCCCATTACACCTCCCGCCAGCACCGTGGCGCTGACATTTGAGAAATCAAGACATATCGCATCCCAAAGGCACCGGGGCAGAGGAAATTTTATTTAACACCTAAACTCCTCTGCTCAATGAGGCACAATATAATAACACTTACCTTGATTAAAAGAACCCTTTATATGTAAATAGGCAGCGAATTTTCAAAAGGGTCACCACAGCATTTTTCCTGACAAAGCTCATCCCCACCACCCCTCACCCCCCACTCATCAACGCAACGCCAACTAATGGAGTCAAAAACGCGGAGAGCAATGTTCCCTAAAACAGCCACATAGAGACAACATTTGCTCAGCTTGGATAATTCTTAATATAGGCTATATAATTTCTAGACTATTTAATTACATAACATATTTTATGCTTCATGACCAATTACATTAATAGCTTAATACAGAGGAATATTACCCTCTCTTGATTTGATTACGCAGCCACACAATATGGTATATTTGGTAGTTAATTATCATCAGCCATTGAGCAGCCTGCTCTGCTGGAGCAAGCAGGCAGAGAGAGAGCGAGTAGGCCGGTCGAAGCGGCATTATTGTCTTCAGATGGTTTTACCACTCCTGTTAATAAAGGGGGGGCTGCAGATCTACTTAACAGAATGACTGCAGCTTACAAGACTTGAGATTACCAGCTTACAGTGTCAAAAACATCTGCTGGGCCTTTTAACAGGAGCTGCTTTAGGTTATATGGAGGTGAGTGCACTCCCTCTGCCCTCTTGGGCTAGATTGATTTACTTTTTTATGACCGCGATAGTGTGCTTTTAAAAGACCGCTTTAACAAACATGTGCATTTGAATGAAATGAAGTTAGGTGGAAAGCGAGTATTAGAAAATGGCACGACTTTCAGCCGACGAGATCGGCCATTAATCTCACCCTTTGCTGCTTTTTTTTTTCCCTTGCCGGGCCCTCCTGTGTAATTTCTTAATTGAAGTGTACCAAGGTAGAGGAATGCGGAGAGTGAGCATGCCTGGTGACCTTGGGGCGACCCATTCTTCCCCCGCCTTAACTGGCCGTTGCTAATCCCCCAGGGGTTCACATTACAAAGCAGAAACGTCCGGGCCTCTGCTGTCCCTTGGACTGGCCCAGCAGCTCCTCAGGCCTATTCCTGGGGTCTAGGCTTGGTACACACACGTACACACACACACACACACACACGTACACACACACACACGTACACACACACACACACACACACACACACGATTATAGGACTATTTTGTAGAGTTTTATATCAGAATCAGATATATGTATAGATATACTAAGTTCTATACATATATAGAACATTCTATACATAGGAGGTTACTCGTGCAATGACTGCACAGACACACAGAGACACAAAAACAAGACCAATATAAAATATAATATACTATAAATATAATATAATATAAAGTACTCAGTACTAAATGCACTATACTATAAATACAAAATAATATACATAAGAAATGTAAATATTATAGATATGTAGATAGATAGACAGACAGGCAGATATTAGTCATTATAGCAGTACACATGCACACAGTAAATTCTCATATTAAATTCTCTGTCTGTTTGGGTGACATTGTTTTCCTTTTCTCTCCTATTTCCACTTGTTCTCTTCACTCTGGCTGTGGTTTCCACTGCCCAGACCACATCCCCCGAGTCTGACAGCCGCTCACTCTGCTCTCTCTAAAAGTTCCCCTGTTGAGAAATGCGTATACCGTGCACTATTCTTAGCTCAGTGTGTTGTGATAGTTAACCAAGCCCTAAATCATTTAATAACTTCTTAAAGGAATTAAGTTCAAATACGTTCACAGCAGCCAGGGCCCCCTGAGAGAAGCGCCACGCCACTTTGTCACCGAATTCAGCCAGGGAATTGACGTCCCTCCGTGCTGAAGTATTATTTTAGCCTGTTTCTTCACATCCTGCCAGCTTGCAATGTCAGTGGATGGATGTGCAGATCACTTTTCAGCATGAGAACCGACCAGGAACATATCAGGCAGACTGTATCTCAGTGGCCGCTGAAATGCTGCAGTGTAATTTTTCATGAATGTGCTATACAAGCGCACTCGCTGAACTGGGCTCGCTCTCTGTTCCTCATTTCATCCAGTGTATATTTGAATGGTCAGTGTGGATTTTTCTGTAGTCGGGCAGCAGAAACATCATTTTAAGTATGATATTTATCATCACTGACATATGAACATCTCATCTACTACCAGTTAAAGGTTTCGGCATCACACAGGTTTTTACCTCTTATCCATTTATTTCATAAACTGCAGATTTTTTACTCTTGTTAAGCACTGGAAATTGAATATAAGTCAAATAAAACAAGTTTCCTTCATCATCTGTAACAGTGCATGTCTGACATCCTATAACTGGTTGTGTGGTGACGCAGAGTCAAATTCTAGACTGTCCTTTAACTTTAAATGCACTTATTAACTGTTTCATCACTAAATAGCATAATTTTATTTGTAATTATTAATAAAATGCAAAGAATATTAAGTGTGTTTTTAGAAAATAAGAAATGTAGAAAGTCTCAGTGTGCAGAAACCTTTGACAGGCAGTGTAGTGATTTTTCAACTTTATTAATTAATTGACACTATTTAAACGCACAAGCTGCTCTTTACACTGTGTTTAAAGGGGATCTAACTAATAGAAATGACACAAAACTAAAAAATATTTTGTGTTTTATATACGTTACATTAACTTACATTAAGAAGCAAAAATTGTTTTGGGTAAAATTGACCACTTTTCTGTGTGTTTGTGGTGGTGCAGGTCTGCAGGGCATGCCAGGGGACTTTGTACCTCAGAGTGGTCCTATGGGCATGAGCATGGCACCGCTACCCTACCCTCCTCCACCTCCTCCTCAGATGCCACACCTGTCCCAGCTACGGCACGGACCCCCACTGCACTCCTACCTTCATGGCCCCCCACCGCCTCATCCAGCCATGCTGATGCACGGAGGACCACCCCCTCACCCAGGAATGACCATGTCTGCACAGAGCCCCCCTATTCTGACCCCCATTGACCACAGCACTGGTGGACAAGGCTTGGACATCCATGCCCAATAGCGTAAGGGAAGCCGACGACAAGAGCAAGAAAACAAGTCCAACCCTCCCCTCCTCCGCCACTAACGCGATTTTGAGACTATTTTTAAGAAAAGAGGAAAAAAAAGAACAATTTTGACCAGAATTAGACACTTCGAAAAAATGGAATTCCAGATGAGCTGTGATAATTTTTTTTATCTTGTCAATTTTGTTACTTTCATCAACAGAGGACCAAGCTGACAAGAACACTTTGTAAAGTCTTGGGCTTTTGTTAAAGATCGACGGAAGATATTTCAACCGAAATACACGAATAACCACACACAAACACAACACACACCAGACACACACACAAACACAGACTCACTCAACACATGCTCTCATTTGAACCATTTTAAAGAAATCGTTATGGATGATGGAAAAAAAAAAGACAAAAGAGACTCCAAGAGTTATAACTACTGTAGTTTAAAAGTATAGACACTAAGTTAAAACTTGTGCATTTTTGTTGATCACTCCATTTCTGTTTTTTTCTGAGCTAGTTCTAGAATAAAAGGTTAACCCCCCTTCACCTCCCTCCCTTCCTCCCTCTTTCTCTCCCTCCCCCCTACCTGGCACTACCACCACCATACCTCTCACACTGTGTGTGCTGTTCCCTGAGGGAGAAACGGTCTCGTCGCAGCAATAAAAAAACTAAACTAAACTAAACTAAACAAACATCTCAGAAATCTCTGCCCTGACACTAACTCTAGACTCTAGGATGGGACTGTGGACCCGTCCCGTTACGGACCAGAGGTAGCACTCCGTCAGAGAGGCTGCTGAGTGAAGCCTGCCCTCTCTGACCCATTCAGTCTCCACCTTTATTTCACATCCCTCTTTTTTTGGCTCATGAATGAATGTTTCCCTGTAGGTAAAAAAAAAAAAAGTTCTTAGTTTGAATTGCCCAAGCACTGGATTGTGTTGGTTTTATACATTTTTATTTTATTATTATAATAATTATTATTTTTCTTTTTTTTTTGTATCATGGACTCTCAGAGGAAGAGCCTTTTCGAAGGAAGCATATCCACGAAAAAAAAAAACAAACAAAAAAAACCACAAAAAAACCACAAAAAAGCAACATCCTACAGTAGTTTCCACGCCTCTGGATCAACATGCGCACCATATGGACAGAAACAGACAACATGGTGGATTCTTTGGCACTTACAGAAGCTATTGATTATGGTTGGATGCACCAAAAAACCTAAAACTTAAAAAAAGAAGAAGAAGAGGAGGATGAAGAGGAGGAAGCTAGAGAGAGAGAGAGTGAAAGAGAGACGAAAAGAGAGAGAAAGAGAGAAAGAGAGAGAGAGGGAGGAAAAAAAGAACTTAAATTATGAACTCAATGCTTGGAGAAAAAGCTAAGAGAATATTGTAACAAACTTCGTACAGAGTTCAGTCTATTAATTGTTTCATGTTAGATATTCTATGTGTTTACCTCAATTGAAAAAGAATGTTTTTGCTAGTTTCAGATCTGCTGTGGCATTGATATTGTATGTCCATGAATTCCTTCCTTTTTCAGCACGTGTTCCTCACTAGATGATTAAAAAAAATGCTGTCTCCCTTAAGCTTTGTCAAAAATACATTAAATACTTGTATGAGGACTGTGACGTAATGTTTAAAAGGTGTTCAGTCACAAAATGCTGTAATAAATATTTCATTTTTTGATTTTGTTAGATTCCTGTGTGCTCACGTGTACGCTTTTAAAAACAATATAGCAGCAGATATTATTATTATTATTATAAGGGGGTTACACCAGTCTGTGTTTTTGTATCAGCTGTGGGAAGAATGTGGCTGTATGTGCTGGAACTGTGTATTATTCAAGAGATATTATGATATGATCTGCTGGCTGTGGGAGTGTGAGGGGTTTAGTGTGATCAGCATTACTGGGAACAATGGGGTGAAGATCTCGAGCTGTTTTCTCCTGTTGAACAAAGGCAGTGGAGAGTAAAGCGCTGCCTGGCGCCCCCTGCTGGCTATAAGAGTCTCAGTCTGCAACCACAGCTACAAATACCTCTCAGATCTCTCCTGTAAATATAGTGCAGGAGTGAGTGTGTGTGAGAGAGACAGAGAGGGAGAGCACCGGGCTCCGGGCTGCACGCTGTAAAAGAACCTCATCAAATTAGTTCAGGTTCTAATGGGGATTAAAACAAGCATTTCATAACAACATTATTATTATTATTATTATTATTATTATTATTATATTACTATTATTATATTATATTGCTGCTGCTACTATTGTTAGAATAACAGTAGCCACAAATCTTATTCTTATTAAACTTAGTATTATAATTACAATTACTAATATAACATTTTAATTTTATACGTTTTATAGAGGTTTGGTGTAATTGTGCAGCAGTACATTTTCATTTACTTTTTGCTTGCGTGCAAATTGCTGTATTTACAGCTGTGTTTATATCTATTCATATGTTTGTTTAATATAGCTTAATCTAAAATTAATACGTTTTATCTTACAAGCATAT
>JBBJLR010000001.1:26584591-26605106 GCA_037577145.1 Brachypetersius gabonensis
TTTTTCCCTCTCTATGTAAGGTGACCTTGGGTTTTTGAAAGGCGCCCTCAAATAAAATGTATTATTATTATTATTATACATACATACTAATATACATATACAAATACATATACATACATATAGATATTCTTATTGTTGTTGATGTTCTATATATTAGTGGTGGGCCGTTATTGGCGTTATCGTGCTGCGTTAACGTGAGACTCTTAGCGGACGATAAAAAATATATCGGCGTTAATATATTCACAAAGTTGGGTTGGGAGCTGGGACTATACTATGCAAGCTATGACGACTTTCACCTTGATATTTTAGTGTGGATGTATACCTAGCCGAATTGCACTGTAGGGAAGCGTGAACGAGGGGTGGGGGCTTAGCCTTAGGCCCCAGGGTTGTAAGAAGGAATTAGCGTGTATAGAGGGCTGAAAACTTTTTACCAAAGCTTTTCTTTCAATTAAGGAAACAAGTAACGTTAAGCAGTGAACAGTTATGGACACTCATAGTATTGTTCTGTTAAACTGAGTACAAACTGCGCTACCAGAGAAATATTACTGAAGGGGCTCCGGTTGCTACTCGCTAACAAGCAGCGCCGTGTAGCTTCGCCTGGGTCCTAATGCCTGCCTGCTACCTACAGCAGCTTCAACAGCCAGTACATCATTTTAATTCAATAATGATAGCTGCACTTATTATTTATAAGCTGGACTAATATATATATACATACATACACATATACATATATATACATACACATATACATACACACATTATACATTTTTTATATATATATATATATATATACACACACATATATACACACACATATATATATATATATATATACTTACACACATACGTATATATACATACATACACATATATATACATACATACACATATATACATACATACACATATACATACACGTAATTTTTAGTAGGGTCTCTTTTTTTTGCATTTGACTTTGAATTTTATTTAGACTTTATATGTTATATTGTTCTTGTCTCTGTGGAATCATAACCTAATAAATTTTCACCAGGATAAATAAAGGCACACAAACATAGCTGTTTTATTTAGTAGGAAAAATAAAACAGGTATTTGAAAATAGCTAAAACCAGCTAATCAACAAGAATACTGAGCTTCTATTATGTACTGTAAAGGTAAATGGAAAAAAAAATCCCATACGATATCCTGCATGTATTTTACTGCTTTTAAAGTCTTTTACTGTAAAACAATGTCTCAGCATAACTAATGTAGTAGTTTCTATGTGGAAGATTCTAGAGGCATTAAAAGCTCCACCCATCAACATGATGTGGTAAGCAAACTTACCTCACACCACCCGGACTGTCTGTGTTTACGTCTTAATGCTCAAAGTTTGCAAGAAATTCTTTAATTGTGAGGTTCTTCTTCATAAATGCTTTGGTTGTGGACAATGTCATGTGTGCATTGTTACCATTTTACCACCATCTGATCTTATTTATGTTTGTCTGTACTTTTTGCTGTTATATTAGGTGCGTTCTGTATTTGAAAGGGCCCACATACTACATACTCCCACTTTCAGTTTCCTCTGATGCTTGCTTGTAAGTTTATCACAAGTGCCCTTTTTGAAAATGAAAACGTCTTAAATGTTTGTGAGACACAAGAACAGTGAATTGAAAGCGAAGTTGTTTCTGTAGCTTAGTTTTGAAATAATGGGCTGTATTGGAATGGGAAGAGAATGCAGTGTTTTGAAACAGTGTTTACATTCATTACTTACACATAATTTATTTCATTTAAAAATATCCTATATGTTTCACTTTTCTATGTCTATTTTCAGTGTTTGCAGGTTTAAGACAATTACTACTCCTTTTTTTGTACTCCTTTACATACTCCTTTGTGTATGTGTTTTTATTATATATGCCCTTCACACCTGGCCAAAGACGACAGGTCAACACATAAAATGAGCCTTTAGGACTAACTCTGGCTCATTTCTTGATTTGCTTTATAATGAGCACACAGAATATTAAACTAAAAGTAAAAATACTCAAAATGGTTTATCTGGAGTTACGAAAGCACCTTGGCTTTTGCCTTCGACCGGCCTGAGCGAGTCACAACAACTCGATACCTCACTTAGCAAGCACTGAAGTTGCCACATTTCAACACTCCAACACAGAATCTATGAAAGGATATCTGGGTTTCCACAAACTGGGAATCTCTCCTACAGAAGCCGTCTAGAGTTACAAGGAGGGATCGTAAAGATCCCAAAGACTGGTCAGGTTGCAACATCAAATATGTGGACATTCCAATGACAGCAAATTACTGAGTGCACATGAGTGTGGCGCGGTGTCACATTGCTGTCAAAATAACCCTGTGATCAATCTTCAATCGCCAAATCCTGCAGGCCACTCCCACCGACCGTTACCGAACTACTTAGACAGCAACCTGTAATGCAGGCTAGAAAAGCGAGGTACATGGAGGTTGAACAGGATTGGCACCTGAAATACAAACGTTACCTGGTGTGAACTTTGAGAAGCACTCTTCCAGTAATGGGATTACACTTCCATCCTCTGCAGCCATGGAGAGAGAGGTCACAGAATCATAGCTAATTGTTACTAAGGAATGTTAGGCCACATCTCCTTCGCCTGTGTGTGAGCAACCACAGCGGATCAGGGCTAAATCTATAGCAGCACATGATTGCACACCTGCTGTGGCAGTGAAAGATAGATATGTTAATAGTGGAGTGCACACAGCTGTGCGCAGGCTGCTCACAAGTGCGGCCAAAGTTAAACATCAGCTGAAACGCGGTTTCGTGCCTGCACACATATCCAGTCCGATTGCAATAACAATCTGACGCTATTCGCGCCTAAGGGACGTCTGCAAGTTCCCCCTGCTCGCCTCCAAAATGTTCTAAAAGCTTCACTTATGCAGAATGAAAAGATTCTCCCGAGCAGTGCGTGAACAGTAGAGGTTTAGAAGGTTTTTTTTTTTTTTTTGAGAAAAGGTTTGTGCAGATGTAGCGTGTAGATAAAGAACATTTTCTTTACGGTTTTGCCAGGAGCGTGATTTAATTCTGCCTACAGAGTGTAAAGCATGATTTATGCATCTCTTTTGACAGATGCGGTTTTGGAACTGTGTGTCCAGACCTGCGTTCTCATTGTGGATCCATGAGCCAGTTTTAGCGTGTAAACAAATACAAGGAGGAAGGGGGAAAAAAAAGGAAGCAAGGTGTCCTTTTTTTCTTCAAGCTCCTGGAACATGCGTCCTAGAAATGGAGCCCAGAGTCAGTCCTCAGTCCTCTCCTGAAGCGTCTCTGTGCCGGACCGGTCAGTAATGCGAAGACCACGCTGAGCACTGCTGCAGTCCATTATGTGAGCCTCCCTCCCACATTAATAAGAACAACTCTCTGCGGATGGCCATTCTTTGGCGTGTTGTCAGGGTAATCGTACAGCCGTCTGCTGCTAGGGGGATGTATGGTTGTGGTAAGAATGCAGCAGGACCGATGAGACGGCTCAGAGAGTGCAGATTGACTTCTCAGAGCAGCGGCGCCTTCATTTAAGAAACACTGTCAAGACCGACTTGTTGCAAATTCCTGTAACAGACAGTACAAGAATAGATGAAGCCCAGACAGGCTGTGAAAACACATTTTATTGATCGTTATGGTACAATCTGATAGCACGATGGAAGACAAGTCTTTCACACAGGCCAAACACTGCAAAAAAAGAACAGCCATACACAAACACAGCCCATAAACAAAGAACTTTAAAGGAAAAAGTACACATTTATATGATTATTTAGATATGTAGTTGATCTCTAAAGACATTTTTAGTGTCCAAATGTTTCTTGTTTGCTTTTAAACCAAATCTGAGACTAGTGTAGCTTTCAAACAGTAAAGTCTAATTGACACCAAAATATCCAAATAATTTCTCTAAAAATCCATCACCAAGACTTCTCTCAACCTGCTAAAAGAACATTCAGATCTCTAATAAGGTGGAGCAGACTTGTGGATGTGGATTAGGACTCACTGTGAGCTATAAAAATTAAGAAAACTTCAATATAGGAAGCCGTTTCAGACAACACCAGGGCTGTTCATGAGGAAATCATTAATTACAGCACTGTCCTGAACCACATTCAGGAGTCTATGAAGTCTTAGTGAAGATGTGAATGTGGCTTGAGCAGGTTGAGAGAATTTTGGTTATTCAGGCTTTTACTGTCAACGTTAGCCTTGTAGCTCCAGCGCTAAACAAAAGAATCAAAGCCTGGACACAAACCATGTCTTGGTTGATCATCTGTAAGTGGAAACCTGTGTAGATTTGATTTTATTCCACAAGGAGACTGCTATAACAATAAATCTAAAACTGGAGACCAGCTACAAAAACACAAAAATCATTTAATGGAACACCACAGTGAGTTGCTTCATGGAAATCTCAGAATCTCTTACATTTCTTTATACTGAGGGTTAAAAAAAGTATTTGGTTGCATTGTGTGCAGAAACTAATTTATGGAGGTTGACCCCAGCTCCTCTTTTGTGCAACAGCCATCTTGAAAAACAATGGCAGGAAGGCTTGAACCTGAAAGGAACTGAATCTGCTGTTTACCACTTTTCTCTCTCCTTTATTCCACATTGCATTTTTCCTCCAGTTAAAAAGCTTGTTTTTGTGTCAGAGAGGAGCCGTAAAGTGATGTCTAAGCGTTCCGTGGCCATGCAATAAGACTCCATTAACTGGACGCTGGGGGGCCGTTGTTTTGTACTGTTTGGAGAAATGGGCCCGACAGAGGAAATCATGGCCGCCCCGTGACCCTTCTCTGACCCCCGGTCCTCCAGGCCTTAAATGGGGTGGGGGCTGCTTTAGGGTTAGAGGTTTAAGGGTAACAAATCATGCAACACTTTACTGCTATTTAAAAGTGGAGCGCCGAGGCCCGTGCAGGCCAGAGGAGCACTGCACGGTCTGGAGGGCGGATGGGAGAGAGGGGTCAGAGATGGGTAAAGCTCCACTGCAGTTCGCCTGAGAGTAGCAGGTCAGAGCAGGTCTGGGCCCGATTAACACAGAGCGGAGGGAGAGAGGGGGAAGCTCTTGATCTCCCCTCATATCTCACCATGGTACTCCAGCGCCAAGGGCCTGCACTCGTCTTTCATCCAGACAGCACGCAGAAGGAGGCTCCAGGAACGTCAACCTTTGTGCCCTTCAGTGTGGGGGGATTAGGATCTGGCTGTTTTTTTTCCTACCTTCAACCATATATAGGAACTCTACCTACTAATTTTGTCCCAGAATCTCTGTTTTCTTTCCTTACATTTTGATTTTTTATTTACTGTAAAGTGCTATAGCATAAAAATGACAAAATACAGATTATTTTATTTATTTATTGAGCATATCTTTACTTCTAAGGCAACTTAAGTCACTGGGCGAACCTGAAAAACATCCCTAATCAAAAAGAGGAGAGGTAAAAAAAAGGTCAGTGAATGCGGTTCCAAAAGGGCCACACCCTATCAGGAGAGAGAAAGGGGTGAGTCTAAGCTGATAAGAATGATGACCTCCCTCCTGGCTTCAGAAGAGAGTTTAAGGGTCACTGTGACGAGGGAGAGGGCTGTGATAAGAGCTCTCCCCTCCCCTTCTTCCTCAGGGGGCTCCACCAGGCCCACCCAGGCCTGGTCCAGGGAGAGTCCAGGCCTTCTAGCACGATTTTGCACAAAGGTACTACCCTGACCCTGATCCCGGGAGTTCAACTGAAGTTCAGAGCATATGTTTGCCAGTAGCTTCGCACAGCGGGAAACCTAAATTGCTTCCGGATTCACATCTCTACCAACAAACGCCCTTCTATTGCCCCCCCACTCCCCTTCCTTCAACCTCGGTATCACCCTCAGACGGCATCAGCACTGGCCCGACCCATGGCACAGAGTTACAATGTCCGAGGGGAAGCACTCTTTGAGCAGGATCCCTCTGTCCCGCTGGCAGTCCAGTTCCGTGATGAAGCCGTACCAGTAGATGACCAGACCTGGGCCGAACCTGCAAACGAAAGATTCCAGTAAAAAAATTGTCACTTCATATTAGAGTGGAGCCCAATTGCGCAACATGCAGAGGTCAAGTGAATTTTCTTGGCTGGTTTAGTCGAATGACGAAAAACTACACATGACAGGAGGTGGAGAAACAAAATTTAAAAGGCTCGCTTTTGATCCACCCCTTTAGGAAACATGACTAAGAATATAAAACAAAAGCCGTCGTCCGATAAGATCAGCAGACGACATATAAGCAGGATCTCTTTACAATGGGACTTCAACAATAATAACTCTGGAGAGGAACAGTGCTGGAGATTAGTGCTGTGGAGAAAAGCCCCTGAGTGAGTGGAGTAGGGAGGCCATGATGGAGGGGCGCAGTCTCTCTCTAATAGTGCATCTGTCAGTGAGCTTCCAGTACTGTCCAGCTGTTTCATTCACATGGACACTTAGAGTACAGCCATTTTGCCTTGGCTCACATTGCACTTCTGGAGAGCTATAAATAACAGCACTCAGCCGCTCGCTGAGAAAAGCTCCGCTCAGACAATATTCAAATCTACCTTTTTGCACCCCCCTCCTTTCTTTCCATCTTCACAGCTTTTTGTGTTTTTCTAGTCACGTCATATATCTACATACCACTGAGAAAGCGCAGAGGTAATTATAACAGGCTTTGCTGGAACGGCATGAGGTATTTCACAATTTTCTTGACGTCCAATAAATCATTGGTGGAGCTCTTTACTATGCCCCGAAGAATGGCGAAGAGGCTCATCTGTTGAGGAAAGATCACTGCTATTCTTTGAACTTGGAGGCATAGGCATAAAGTCGTGTCAGAGTTGAGCTTCCTTTATTCGAGCGCATACTGAAAATAGCATTATTTAGTGACATGCAATGCCCAGAGACAATAAATGAGTCTTAGAGGTCCCTACCGAGTCAGACAGGAAGCCGCCTGATGGGCCGTGGTGCACAGCAGGAAGTTCAGCCCCTCAGGTACAGTTCATAAAAACTCCAACTGTGATCAATCATGCCATCGGAGGCACAGTGCTGCCTCTGTCAACATTGTGATCAGCTACACAGCACCCATTTCAGACACCACCACCATCATTGTCGGCATCATCATAATCATCACCATCACCTATATCTGGGCTCCCTGAGTGCTACACGTTGGTGTATCTATAAATAATGAGCTGTTTGACCTGCGTTGGACGTGTCGGGGCAACCGATCTGTATAAATAAGCCAAAAACCCAGCAGAGGTGCAGAGGCTGCAGCACGAAGAAAAGTACATGCAACTGCAGCTCTGCAATCCCTGTTTTACAGGCTGTGATTTACAGTCCAGTATCTCTGGGCAAACAGGCCAAAACTAACAGCCCTGGAGAGAGAGCCTACAGATGCACTACAAGTTCACCACAAAGTCACACATAGCTAAGCCATTCAGCAGAACAGTCTGCAGGGTGCATTTTTTCCCCCCTCCATACCACCCCCCGCCCGCTTTTTTTTGCTCACCCCCACCACCCAACTCTAAAAGAGTCCCATATTCTGTTCCACCGCTTTATGGATGGCCATTCTTTTTATGGAAATGTTATGGAAACAAAATCTAAACATTTACATTAGATAACTTTGGACAGAGGTTAACATAGACTTTTATTGAGGCTCGGTGTGTACTGCTCTTTTCAGACAGAGAAGGTGGGGATGGAAGGGGAGGGGGTGTCGGAGGAAAAGGGGTGGGGGGTGGGGGCTGAATGCAACCTTCTGAAAAGGTTAAAACTGTACATCAACAGATAAGGCACCGGTGTACGATACATCATGTCAGGGGGCAGCCAGGCACAAATTGAAACAAGCAAAATTATAAACACTGGGGAACGGTGTCACTGCGGCCGTGCGGTACAACTAAATAAATGGAGTTTGAATTCTACTTTGAATTAATAAAGTCCGTCCTAGAGACCTTGAGGGAGGGGAAAAAAAAGACATTACAAGGGATAGGTTGTTGGCAACAGAAGGGGAGCAGGTAAAGGGCAAACATCAAGGGTCCCAGATTAAGGAGACTGGTACGAAAGCAATTTCAAAATAAATAATATTAAGAACTTAAATGAAAGGTTTCCATAAATAATGCAGTAAACGGCACGAGGCTCCAATCATAATTGCGGCCTATTAGGCGGGCCAGCGCTCTATCACCTAAAGCTGGCACCCGCCATGCTCGAGGGAAGTCGGTGATCTTCCAATAAACATCTAACTGCGTAACGAGTTGGTGAAATTGTTTGTGAAATGTAGCTAATTTGGAGTGCGCTAGCTTTGGCGGGCGGAGTGAGTGGGATGCCGTGGAGAGCGCTGCTGGCAGGCATGCTGCCATTAGCTGTAACGAGCGGTCTGCATTTGATTTTGAAGCAGGTGCCATGCTGGTTAAAACGGCAGCTTAATGAGAGCACAGCACTTAAGAACAAAAACCCAAATGGAGGTGCTGAGAGAGTAGGCTGCCATTAGTGTGGCGTCCTCCCCCTCTCAATGCACACGTGTAATCGCAGCGTAATTAAATAACTAATTACAGCCCTCTGCGGTGTCGTCTCAAGCTCTCCCCAGCAGCTCGTGGCAACATCCACAAAATACCTTTTCATCGTAAAAGGTCTAAATTGATAACTTCTGCTGCTGCTGAAGCGAAATCGAGAGCACATAGTCGCCTCATGATCTGTGCAGAAGAACCGCATTTCTAATGGTGATTTTCATTCCAGTCAAACAGAGCAACACTGAAACACCAGGAGTTGCTTTCAAATTTCCCAATCTTTGTTGCTCAGAATCAAACACGTTGCTTTTGTTACACTGTCTTTAATACTGACATAACCAAATGGTCTCCACTCTAATTGCCCCATTCACAAAGTAATTCAAGGCAAAACATACTTAAGTTCAATTACGCTGCATTCAACTAAATATTCTATAGTTCACGACATATACTCCTATAATGCTTGAATGCAAAAAAAAGGTTTGATTTTTCTTTATTACAAGAAACGTATTTGAAATACAACAATGTAAACTCACTTTATTTTATAGTAAATTGGAAATAAAAAATGCCCAATCTGGCAACACCACACAGGTTGCTTTTCTGGCTTGAGTGTGTGAACAGTGGAAGAGAGCAAAGAAAATGACATCCGTTATAATATTTTCTAAAAAATATATTTTTCTTGCCAATGAACAGAGAAGTGATCAAGATTTTAAGTGTTTAAACACGTCTGAGAGTAGTCAGCTAGCAATCCTGATGAATAGGAAACTTACTCGGATGGCAGCTGGAGTTCTAAGAGCTCTAAGCACTTCTATTAAACAACTGCTAGTTTCCCGGCAGTGCACGGACTCAAACGTGGCAAATGTGTCCTTATTTGAGTGGCTACAAATGTAAACCCAAAATCTGTTGCAGCACTAAACATTAGCATAAATGTGTAGGGCTTAATTGCTGCAGGTTGATAAGTTGATTGTATAAAAATGTGTTAGTTTATGTGACACAAATTTATTGACATTAATTTATTGTCACAAAAAACAATAAATTAAATGTTTAGGCTTCGTTATCTTCTGTGAACAGCATGGAGAGCATACAATATGCTCTCAAACTTTAACAATCAAGGACCCTCAAATTAGATATTAAATTAGTTTGTGAAGTCACAGCCTCCATAAAGAGAAAAAAAAAATATCTGAAAAGAACATTCAGATTAATAAACTGTGAAATATTCCATGCATCTGACAAAGTGCTGACATCCTTTACACCAAATTTGAAGCAAATTTTCTTCTGGTACAGAGTGACAAAAATCGTAAATGAAAGAAAGCGAGTGAGATTGAGAGCAAGAAAGAAAGAGAGAGAGAGAAACAGAGAGAAAAAGACAGAGAGAGAGAGAGAGAGAGAGAGAGAGAGAGAGAAAGACAGAGAGAGCGAGAGACACATAGAAAGACAGAGGGAGAGCGAGAGAGAGAGGGGCTTGTTCTGTCACAGCTTTGGTCTGGCCTCGGCTGGTGATTAATTGGTGTTTATTTATAGGGCTTGAACTGGGTGACAGGGGGCGGGGGGGGGCGACTCAAGGCTGCAAGCAAGGCGATATCGGCACAGAACCTCAGTCTTGCATGTTTTACTGGACCAGCCTGGGGCCCTGGATACAGCAGCACAGAGATAATAACAAAAAGCCTCCACACAAACAGGATATTTAAAGAGGTATGGCCTCGCCTGGACAGAATGCTGCAGACAGTAAACAAGCATTGTGCACTAATCATAAATATCACAAACAGCCAACCAGCCAGCCATTAACATCCTCTCTGCTACGAGAAAAAAGCATTCAATTCTCTAAGGTATGTAAAACACAAACACAACACTGAGATGAGCAATGACCAGGCTCTAAAGGATCTGCAAAAAAACCCCAAAAAATAAAACATCACTGTAATTAAGCGCGAACAGACTGCCATAAACCCTTCCTGGTACACGTGTAATTTTAACAGACATTTTTATATTCTCTTTCTGCCTCTGTCAATTAGTTTTTGAAAATGGGATGTGATGCAGAAGCCCCTACTTCCTCTGTGTTTGAGTACAGGGTGTTGGACGACCAGCAAAATTAAAGAAGATTACAGTGTTGTTACCAGTAAACCTCACAAACCAGTATGGGGCCAATAGCTGGTATTACAGAACGCTGGAACAATTAAAAGTTCAGATATAATGCAAATATGCTTTAATATTATTTAATATGAAATCTGCTTTCATTTTTTTCTTGTATTAACTAATGTTTAATTAAGCATAAGATAAAATTAACCTTTATTAGTCCCATAAGTGGGAAATTTGCTAAAAGCCAATGGCCAGTACGGGTATCGAACCCGCGACCTTGGCGTTATTAGCACCATGCTCTAACCACCTATCAAGCATCACCTCTGTACAATCATTTTGATTTATGGTTCATCAGAAAATATTGCACTTTAAAAACTGTTAAGGTGAAATATCAAATGTACACAATTTTCAATGTAACCTGTCAAACTGTTGTCAAAATGTACCTCTTCAGAACTACAGCTTCAAGACCAACGTCGTTAACGAACACTAGAAGTCACCCACATTTTTTTATTAAAGTCACTAAGGGGTTGCAGACTGGGTGTGGTTTAGGGCTCAGTATGACCTACTGTGAGCTATACAATTAAATAAAATTTAAGCAGTCGTTTCAACATCAAGATGGAATTCACAAAGCATTGACAGGGTGTACTGATCATATTGATCTCCATTATTATGAAGGTTGTTGCCACAAAGTCTGATTCTAAATCTTAGTTGATCTACTACATCTGATCATAAAAGCTTTCTTTAAATTACAGGCTATAAATCAGAAGCTAATCTGAATATAGTTACCATTAAAACAGTTTAAGTTGTATTAGGAGCATAGCTAGTTTTGGTTTTGCAGGGAAATTTTAAGATATAGGCTAGTGCACCATAATATTGACTTTTATCATTATTCTGCAGACAATAACTGTCTAAATGTATGGTCATCCAAGCTTATCAGAAATGTCCAAGAGTCATATTGAGTCCTTACATCTTAGCTCTCCTGCAGCCACACTAGCTCTGGTAGCAGCAGCGAAGGCCTTGTCCCCTAAAGAAACTGGTGACCTCATTAACGTGTGAAGGTAAAAGACCCTCACCCTGATCCAGCATGCAGCTGTAATTGCGTAAAACTGCACGGCACTCATTATCCTCCACTCATGTATTAATGATCGCCCTGCTATTGGTGAGGTGAGATCCAATAAACACCTGGCCTGTCCGCGATAATGACTAAGGAGATGGCACTTCCAGTTTTAGCCACTTAATTTCCTTTGAAATGACAGGGTGGAAAGGAAGGGAGACACTGGCCAACACTAAAGGGGTCAGTAATCAGGACGGACGTGCTCATGAATGCAGCCATTCAGTAACACATCAGAGAAGAAACGCAGAAAGATAAAAAAAAAAAAACAAAAAGTGAACCAAGGGCCATCCTCTTGCATTTGGTCTTAGTTAGAATTATAAGCAGCTATGAGACACCAAATGTTCTCTACACGTCGGGAGGCAGTGTAACCCTCGTTTCTGGTGCCGTGACCCGTAAGGCTCAGATCTGCAGCGTCACGCTCCGATTCGCTCTGACACGCGACTGCCTGCTTTGGCTACGCGGCAAAACCAAACAGCCAATGGCCTGGCCCCGGGCCTGTCAGAGCGCAGATGAGGGGCCGCTCTGAGAAGCCTGTGCGACACTGACGCCATGATGTTCTGATAAAAGATCTTCAGCAGAACATGTGCAGCTTGGTCAATGTTCAAGTGTGCAACAGCAAACCCCCCTTCTCCCTTTCCAACTGCAGTGTGATCAGGTTCCTCTGAGAAATGGGCTCACATAAGGAACAGACTCAACCTCTAGATCTAGATCAAGTGTCAGGTGACCTAGAGTTCAACAGATCTTTAAGAGCAGTCTGGTCTCCATCACCCTAAATGGCACTTTCCATCACGGAAATGGACAAAAGCTTTCATTAAGACTTCCTTAGAGTGAATTCATTAAGAGATTATGATTCTGATGCCATTTCATTACAGGACCCCATTTCTCAGAAATGATGTACTACACTGCCCATTGTAAAAGCAACAATAGCTGTTTAAATGCATAGATGTTTTAAGCATTTGCAGCCATAGACCTGCTATATCTAGTGAAAAGAATATTTCAGCAAAAAAAAAATCTTGTCTGCACAATTTTCCTCTCAGCCCAGATGTAGCTGATCAGCCAAGACATGTTTGGAGGCCAAATTTTGCTGCTTTTATTTAGCACTGGAGCTAATACAGCTAACAGACACTCAACATTCAACAGTCACTCAAAAGGATTTTGTAAAAATACCTCACTAAATACTCTCTCAAGCTACTTCTAGTTCTTCTTTCAGATGTCATGGAGTTCTTGATACAGATGAAGACAGGATATCATTTTCACAAAAAATGATTCTAGATCAGAACGCACTCTTATCGTGATGATGCTGTTGAGTTACTTGATGATGTTCATTTCCATGGCTCACAGTACACATATTGTGTCCTAAATGAGTTTGCTACACCTTAATGAAGACCCAGATGCAGTTTGAATGGGTAGAAAGTTTTAGAGATGTAATTACAGAAAAAAAACTAAAAGACTATTGACATCTAGGAACCAGCAAACCTGTAATTTTTAATTAAGTATTCATTTAAATACAGACTCATTACTCAATCCGTGAAACAGGTAAGCACCCTTTGTGTAAAGTACTTGATGGAGGTAAGAATGGCCCCTTGTGTTAATTTGCAAATGAGCCCATATGAGGATGATGAATAGGCATGTATGCTTGAGAAGCGTGATGAGGGAGAACTTAGCTTGATGATGAGAATCACTGGGACTACTGCGACAGTGTCAAGGGGATACGAGCTCCTTTAACCTGTTATTCTGAACTCCCAGCAGCCCCTATCCAATAATTAGCAACCCTCTCTTGGGGGAAAGGAACAAATCCCAGTGAACGGCCTCCATTTTGTGTGCGCAGGCCTTGCTACGGGCTGTGGTCTAATCCTGCCCTTAACCCTGCCTGCTAATATGTTTCCAATTTATGACGAACCCCTCTGCAGCCATGGCGGTAATCAACAACAGTTTGGAGTGTAACCTAAGCCGGGTCTGACTGGGCAGGCCCAGGCGTCTCTGTGCTGGATAGTCGAGCATCTCTGGTCCTCAGACGGCTGCAGCAGACATGCTCCATTCAGATAAACAAGCCTGTCTCTCCGGCTGCAGGGGTTCTGCTATAGCGTCTAGCAGCTTTACCCCATGTGTACGTACACAACGGTAAGAGGACTTTAGGGACCCCAGTCCTGAGATGGTGAGAGGCAGAGTTCACTTTTCTCACTTTTCAATTTTATCTTTGTGAGGCAGCAAAATTACCGCCTCTTTAGTCCAGATACCGAATGTACGTTGTGTACGTACACAACGGTAAGAGGACTTTAGGGACCCCAGTCCTGAGATGGTGAGAGGCAGAGTTCATTTTTCTCACTTTTCAATTTTATCTTTGTGAGGCAGCAAAATTACCGCCTCTTTAGTCCAGATACCGAATTCATTCTGGAAAACGGCCAAGGAGGGAAAATTACTGTTGCTTATGAATAGGTGTGAAAGTTGATGTCTGACACCCGAAGAGAAAAACCTGAAGGGGAAGGGCCTCTCAAAATAAGAGCAGCCAGAGAAAAAAGAAGGCCTGTGTGAAAACAGACCTGGCTTTCGTCCAAGTCGTCACCTTTGGAAGTGCACAGTGGTGTTACGGCCACTAAATCAACGTGTCAGCACCAAGGCATCTGAACCTTTTCTGTGGTCCATATTGCTTACAGCCATTCAGCAACTGTAATGAATTGTTACTCCAGCCACCCTGATGCAAACACAAGGAGACCAGAGAGAAAGGTGTAAAGAAATAAATCAGTTCTATGCTAATTAAACATTAATCGTACATAATTTTACATCATCACACTGCAGCTATGGGCTGTTAGCATAGTGTAAAAAAGGCAAAAGTAGTAGGCCTTGACTCAGAAGTGATGTAGGGGGAGAAAGTCTAGTGGCTAGAGAGCATACTGTGCTAACTCAGCACCATGTTTACATTCCTGGGGGTAATTTTAGCCCCACAGGGACACACAAGGGCCACAAAGTCATTTGGCTCTATCACCAACCCAACATGGACCCCCTAGGCTTAAGGGTGGCATATAGAGGTGGTGCACACACAAGTATAAACTAGCTATACTTGGAAAGCCAAATGTAAACACCTTGAGACTGCTCTTCGCTATAGAACCTATGCATTTTGCTTTAAGAATCTATTACATGTTGTTTTGCTTGTATGTGAAAATAAGTACACATATAGATACATTTCTTCAAAAAATTACTGCTTATGTGCTGAATTAAACTAAAAAGGCTTAAATTAAATGTGATGTTTTCCAAACACACACACAAATGTACTTTGAGTTTAACATGTTGGAAAAAAACTTTTTTCTTTTGATTTTTATAATAGGAACACATCCAAACAGACAGACAAGACTTTAAATAAAAAGGTTAAAAAAAAAAAAAAAGCAGTATACAGCCGTATGCCTCCCTAGTCATCTTAAAGTTTGCAGATTTTCCAGTATGTTGAACATAGCAAATAAACAACAACTGTGGGTTAAAATGTGTAGAATTACAAACATGTAATTTAATCATTTAATAATTTTTATTCTAATTACAGATGTTTGTATCATTATCATTATTACTTATTTATTTTTTATATAATTATTTCTTTTCTGGCAGTTAACACAGCAACTGTTTATTGCTAGAAATTTCTATTGATGCCTACACAAAATTTACCAAAATGCAAAGCAGTCTTTTAAATAAACAAATACATTAAAAAACAAAAATCTATGAGTATTTGTCTTAAAATTTTGTTTTAAGACAAATAAAACTGCTTGCAAGTCTCGCGTAGCACCACCAAAAACAGTAGAGCGTCAGGCCTCTGTTCTGTTATGGTTATCCTACACAGGATGAGGCCAGTGCTTTTTCGGATGATCTAAGGTGCAAATCAAATTTCATTGTCATCTTAAAAAATTTACAAAGCAAACAAAAGGCGAGCAGGACCACAGCCCCTGGTGGGATCATGTCGGCCAGGGCTTAGGCTCCTCGCGCTCGCAGCACAGTGGGGATTTCAGACACTACAGAGGCTCCTCCGAGTGGACTGGTCTCACTAATTAGCCAGGGGATCAAACTGGAAGTTAAATACTCTGAAACATGTAATGGAAGAATGAAAGGGTAACACGCAGGGGTCAGGTCGACGCCAAACACTGGTTCCTCAGGCAATCTGGTATTGATTTTCGCTCGTTTAGAGGGTGAGGGGCTGAGGGTGGGGAGTGGTGGTAGCTGGTGGGGGGCAGTGAGAGCGCTGGGCTCAGGGGCTGTCACGCTGATAGTTTAACCCCGTTTTCCAAAGGAAACAAACAGGACCATCTCCTCAGTTGACAGCACTGATCCGTGGATGCGATGACACCACAAATCCCTGCACAATACTCTGCCCTTCCTGGAGGGAGGGGGTGATCTGGGACATAAGTGGACAGACCTTTTGCACAGCAGGCCTCAGCTGGGATCAGGCCACCACCAGCCTGGCCCTCAAACAGCATGATGCACAGGTGCTCAGTGAACCAGGATGGAGTCGAGTGTAACACTAGCGGTCCCTTGCAAGCCTGTTTAAGGTCAGTAAAGAGAGGCAACACAATAGCACTTTTTGTGAGACAAAGTAAATTATCAGAATAAATCGTGGTCAACACTGATGCTCACAGAAGGACCTTCACAAGCTTGACTGAGGTCACAGAGAAGGAAGCATCTCTTTGTGTGTTGTATGGGTGGTCACTTACTGCAAATATCACCCCTCAAAAAACATGCTGCCTTCCTCCCCATCATTTTGTATTCTGTCAGGGGTGGAGGGGCAACAGCCTTTGGCCATTTTTTTCCCCCTCTGATGTTCCTAAACACTTAAGGGGAAGAAGACTGGAGCCCTTTTCACTTTTCTCCTCAAATTGCCTCATCTCTCCATCAGAATGCCAAAGGGGACTCCATTAGCCAGGCCCAGACAGACCCCCACCCGCACTTAATTTAGCCAGCCCCTCTGTCCTGAGAAGCCTGTCCACGTCAAATTAGAGTGGGCCCCCACTGTCCTTATTATGTCTTGGGAAAATGCCATCATGACTAATGCTACGGGGTCCCTCGCTTGTCACAAGTTGTCAGCCAGACGTGGAGTTTGGATACACATAGCTGACAGGTAATCTTAATGTCTTCAATTATCCCAATTAGTCCTGTCATAAACAATTTGATAAGTGCTCACCCAACGCAAACAGATAAACACACATGCACATAAATATCCACAAAAAAAGGCAGCACACCAAAAGAGTGTAGATGGGTGCACGTTAACGAGAATTGTAATGGGTTTATCAGTAACAAAGCGTAAGGCTTCTCTTTTATCTCCCAGTGTCCCCCACATGCTCAGCTGTGCACTGCTCTCTGCTACCTGGTCACTTTAAATTGTACCATCTCCTTTCATTAGCACATAGCCTAGTGAGAATCTGAAAGGCTGTGACAAAATTCATTTAAAGGGAGTGGGAGCAGATTGCCTGAAGCAGGTGCTATAAGGGAGATAAAACAAATCTGTGTGACACTGTGAGTGTGTCTGTGTGTGTGAGTGTGTCTGTGTGTGTGTGTGTGTGTGAGTGTGCGCGCAAAATGGGTTTCTTTTCTTCAATACAGGGAAACAGGCTTTATAAAGAAATGTTTTCCTTTATAACAACAATATTAAAATGCATCTCATAAAACTGAATGCTGCTGACTAATAGCTAATACTGCATGCTCAAGTGTCTCACATCCATCTCTTCTCTACATACCATGTTTTTAATTTACAGTATGAGAAAATTCCATGAAAAAAATTATTATTAAACTCTCATTACATTAAATACCTTCTCCTGTAAAGTTACCACTTGGTTGAAGCAAGCCATTTTATCCAAACTAAGATCATCTTTTTGATATGAAAGAGTTGTAATGCAATGTGGCAGTAATGTCTGCTCTCCAGTCCATGCAGTTCACATATGGAAACTGAGAAGCCAAAACAATCCATTTTTAATTTTGTGTTGGGATGCTATGAAAATCAACATTTACAAAGACCAATCAATAACAACATAAGAAGCTGCTTAACGTTGTGCAGGTCCCCAATACAGCCCTGACCTGTTGAGGCATGGACTTCACAGGACTCTGAGGGTGTGCTGTGATATCTGGCATCTAAGACAGTACCAGCAGACCCTTAAAGTCCTCCAAGTTGTGAGTTGGGGTCTCCATGGATTGGACCATAAGGGCTAGACTTCACTCTTTCTGTGCACCAGGGAGCTTTGGGCACCCACAACCTGTCTTTGGTTCACTTGTTGTCCATTCTTGGACCACTTTTGGTAGGTACTGACCACTGAATACCTGGAAACTCCTAGAAAGACCTGCTCTGACACAGTCATCCAGTCATCACAATAATGTCCTTTTTAAAGTCACTAAGATCCTTACAACTTCAACTTCAAGGACTGCTTGTTCACTTTCTGATGAATATGTATCTGACCCCTTGACAGGAGCCACTGTAAGACAAATCAAAGTTATTGACCGCATCTGTAAGTGGTTGATCGTAGATCTATCTATTCAGCAGGTTAGCCATATACATTAATGATGAAGCCAAATAATTATGACCAGTGCTTCAGTTCAGACTGCGTTTTGAATGAGGCACAATGCAGAGTAGCCAGTCATAACACCATATTCACAAATATCTTAAAAGGACAGTAACAAAAATAGCCAGTTTAATTCTAAGAGATAAAGATCACATAACGAATAATGGGTGGTTTCTCCACAGAAAACCATACAAGTGTTATAAGTGGACCTCAAGGGAAAAAGATATAATGCAAGAAAAATGCAGGATATGCACCTTTTCAATAATTTATTTCCATTTACTATTTATGAATCAGCTGAGATTAAAAAGCCCTGAATAGCTGGAGTGAACACACTTCAGCTCAAAGGCCCGCATTACCACAAGCATGAAACTGCTATGATAGCAAGAGCTAGAGGTCTCATTCTAACTTTGAAGAAATATACAAAAGCTCTGCTTGATTGGAAATTGACCCAAAAAAACGAAAAATAAAAAATAAAAACCAAACAAAACACAAAACAGGTTCCCCAGGTAACTCAAGTGCTGTGACTGCTGCTCTCAGCTGCAGCCCTCCAGAGCAGGTGCCCGATGAGAGCCAGTCTTGTGACTGTCCAAGGCGATTACAGAAGGCGTGGCAGATCCACGATGGACCCCTGTCTCAGCTCCTGACCCCACCCCAAGTGATGACCATAGTGGTGAACAGAGGAGAGAGGTGGGGGGAGAAAAAAACTGCGAGAGAAGGCCCGTCACAGGGAAGTTGTAATAGGAAATTGCTTTTGGCAACTATTTGTTCAGCACCAGAATCATTTTTTTTGTGCCAACACAGCGAGCCCCATTGGAAAACAGGGCAGGTCTCCCTAATGAGTAATCTATTTCAAAGCAGTCTTGTCTGGGCATGACAGTTTACTGAGAGGCTTGAAGAACTGGTAATTACCAGTGTTACGGGGCAATTAATGCATATTACACTGCGGCACTCACGGCGGCGACTGTCAGCTCCCCAATAAAAATGAGCACTCTTCAGCTAAAGGGTGACATTAATTGGACCTTTAATGACTATGCACAGGAACCAAGCCAAATAGGAACAAAACAGGGGACTCTGCCTGACTTCAGGAGGGGAGGGGTTCTACTAAAAATGAGATTAATTGCTGTTGAGAGGCGAAAAAAGAATAGGAAAAGAATAAAAAAGGATGAAATTATAGGATTTGGAGAGCAGGTTGTTCTTGTTGCAATGACAATTCTTAATTATCTCAAATATTCTTCATGTTTGGAGAAAGCCCTTGACAAGTTTGGAGGTTTGTATATGAGGTTAATGTGCAGCATGCTAAATTGAAGAGAGAAAAAAAAAGTTGACAAGTATTTCTGTTTGTAGGGATAAATATTCAAAAGGCAAAACAGCACAGAGAGATTTACAGAATAAAAAACTCTTAAGTACAAAGGAAAAAAAATGGAATGAGCAGGTGATTTTCTGTCCCTCCCAGGCCTCTAAAGAGGCAATGCGAATCTGTGGAATAATGAGTGGAGAGCCACTTGAGCAAATCAGGGTTTAAAAAAAAAAAAGAGAACCGAAAGCCCATTGTTTGTGATGAAGTGACCCAAGTGGAAGAGGCTTAATTAGCGGAGGAATCAAGAGTGCTTCAGCTCCTGACACCTCTGAAAAGACTTGGTACTTGAGTGCATTTTAAACACACAATCTTAAAAAAAGAAAAACAAGTTCTTTCATCAGCACGGAGCAGAAATTGGTGAAACTTCAGGGCTCGGCAGTGTGTTTGTTTATGAGCAGGATCAACTCGCTGGCCATATTAAGTAGCCTTGATTAATGCTGTTTATCTGCACGTACGCTACCTGAATATGCAAGCGCACAAATCAAAATATTCGCATTCAAAACATGCAGACATTTGCATGCATTTTTGATTCAGTGCTTCCACAGCGCTTAAAATATGCAGTAAGAAGGAGTGCAGCGCTGCCTGGTGCGCTGTCACGCTGCACACTCACACTGTCATTGGTGATGATAGAACTTCCCAGCTTCAAAGCAGCTTTGCGTTTGGAAGGAGAAGGAGCAAATATTTGAATTGCAAAACCACATCATCTTCCGAGGGTAGAAAATTCAAGACAACTTCCAAGAGTTAAAGACCTACATTTCCCCTGAACAAGTGAACCCTCCACAAACTGTTAAAGGGGGTGGGTCTATAATGCATTCAGTATAAGCACCTTTCTCTGTAATTTACCATATCCAAATTTGTGTAATACGATTTGACAATTAAGAGGAGGACTTCAAGAAGAACAAGAAAAAAATGCATGTATATATATAAATGTATGTGTGTGTGTGTGTGTGTGTGTGTGTGTGTGTGTGTGTGTGTGTGTGTGTGTGTGTGTGTGTGTGT
>JBBJLR010000001.1:26610873-26631934 GCA_037577145.1 Brachypetersius gabonensis
CACACACACACACACACACACACACACACACACACACAAACACACAAACACACAAACACACAAACACACAAACACACGGTGAAACAGTCAGCGTCATCTTCACACAATTACAGCTTTCTGCTCAGTAGAATGAAAGACTGAAAAGCAAAAGCACCATAAATATCAACAGCTCCGAGCTTGTAAAAGTTAATCATACTCCAAAAACAATAACACACAAACAAGATCACGAACAAAAAGCTCAAATATCTACTCTCCTTTTTTAGTCCAAAGTTTTTGTTAGGGCCCGAATGTCAGGGTCATGCTGATTTAGAGAGGAACAAAAAGACAGAGTGTTTTCATTCAACTGACTGCTTTAAAAATGGGCTGCGGTGTCCTTTATCCATTCCACAGCCTCATGCTCCAGCGCACTCCTTAGCCCTCAGTGTATAATAGCACAGTCTTCATGCGAGCCCGGTACATGAGGTCAGCCCCTTCCTCTCGGACGTCTCGCGTTCAACTTCGGCAAGTCCTCCGACCACTTGCAAGATGAACTGCTTGGAACTGAATACAAATGACGCAAATCTCTTGAAGTCAAATTCCATTTCCCTCTAAAAAAGGACCATTGAGCGGATCATTGTGTTGGTTTTGTATTTTTGGAACATGTAGGACTTGAGAATGGGAGATTTATTAAAAACCCATTTTTGAAAGGAAAGGGGGTAATAATACAGAAGGATAAAGTTTCACGCTGTTCAGATATGAGCTGTGACAGAAATAGGCAGTATGTAATAAGTGCAAACAGTTTGGGGCATCTAAGGGTCATGCAAACAACCATATGACTGTTCAGATTCTCAGCACTTATGTAAACACTGGACTTTTTCAGCATGCTCCGTTATGCAAATTTCTGTTGAACTATAAAAAGTATAGAAATTAAAGGAATTGCATTGCATTATATTATTTTATTTTTTTTATTTTGATCATCTGTTTGTGTTTTATGGACAATATCTTACAGTCACAAAGTTTGGCATCTATGTTATCAATAATACGAGCCAATGTGGTTTGAGACAAGTGCGTGAAATTATTCAAAATTATTTAAAAATCACTAGTAGGATACCAGAAAGCAGTAAATTAAAGAGATGAAATGCTAAACATGTCCAGAAAGATGAATGGAACTTTAGATGATTCTAAAGTCACTATAACAGCTTTACAGCATCAAGACCGAACAATAAAATTAATGTGTAGAATTAATCACATCTCAATAGAGATTAATCTATCAATCTAAAGTTAGACAACTTTACAAAAAAATGACAGAGTACATTTTATATAAAAAAAAGTTCCCACAGAAATACTGAATAAAACTGAAAATGTCTCAAATATTGAAATATGTGCTCAATATTTTAATTCACATTACATAAATTATTATTAGGAACTCAGAATCAGAATCGGCAGATATGTGTTGAAATCAGCCTGTTAACTATTTCCGTTTTGGATTGTGCCTGAACTGTGGAGCTTTATAATGTAAATAACATGACGCAGAACACTCTTTTTAAAAACCTTTACCAATATTTTAGCAGCCCAACAGCCATCAACTCTATACTTAAATACCATATTGAAAAAGGTAACTGATCATTATTTTTTTTATTTATTAATTTTAAAGGTACATTTTTCCTTTAAAAGCAAAAAATGTTTTGTATTGTTATTTTGGTTAAAAGAGCATAGTGGAAAGTTGTTTGAGTCTTATGCTGTTAATTTAGTCCACACAGTTTGACCACACAGATCAGACATGTCAAAAAATGAATGATCAGTGTCTGCGTAGTATTTATTGTACATAAAATAAAAACCAAATGACAAAATTATGTAAAATGATGATTGATTCCAAACTTTTTAACAGTAGTGTAGAGTCAAATATAAAAGCATTTCTTAAGTTTTTCTAAAGTGACAAATACTGAAGAGCCACATACTAAGGACAGTTATTTCCTTCACATTATACTGTATGACTCTAAAAAGGATCCCTTAAGCGCTCTAAAAGGAACGGTACGAAAAAGCCCTCGTTATTTCCATGTGTTTTGATGCAAGGTGACGTGTCAGCCAGCCACAATGAACGTGTGAAATACTGTACACAGCTTGCTCCGAGTGCCAGGTCTATTTGTCACAAGGCCACCTTTGTGCTAGAAAAAACACGAGTTCCTGTCCCCTCTCGTGTTCGCCATCCTGCAGTTCAAAATATCTCTGGGGTTAGAGACGCTCGTGCACTCAAATCCATTTCAGACATCAAAATTCTCCTGTTAGATTGGGTTTTACAAAGAGCCATTTTAATCAAGTCACACTGCTCTCTGCGCCCCCAGACAAGATCTCACCAGGATGACAAATGTTGCTGACTTCTGCCTGGAATGAAACCCGGAAGGTCAACAAAGGAGGGGAAGGGGTGGAGGAAAAAAGTGGAGGGCGGTGAGGATTTTAAATCCTGCATATGCTCTAACGACATAAATCTTTGAATCTGTGGAAGAAAAAAAAAAGTTTACTCAAAAGTTCCGTAACAAAACAGGAATCCTTTGAAAAGGCATGTTCTTGCTTTCTTTCACTTCAGGCTTTACAACTGTCAGACTGGGGCTTCAGAGACTGCAGCAGGGTGCTTCTTTGCGTCCTGTTGCTCATTTCTACGGCACCTCCTGTGCGTCAAATCCGTTCTTAACCTTAACTTTAAACGACAAATTTGTATAATGCGCCAGCACAAACCCCTCCGAATAAATAAGTGAGGCGGAGGCTTAGCGAGGGCTAAATCCTTGCGGCCGATGGGAGGCTGAAACGCCTGGATTACATGCGGCGCGCGTTAAACAATGCGCCTAAATATGCATTGAAATCCTTAAAGCATGAAACCACCTTGTCATTCGCCATTAGTATTCCGAGTTGTCTGTCATATATCCCGCGTTACACACTTGGGTGTATCACGGTGGTAAATGTCATGTGCTGAGGGTCGCAAATTCCAAGAGGATTTCTCGAAGTCATCTCGTGTCAACTTTATTTCTCTAGAGCTCTTAACGATTAAACTGTCAGGAGAGGACTCCGTGGTGCGCAGCCTGCATCTATGAGGGGAAAAAAAATTATGGTTTGGGATATTGGGTGTAAAGAACTAGCCTGAATGGAATGGAACAAGAGATGAAAACATCATGGGATGTGGATCAAAATGTTGCCAGAAAAGAGCTTAAGGAAAGAGCTCACGCTGGGCTTTCGAAAATACAGAAAAATCAAAAATACGTGGAAAATAACATTGCATTATAATAAGAACCCCAATGTCCTTTGTCTTTCAGCAGGCAGGACTGAGCGTCTGTATGTGTGTCACAGATGACAGTGGCAGAGGGACTGTCCTCAGGGTTAGCCCAGTGATGTCCAGCCTCATTGGGATCAGCAGAGACAGGGCTTTGGGGCCAGCAGCCTCTCTCTCTCTCTCTCTCTTAGGTGACACGCTCTATCTGCATGCTCCTGCTGATGGCCTTCTGTGGACCAGGACACCTATACCCTCAAAACATCCATCCAGGCAAAAACACACAATAACACATACATATGAACGCGCACAGCTTGTAGAGCAAAAGGCTCCCTGCTCCAGGAGTCATTACAACGTGTATTTATTAATTAGATATTCCTGGCCTTACATGTAGAAGATGGGCCAGAGCGTGATGGACATATCCATTAAAAATGAGCACACTGTCCAATTTCCTATATCAAAAATTAATTCCACGTCAGGGATATCTGATTGACCAGCATAAGACTATAACAGAATTATCATCCAATTTCTCGTGTGAAATCTAGGACGCAAAGAAGAAAATTAATTGGAAAACTTTGAGGTGGCCAGAAACTGACAGACCGAAGGTGAGTCAATAGTAGTGTCTCAGAAGAAAATCCTCTTTATGCATGCAGCTGAATAAATATTTTCAAATTTGCACGTAGAGCAATTAAAACGCTAGACTTCACTCCTGCTATCTCAATTTACCGTAACCACCTGTCTGATTGCTAATGTGCACTTCTGAATGTTCATTAGGTGATGTATTTTACGTAAAATGATTCTGCAAGCCAAAACGGTGGCAAATGTCACAAAAGGAAAAAGGGAAACGCCGCAGATGACGTGCTGTCGCGTCGAGTGGTCAAACCGCATGATGAATATGACAAATCCAAAAGTCTTAACCCCATTTCATACGAGGGAGAAATGAGCCATATTGTCCTATTATACTGCCGTAAATCATTTTTGTCAACCTCTGACAGCTTTTTATCAGATCTAACCTTTTCAAGCCTCCATTAGGAACGCTAACATTTTCAACTCTGACACGTCTGCAGCATACGGATCGCACAGCTGATTAACTTTAGGCTGTGGCGGGCGGCCAGGACGGCTCATTTGCAGCAGAACCTTCTTCACCTCTTACAGACAAGACCTTAGAAAATAATGAGACATTTATTTGACCATTTTATTTAAAGTAACTATGTACTGCATGATAGGGGTATATTCTGTTGATCTAAATCCAGACACTGTTTCTCTGTAACTCAGTTCAGAGCCATACACATGAGGCTGGTGTTACCTCACCCACATGAAACAGAGCAGATGATTCATTCCGCATAGATGGGGCTGAGAGCTTGAGTGTCCTAGCTTGAGTTTTGATAGACACAGCACGTCTATAGTCAAAGAAGAGCCAGTGCTAGAAGAAGGAGGACACTGAGCTGCTGGAGACTGACCAAGCCCAGTCAGTGGGAACTTCATCCCGCAAGTACGCAAGGAAAAACGTCAAGCCTTTCAAAGGGAGGCTCTATGGGTCTAATTCATAGTGTGAAAGATATTACATTTGCTATTCATTTTGCACTGGTTTTTATTTACTGCTAGTCTCTCGGTCGACCGCAGCTCAGCCCTGCCCTCCGGTCATGATGAGGAAGCAGGTTACCCCGGAGCCGTATTTCATTCCATGCCATGTTTAACTATACCCTCTTCTCCTAAAACACACACGAGGCTTATTATGTGCTTAATATTCACCATCAGGTGAATAATTTTTATGCAACTCTGATAGTTGGGGGAGATGGATAACTCAATTATCAGCACATCCGTCACACGGCTCCCTGGCACGAAGAAGGCTGCAGATAAGATTGATGGTAAGACAAGACCAATGGCTTCTTCGCCATCACATCCAGCCAGTGGGCCTGAACATACTTTCTTTTTTTTTTTTCTCCATTGCCTTTCTTTCTTCCTCACCCCCCCGCCCCTTTTTTTTCTCCTCTGCAGCCTTCATAGGCAAAGCGTCATTACCCCTCACTCCACTGAGGAGAGTGTATTATGAGGTTAGTGTTTTGGCAAGGCTATTGTTTGGATGATGAATATTGTTGGTGAGGGCTTTGGAGAGAAAATTAGTTGTGTCATTTTGAGAAAAATACAACATCATTCCTTTTTTTTGGCACCAAAGCTTAGGGGTAAATAAGGAACAATTAAAAACGGCTACAAGTGTTGGCACAGGTTTAAATGGAAAAATAAGCTAATCACTAAAGCTGTCACTCAGGAGTTTAAAAAAAAGGAACATGACATGTCTGGAAGGTCACTGAAAAGGAAACCCGACATGCTTTTCAGTGGCTCCCCGTATTCCCTCCCACAAGAACAAATGAACTAATGCCCGTCTACAAAGGTCCCTGGCCTTGAAATGAAACCATACAGTGAATTAGAAGAGAAAGCAGTGATGATGTCACCCGAACGCTCTCATTGCGTTGACATCAGTTCGGTCCGAGGCTGCAATGAAGGCAGTCATTCTGTCTGTGTGCATATCTTTGAAAGGGGGTTGGGCTCCTGCTGCTCAGCCCATGAAGTGGGCTTAACAATGGGAGAGCACATTCAAAATGTCAGATGTAAATGTCAATTAAAAATTACAAGGGAGCTCCAAAAGGTGGGTTTTGAAGGGACTGACATTTTTTTGACATGGCAGAGTTTATCGGGCGAGGCAGCCCACAAACATGACGGCAACGGCCCTGTCAGGCCTCTGGCGGAATGCCACTGCTGAATGCCGATGCGAAGGTCCCTCACCGTCAAGAACGTTACAGCTTTATATTCGCATCTGCAATTCTAAACCACCTTAATTAGAACCCGGCCGTCGTTACGGACACCACTGTATCTGCACCGATAAATCACGTCACTATTCAGAGGCCTGTATCTTTCATCATAGAGGAGAAAGGGGGGGGAAAGGGATCTATCGTGTCACTTTTTGATTGACTGGTGCCGTTTTCATTCAAGTGTTGTGTCATTAAATTCTACATCCCTCATAGTCTGGGAATTTTCACAATCTCCGGCCAACATTTTCTGGTCAACAACTTTTTACGGTCTGTAACGAGGCTCGCTAAAAGTCGAATTATTAAAAGTGGAGCCTATCGCACTTCTGATCCCATGCCCTGTGACTCCAGCACATGCAATTTCCAAATAAAATTTGGCTAAAGTGATAAAATAAAACTCACAGCTGATTATGACCTTGGCATCGCTTGGCGATTCTGTTCGACTCATCGCACGTCTTTTATTTTTTTTTTAGGAATCATCTTCACTGAGGCCGCATCTGTTAAGCAAATCAACATGCTCTGGTTTAAAAAAAAAAAAAAAGTAAGCCAAATCAGTGCTGAGGCCTATTCAGAATGACTTGAATGAAGCCACTTAGGTGCAGGAGAGCTAGGAGCACTGCAATATAACCCTGCCTCCTGAGCTCATCTTTACAATGACAATAATCACTTCACTAATCTCCTGCTCGAAAGGTGACGACCCAGTCTTGAAATAACATTCAGCAGACATCATTAGGTGGATATGAGGGTTGCCCTTTCTTGGACGAACTGCTTGTCAGGTCATTGTGCCTTTCACTGTCTTTCACTTTTAGAAGTGAATTTTTAATACGTAGTCTCAAACCTAAGACTGTCAGGCTCATAAACAACAGCAATACGGAGAAAAAAAAAGCGACGCATCCAGGTAATATTTTGTTTGCGTGGCTGGCTGACCTAGCACAGGCAGTGCGAGTGGTTGTCTCTGGACAGTGTTCTGGGGTCAGGAGCTCGCGGCTCTGCACCGGCATGTCACAATGTGTCAGCCGGCCGTCAGCCCCAGCATGGCTAGTGGGGGTGACCTTTCAGCTTTGCACACAAGGCCACGTTTGAGTACTTCCCCCACCATAACCACACACACATAACCACACACACACACAGTCCATCTGTTCACCAGCAAGGTGAAGTAACCAAGGTAGCCAGCTAACAATGTCTCATAAGATAGTCTTAGTCTTCCAAACTGACATATAAAAAGCTAGAACTATAAACTATGTTCCGTGCCGGCATCATAACCAATGGCAAATCGCTGTTATATGGAAAAACTACTCCTTATATGGAAGCTCCCCCAGTTTGTGTTGCTGCTCGAGGAGCTATGCTGAGCTTTGTTTGGTGTTACTGTCTCACACAGATGTGCAATTTAAAAAAACATGTAATACTACTACTACTGCTACTACTACTAATAATAAGCTCTTCCAGGTTTTTAAAACAGGTTCACATGCAAATGAACATAAAGAAAAAATACCCAAATTGAAAGGAAAAAAAAATCTTTGAACCCAGGAGAACTTTCAGAATAGGCCACGCCCACAAGTGGGTGGGGTCAACTCATAGAGGGAGGGGGTCCGGAGAGCGGCCAAGCAGTGGGCATGTCAAATGAAAGTGCAGCAATCGGCGAGTGTGTAGGAGAACAAACACCAGTTCTGGACTGTTTTACATCGTTTATATTTACTGAAATAGTTCTAAGAGTTAAACTAAAGGTATGAATGATATGCAACAACGGCACTAAAGAACACTGTTAAAACCATGGGTGGTATCCAGCTGGTTCCCACTTCCTTTCTTCACATTGAACCCCCACCCCATATATATTGTGTGTCTGTGTGGGGTGAAAATCATTTCATGCTGTACACATTTCTTCATTGTTGTATGCGGAACACGACACAGCGGCGATGAATCATTTGGAAAGAAAGTCTTTTTCCAGAAACCTAAAACAGCCGTTTACATGACCTCAAACGTACGGCTTGCTCAGAAGGTCTGCTGCAGTTTGCTTCTTTCTCACTCGCTCTTTTTTTATTGTTAATCTCAAAAGACAAACCAAAGCTTCGTCTTCATTCTATCATTCACACATACACACACACACGCATGCACACAGATGCAAAAGGAAATAGAGAGAGAGACAGTTAAATGGGGGGAACGGGAGAGATGATCTCATTTCATGCTGTAGAGCGTTGGCTCCACACGCAGCCTTCAGCCAAAGAGCCACAGGCCGTTTCTGTCCGCCACAACAGAGACGTATGGGCCTAATCAGCTCATACTCATCCAAACCAATTGATAAAGGCTTCTATCCTCCCTACCTAACAGGCCAGGCACTGAAACTCAGGAATGAGTGCGCTCAGGACTAGCTGATATATAGATAGATAAGTGCTATCGTAATTAGAAATTGTATCATAATACAGCCTGAATGCTAGGACAAATTGGCCTGTATCTAACACAAAGTTTTTTTTTTGTTTGAAACAAAATCAAAACCAAATGTCAACACCTTTATGTTTTATTCTTGTGTTCCTGGCAGATCTGTCAGAAAATGTCTTCAGTACTCTAACTTAGGGACTATATCAATGTCAAAAAGGCATCACCTTAGCTGTATTAGGGTACACGCTTGGAGAAAACAGGGTACAAAGGACACATACATAAATAAATATAAATATACACTCAAAGTCAAAATGTGCAATTCAGTTCAAGAATGTGCAAAATGGTAAGTCATTTTTAACATTCTGCAAATGTTGCATCAAATATGACTTCATATATCCAGCAAAAATGGTAAGAGGAGATGCATTTTTTTCCTAATTTTTCTTTATTATTGTCCTTTTATTTTATTAATTGAATTTATTTTTATCTGTGGGATTTCCCAAACAGTTGACTGATCTTAGTCCTAGACTATATTTTTCTTTCAGTAGAGAACCTCCATTCAGAAAGCTGTGTTAACCAGGGAAACAAAAACTCAATAGGGAACTTTATTCACTTCACCCTGTATCACTGTTTAGAAACGTCACCAAATTCTTGCCTTAAAAAATATATATAAAACCAGTCAGGAGGCACAAGGACACAAAGTAACTTATGGCAAAATGTAACATGGATATTGTATTGTGCTGAAACTGGTTAAATAATATAGTACAGATCCAACAGATCTCACTCAAAATGCACCTTGAACACTTTGTGTACCATAAAAGTAGATTTTGTCCTCATAAATGTTAACTGAGCTGTGTCTCTAAATCACAGAATATCAGAGTATATACACAATTCACATGTTACAACTGAGTATAACTAAGTCTTCCATTGGAAACAGACGAACCAGCCCAAATGTCTCTCACTTATTTGAAAATCTTTATGAACAGAATGAAGGAATATATAAAAAAGACAGGTTAAAAACATACTGCAGTGTGATGGTGTTGATAACAGAATATTTACATATGCACATTTTTTTTATAGACTTAAGTTGGAAAGCTTAACTAGTTAAAATGTGAAATTGTATTGAATAAACTGCATTTTGTGTGGATGTATTTACTGTATGTTTCAGTGACTGTTCAGTGATAACTACACCTGTGTGGTTTTGCATTTACTCTGCTTTTAGGTGAATTTTACACAAACGGTGCACAGAACAAAGTTATCTTTTTCACTTGTAGCAGAGATGTGTAGAAAAAAAATAAAAATTTATAAATCATGATAATAATATTAAAACTATTACAAAGTAACCAAATGTATTTGGACTTTACTCTCCTCTTACCCGTCCATTGTTTCTTATTTTCCTTGTATATAAGTTTCCCTTCTTTACATTGAACATCTTTTATGTGTGTGTGTGTGTGTGTGTGTATATATTTTCTTTCTCATTCTTCTTATGTTCTGTGCTTGTGGGAAGGTGCTTCATACAAGCCTCCCTTGGGCTTTTTTCCTCCTCTGCACATTCGTCTTCCCCTACATTTTTTGTTTCTATTTGATTATTTTGCCCTTATTGTGTTCAAATCAGTAAATAAGTAGCTGTTAAAAAGTTTTTGGAGCTCCTTACCTGTTCCAGTAGCTCCAGAACTGCTCATTCAAGTATGTGCGATGGCTCTGCTCATCTCCGAATGAGGCCTTGCTTTCAATCCAGTGGACAACGTGGCCTTCAACAGCTGTGTGTTTGCAGAGAATATTCAACTGTGATGAAGGTATGCACACTACAAACAATCTGGCAAGGCACTATAAATGGAAACTCGGTACCCAAGCAGAGAAACGGTGAACGTGTAGAACATGTCAGGTGTTTGAGACGAGTAACTTTTTGAAAAATGTATGTGGCGGTGTGGGGTTTTCATGAAAAGCTGCTTTAATGATGTGTTTGATTTAAGCTCTACACACGAATGGCATTAGCATAAAATTAGATTGACGTGTGTTATTACATCTGATATAAGCCCAGGTCTACTGCAGTCACTGCTAACTCACTTTTAGCAGGTAAAATAGTCCAAATCCCTTTGTTTGACTCTCTAGAAACTCACCGATCGGGACTTCTAGGATAATGTCCGGGGTCTTGTCGTATCCCTTGGCCCGGAGATGACTCTCATCTGAGGGGACACATTGCAAGGCAATCATTTAAATTGCTATAAACAAATTCCACAAAAGTCTGAAGTGACAAAAATGACCTTTACTGTATTTGAGTGCAGCTCTAAAAATAAAAGAGCATGGGGAGCACTATTTGCTTCCAGATCACTGACCTAAAACATCACAGAAAACCAAAATGAAAAAGCATTTGAGTAGAAAGGCGTTTGAGAAACTAAGAAATAGGAGGGGTGGGGGGTGACAAAACAAACAAAAAAAAAATGTTTTGCACGTTGTTTACTGTGCAAGCTCACTTGACAAAGTACAGTGAGTAAAGCCACACGCGCCACAAAAGCACAAGCACTGAAAAGCAAAGCTATTACATCTGCCAACTATTTGCAACCGCCGCAAAAATCCATCGAGGCAGGTTGGTTGTGAGAGCGTGTGTGTGTGGCTGGCCAGCTTCATAAAGAACAGAAAAGATAGGCCTGGCATTATAGCAGCTGAAAGCATGACCCCTGCACGCGTGTGCCTCAGCCATTGTCCTTGACTCCTGGCGCGGTCCGACCATTATCCGTGGAACACCTGATTTCTCCATTAAATCTCAGGCTGACCAGGTCATTCAATTCCGGGGGCTGGCCTCTCTGTCTTCAGCCAAGCTCGACTAATGGGGTGAGGGGGAAGAGAGGCGAAGGTCTCTGGCTGTGAGAGGGTCCGGGCTGTGTGGTCCATCTCTTAACACCTACCGGGCTGTTGACATTGTCATGCGGCGCCGATCGCCTTTTTACATCACCTTTGATTAAAATTAATGGGCCGTCCCTACTGTTGGGGAGCTTATTTCCAATCCATTTATCAGCTGGGTGAGGCTGCCTCTGTGGCCCCAGCGTCCAAACTTTGACAGTTTTAGAACAGTCCTCCCAGCCAACCCTCAGTAAGGTCAGCACTCGGGGCCCAAATAAATGATATCTTCTTAATGACAGAAAGATTGATTCTGTAAGTCCTCTCTTTCTCTTCTCTGGGGTAGTGAGGTGGGACAGAAAAAAAAGGAAATTTCACACCTGGCCACTCAGCAGCTCGACCTTAAACCTTGTGCTGCTTAGGTCAGAGGTAGCATTTTACATTATAAATCATTCAAAAAATGTTAGCAGCTATTTAAGTATACAAGCACAAGTCAGATGCATTATAAACAGTTTACATGGATTTCAGGTGAATGGCAAATTACACCATGAAATGGCTTTAACTGATAGAATTAGGAGGACAGTATATTATCAAATGAAAAGACATGGTAGCTGTAACTTACCCAAAAAAGACAAGTTCCTTTCCCTAAGTTTCTCTCGTAGGATTTCCTCATGCTCCTGGCCAATAGCACTGTTGGTGTGCTGTTAAGGAGATGCAGGGAGTAATCTTTTAAGCATTTCATCATGGCATTATTTCTATTAGGCTGCTTCAGAAAACGTCCTCAGATGAGAAAACGGTCACATGCAAAAACACTCCCAGGCAAATGACACATTTTGCTGATTTTCTCTTTTAATAGGAGTTAATGCAACCTTTTCAGGAAACTTAAATATTGCATTTTCAACCACTATTTCACAGTTTCTATTTATTTGCCAAGTTGAAACAAATATTTGTGCACAGCCCACATTATACATTTCTTTAAGAATATTCATTCAGCGAATGATTGTGTATTAAAATGCACAGAAGTGTGCTCTCTGTAGAGAAGAAAACCAACAAATCATAACACAGGTCAAAATCATCAGAGATAAGTTTATGTGGGTTTTGTGTTTTTCATGCTGATTTTAAAATTGTGTTTAGTTTATCCCGCAGTTTTTGTGGTAGCCGACTGACACGGATCATTATATTTATGCCACTGTGTGGTCTGTCTGACTTCACACTGAAAATATTGAAAGTTACCTGATTGGTCCCTGCGGCAAGTCTTTTGCAAATCTAATATTACCCATAACTCAAAATGTTGATGTGAAATCAACATGAAAAACTTGTTTAGAAAAGTGTGTTGTGGTTTCTGATTATTATGAAAAAAAAATTGTTGACCTGTGTTATTTAACGGGACTAATTTTTCACAAGCAACTCAGGTGGCAAACATTTACAATTACGGCATTTGGCTGACGCTCTTATCCAGAGCGACGTACATCAGTGCTTAAGAAGTCCACAACTGTTTCTTACCTGAAAAACAGCTTAAGTCCGAGCTTAACTATTTAACCAAGATACTGCAGTTAGAGCATCTATACAACAACTGTCAAATAATAATTTATTTATAAAACACCCAACCCAACAATACATAAGCCATAGAGAACAACAACGCATGTGCAGCCTTATGGTTTTTGACTGTGATAAGCACTACTTTATTGGATTTGGATTAACTGGAAAACAAGAAACTGGAAATCTGTGGAATCACGCTTCCTGTACAGCAGGAACAATTCTTCTCTGCAATCAATGTCCAATCCAGCATCATTTGGAGACAAATATCCTTCCGTCAAACAAGTCCACTGTTTTCATTCAAGAAAAAGAAATGCTTGAGCGCATCAAACAAGGCTGTAATTTAGATCGCATTTATAACTCATATTTCCAAACCTGACTTGCCCGACTCAAAAACGGGGGCATTTTACCTGCACACACAGGGTTTCTATGGAAACGCTCAGGCTGATAAGCAGTGTTGCTGTGGCAACACCAGACGAGTGTACGACTGTTTGTGTGATTTATTGTAATGTGCATGCCTGGGCGTGGCAACTGCAATAAACTTGAGAGCTGGCATGATTGTGTGTGCATTCTTTTTTCTATTTTTTTCATTTTTCTTCCCAGCAGCTGAACCATAGTTGGAATGAACATCAGCATCACTCTGAATTACATCTGAAGATGATAAAAAATGTCAGGGTGCATTATAAGGTATGTCCTAAGGCAAAGGAATGGCATGATTCATTTTAATACCAAATTCATACTGTATCCAACCTCATACATACAATGTTCCCAGTGTAATTTTGCCTTTACATTTATGGCAAATGGGCTGCAAATACTTCTAATAACATCATCACATATTAAAATTTAAGCCTATTTTATCCTTCGGGTGAAAAGTTACCACATTGGAGATACAAATGTTCGTTCCAGTGGTGGCAAAATACCCCTCTGTGTATATTTCGGTGATGTTTGGACGACAGAGATAAATAGTAAACATTTCCTGACTAGACAAGACTCCTCGTCCACACAGACACTCCACTGAGGTGAGGGACTAGTTAGGTCATTATACTGGTGTCCCGGTGCAGCTGCTGGAGCAAGTCCACCAATGTCACGGTGGAGAGCCAGAAGAAGACCAAGTGGGCTGGCGTGATGAACCCTCAGAGGGAAAGCGAGAGAATGAGGAGCAATGCTGGAGGGAGAAGTGTGGTAAAGAGGGAGAAAAGAGGTAAAGAGGCAGGATGAAGATGGAGGGCAGGGTGGGACAGGGTTGACTGGCCAGGAACAGAGGAGCCCAGTGTGGTCCCCAGCTGTATGGCTCTAAACAGCCTGCAGACTGACCACTCCTCTAGCTCTCTCTCTCTCGCACACACACACAAAAAACACATACACACAAGTCTCCAGGGTGCAGTGTGTGCATGTGATGACCCGATTCTGACAGCCCATAACTGCCCATCTCCTGCTCTCTGATCGCTGGGACTGCATCAGTGCACTGATAAGAGACTGTGGCCAACACTGAGAGTGTACCTGAGTGAATCAGAGTAAAACAGAACAAGTGCAGTTTGTTCAGAATTGAAGAGAAAGCCTGAAAGAGAAAAGGATTCATGACTAAAGGAGGAAAGACCAAGACAGACACATTTGATAATCATGGTGACATGCCAAGAACTCTCCAAGGTGCTGATAAAACACAGGTGGAAAAGATTCTCAAACCCATTGTGTCTTCTTCTCTTTTCAAAAGCCTTCCTTTTAAAACATAAATGTAATTTTTATGACATTTGTATCATGTGGAAAAGTTCGAAACTTACCTTTCCTACACGCGTAAAATTGATATTGAATATTGGTATTCTATACAAAAAAATTCTGTCTTTGTAATCCTGATATCGCAGAAGTCCGCGATACGTGAATGAGACTCAAACCAATCACGGTAGCTTCGGGCGAACGTTACTGGGTGTCCTGACAAAAGTCAAATTATTTTTCACAAACGATTAAAGACACTGATTCGCTGAGGTGTCTATTTTGCCCTTTTTCTACATTTTTCACTGCAAAATTCATTATACTTGAGTCTTACATTATAATGATTAAAAAAGCTGTTTTTATTACTGGGCCTTTAAAATGATCTCTTTTCTGATTGGTTGCCCTGTATCGCAGCTCATTCAAAAGACGGCATGGGGTTAGAACTTCAGCATGAATAGTGAGACTGAACTGCCGTAGACTAAGAAAAGATATGGGCATGTGGGTGTTGTGACATCACAACAACTGATTTGAAGCCAAGTTGTCATTGCAGCTGGCCAATGAATATTTACATTACAGAAAAGTAAATATTGTCAGAATTGTTATTATGCTGCTACATATTGCAATTGCCTTTCAATATACAAATATTTGGACCAGATCATGCAACCTTAATATATATCTTACAATATATCTCTACGCACACACAAAACCACATACAGGCACCCCCCCCCACTCAAGCAGAACTTTTATGTCAGGTGATGCCCGACACATCTCATCCCACTGAATAGCTCCTCGTCAATTTGAGGCTTAAAATTTTATGGGAAAGGATACTGTTTGATGCAGTCTACCAGCGGTCCATAACAGCAGTCATTTATTGTGCACTGAAAAGAGGGAGAAGAAATATTACAGCACTGGGGTGGGGTAGGGGGCTCACTCCCGTTAAACTGAAAAGGAGGAAACACTAGAGATGACTCCATGTCATGCACCGGTGCAGCTGCTCACATGATGCTATTAGCAGATATGAGATGCTGGATTACTCACACCAGCCAGGTACTGAGCCAGCCACTCTGCTGGATATTCATAAGCAAGCCAATTAACACCTGAGATGTGTTCAAACTGCATCTGAAACGTTTACATATAAATATACATATGTGTCTATGTATGTGGTTTTGTGTGTGTGTGTATGTCATGTGTCTGTCTGTATGGATAGGTAATATGACTTTATCCAAGGCTATTGCTATACTGGCAGCCCATCACTCAGGTTAATACTTTTTGGTCCTCATGTTATCTCTCCCTGCTATTACTTATTATTAAGACTCTTGTATGCATATTATGTATGAAACCTAGCAAGCCAAGGATTAAACAAGGGTTAAAACAATGAAGGGTATTCATATTGACTTTTTTTCTTTCAACAGATTTTTCTTTAATTATATTGTTATTGTGTCTCTGTGTGTTGTGGCAGTCATTACCTGTTCCACATGCCGGGCTAACTGCATGTCAGGTATTAGAGATGGCTCCCGCATCATGCTGCTCAAGACTTGCTTGGATGCTGAAGACCAAGGGGGGGTGGGGGGGTGGGTGAGAACACATGTAAATACTTAAAAAGCTTAAATAACACAGCTTACACAAGACCATTCCCTGAACTGATACAAAAAACCTGTGTAAGTGACTAGGTGGTGTCAGTGATATATTGCTGTTAGTGAAGATACAGACAGCAAATGCCATATTTTACACCACTTACTCCGTTATGTGCAGTACACTCCCATGCTACTCAATTGAGTGGAAGCTCAGAGCCTATTGAGATTTTGCGTAGATAAATGCTTCACTCTGCAGAGCTAGCACACCATGCAGTTTATCTATGTTATGAAGGATGAATATTTTGCATCTCTCTCCCCCATTCAAGCAGCACTAACATTATAAATCAGGGCCACAAGCCACTGGATTGATTTTCTATTACCGCAAAGGCAAAATTCCCTAAATCATTTTTCAAACCGATTCCGATTAAATGGATTGTATCATTGTGTGATGAAACGGCGGAGGCATGCCATTCTAATGATATATACATACGGTCGCAACGGACGCGGTGACAATTCCCGGGAATGTTTCTATCGTCGGTACGACACTTAAGAAAGAGGATGTTAAGCTACAGTGAAATGGGAGTGGGGGGTTGTACTTGAGATTTTTGAAAGAAAAGAAAAAGCTTCAGATTCTGAATGCATTATAATTAAAGGGGAAAAATGTAAGAACCAAAGAGCCACTTGAAGCTCAGGCAACCTCCGTGATCTTGATCTTATGCACATCTTCATACTATTAACCATAAACTTGCTCCCACTTCCCTCCTTCTGCTTCCAGCTCTCTCTGAGGTGCTGCTCTCTGAGGTGCTGGTGGAGGAATAACAAATACGAGGCTGTGATCCTAGCACTATTCTTGCCGCTGCTAAAAGAGGCAGGGGAAAAGGCGCGGGGAGAGACAGAACAAAGCCCAGTCAGCACTCCTCTACCTCTGTAAGGCCTGCCAGGCACAGGCAACACCTTATTTCTCCGCTCATTTTTCTCAGAGATTGGTACCTTCACACGTAGATCCATACAGAGCTTGCTCGTGAAGAAAGAGGGTTATATTTTCCCCTTGAGTTAGGACACCTCGTGACAAATGATAATGGATAATCAATAAAGCGGGAAATATGAGGCAGCAAACTTTATGAAGCCAAGAGACATATTACTCCCCAACAACACTCGTTTCCCTTAACAAAGTCACTACTCGACTGTGCCTAATAATCTGAAAGAAAATCAAAGGACCCACAACCACATCAGCAATATTGGCAACTTATTCCACTTTAATGGCATTTTGATTGATTTTTTCCTCCTAATGGTAGTTTTATAGATTTGACGCTGCTCCTGCAAAACAGTACTGTGTAATAAACCTCCCTGAAGGCAAACGGTGGCCATTAAAGCTCTTGTCTTACTAGCACTCATAATTGGGGGTTGACCACCATCAAATTTTGGTGCCTCACACACTTATGCGCGCACACACATCGCAAGACATGTCGTTTACGCAGATTGCTTTCCAGCTTTTCATTTTGCCTGATGTTCCTCTGTTCATCTATCTGCAGGACGCGATAAGGGAAAAGGAGCTTTCTTTTCTTCCTCCGATTCGTGAGGGATGGGGTTAAAAATAGTCGTAAAAAAAGGGGTGACCTTGACGATGACATTGCGAGGTTTCAGCCATGCGCTGACCTGATGAAAACGGAAGGCCAGCGCGCTAATAAATCAGGCTGCTTTTAAAATGAGTTTACCCTAATGCTCATTTATCACCAGCCGTAATGCCATTTGCAGCCCAGGATCCGCCGCTGCGCCCAAACAGCCTAGTAAATAACAACAGAGCCTAACATCCTCGCATCACTGCAGCCTCCAACATCAGCATACATTTATTAAAGACGCCTCCGTCTCGCACACAAGCCACAAACCACCCCCCCCTCGAGAAACCATACACACGCACACACAAAGCCCTGCAGCGCAACTTAACACCACACAACAGAGCACTGTAAATACACACCAAATTTATTGTAATTGTCCCATGTCGGCATAAATTCTGACTGAGGTATCCTTATCTGAGGAAGCGCGCAAAGGAGAAGAATACTAAAGAGAAAAAGCGTCACCTCCTCTGGGACTCGTACACGAACACAGAACTGGTGTTTACGAAATAAATAAATAAATAAATAAAGGAAAAAAACAACAGTGCCTTTATCAGGCTCTGATGAAATGATGAATGGGGCAGGAGAAATGAGCCTAACCTTGCATGATTTCTCTCCCCTTAGTCCTATCATTTATATCTTCTCTCCTTCTCCACTAGGATGAAAAAGTCATTATCGAAGTCAAAAAAATTGAAAGAAACCTCATTAGGAGGCAACATTTGTTGAGGGAGGCCCGTAATAAACAATAATGGATGACGATCGTTATTGCCCCTGACACTGATGAGCTCCTATGCAAGTTTGTTTATTAATTAAAATAACCCACTTTCGTTTTTTTCCTTTATCTGCCCCCCTCCCCTCCCCTCCCTCCACTCAAGTCCTGACAACAACCCCCCCACCCCCCCATGGGCACAGTGCACAAGCCATTGAGCTGCGGAGACGCTCGTACATCAAACTTCATGGTGCAAAGGAGAGACGGGCCCTGATAACGTGCACCGCTAAAGCTGATTTTCCATGATGAATCTCGGAGCATATAAATTGGCTAATATCTGAAAACATTTACAGATACTAGAGGAATTGACTACTTGTGGGACATGATGGATGAGCCTCTCAGACCCTGGCGGACAGCTCTGCAAATCTCGCCGGCTGCCTAAAGCCCTCATTTGATTTTCCAATTTACTTCTTTTAAATCTATCCTCCCTCTCGCTCTCTCTGCCGGGGGTGGAGGGGGGTGGAGCGGAAAGCTTTCCTTCCTCCACCTTCTTGGCGGCGCTGGTTGGAGGTGCGGGTCGGAGGGGTGTTGTGAGCTGTGTGGGTCCCAACAGGGTTAGTGGGGCAGAACTGATCTGCCTGTGCCTGATTGTGGCTGATAGTGGAGAGCAGGTTGGGCCTGGGTCAGAGCTTCTCCCTGCACTGAGCCTGACTCCAGCTCCTCTGCTCTACTCCAGTAATTAGTATACCTGTCAAGCCAAGTGCCACGCGCCTGCTTACCTCACCCAACCGCCGCACGAAGGCCTCTCTGTTCCGCTCTGCTCCTGCTGCTAATGAAGAGGCTGCGGCTCTCATTATTCAAAACCTAAAACAATCTGCATCGCCTGCTCTACCTGCAATTACAGTCAATACACTGACGCTCTCTGCATCCACATAATGAGACGTACTGGAATCGAAACTTCGAGTTTTCAGCACATCGCCCTGCACCGGTGTCCATCCGTAGACACTGACCCCCCCGCACCCCCTCAGCCACCCGCGGTGCTGCGCAATAAAGCTCAGGTGACCAAACACGATATGACAATAAATCTTAAAAAAGTCCAATCACTTTGTTAGAAAGGCTGTAGGAGAGATCTAATCTCATGTAAGGCCTTGGGAAAATAGAAAAGGTCAAACAGCTCACAAAATTGCCTCCTCAAAAAAAGTGTATCTAAATCTAGCAGCACTTCAAATCATGTCAGGAAGGCACACACAGAGAGGGAGGTGGAGGAAGAGAGGCCTGAGAAAGAGAGCAGAGAGGGCAGAGAGAGCAAGAGAGCAAGAAAGAGAGAGAGAGCGCGCGCGAGCGCGAGAGAGAGAGAAGCTCTGCTAGAAGGTAGTAAAGCTCTATAAAGTAAGCAGCTAACTTTATAGAGTAAGAGGCTCACATACAAACAGGATAACTAGTGTCACATGATGGGAAATTAAAGCATGCAGATGGATTTTAAAGTGTCCATATTCAACATTTTTGCTTCATTTTCATCCACTTATGCCCACAATTAAAACAGTACATTTTACCCAACTATTTTCCAACTTCACCTTATCTCTTCATATTTTCAAACATGAATAGGCTATAGTTAAGTTGAAATAGTGAATATACTGCAATGCAACAGTTTTCATAATATCAAAGAAATGAATGAATTTCAAATGCCATCTTTTAACTCATTTAACTTTAAGTGTGTTTCAGTCTGGTGTTTTTTGAATGAGACAAAATAGAAGTCAGTCAACAAAGGGCTGTATATATCTTATATACCCACATTCTTCTGTATATATATACACTATAGAAGCTATTCATTCATTTTTGTGACATCATGAAAATTGCCGCCCTTGACATATATCCCCTTATGCAATTTAAATCGCCGTTTCTCATTAAAGTTAAGGATTTTTTTTTTTTTAGCTTAGAGTGCTTTTAGAATGAAGCTCAATAGAGAGGCCAGTCAGAACAGAGGTCATTTCCATTTATCAGCTTTAAAGTCATGGTAAAACCCTGTTTATTTCTAAAGGGCAAACAGAGGATAGAAAATGGTCATGTAAAAACATCTTTAAAAAAACTATAAAAATAATTTAAATAATACAAGAAAATGTAAGATACTTATTATCCATATATAGTTTGAATGGACTGGAGACTGAAGGATACATGTTGAAACTTTAACCGTGTTTACAGAGTATTTCATATTGAATAAAAGTGAGGAAAATGCATTTTTGTCACGATATGGACCCTATACCTTTTTGAAAGGTGTATTTCATTGCAGTGGTCCTTTAACCAAATTTTACTCAGGTTGAAAAAGAGTGACTGTAAGTAGAAAAAACACACAGAACGTGAAGCATTTATTTTTGCGATGTCTACTTTCTAAGACCAACCAGTCATTCTTCTTTTTTCTCTTTCCCTTTTCCCTCCCAGTAGACCCTCCCTTTCCCTTTAAACTCTTGGCAGAGGGGAAGCATTATGGATGTTGATATCATATTCAATACATGATGAAACTGCTCTCGATGTATTGATTTATTTACATGCACATCCAACCAATCCTGGCCTCTGCCTGTTTATATGCTGCTTTCACAGACTGTCTCTCTATCTCTCTCTCTCTCTCACACACACACACACACACACACACACACACACACACACACAAACAC
>JBBJLR010000001.1:26642973-26653831 GCA_037577145.1 Brachypetersius gabonensis
CATATAGACAGGAGGGGGAAAAGAAAACACAGGATGGGATGTAGCCGAGAACGGCGTCCCTGGTGTGTGCTTCATACGTGAGGCTGACCATCAACAACTCGGGCTGAACAGAGGGTTTCAGAGGGTGAAAAATAACATCTTTGTGAGCGTACCTCTAAGAAAAGAAGGTTGCCAAAGCATTAATTTACAATGATATGCACAGGCCAAGAGGTCAGTGCAATTAAATGGGCCATTAAATGGTCAACTGTCAACATGTGAACACTTTTTGGGGGGCTGGGCAGTGGGGGTGCTGGGCAGGCTTGGGTCCTCTACACTTCAGCCTTGCACCTGAACATTTCAACAACATTACTGCACAGTTCTCAGGCCTTGACCATCCCCTCCCCTGAAGCCGACATCTGTTAGGTTTTAGACGGATTACTCTCTATAATGATCATGATTACTCCCTAATTGCTAAATCTTTACCCTGTTAAGTTTAAAGGGAGGTAAACTGCCCTAAATATCTGTGAAAACATACCTGCTTCAAACAAAAGGGGGCAAATATGTTCAGATCTAGTGATAGGGTGGGAAAAATACTCTATTTTTTCCAGCGGGATTTTTAATTAATTCATAAAATATCATAACTTGATTTCCCCTACATTAAAATAAGCTCATGAGCACCCATGCAGATATTTTCACATACCCTAGCTTGAAGAAGGGAAAAAATGCAGGAACTCACTAACGCACATATGTTTGTAGTCACAAATTGCTCAAAATGTTTTAGTACGTGAAGTGAAAACCTTGATATGCACTGATAACACTTTTTCACCTCTTCTGACACCATACAGCTGAGAGACAAAACTGACTCTCTAAATTAACTTATCAATAGGGACCTATAACATGTACATCATTCCAATTAAACCTAATATAAATTCACCAATCAGTCATAACACCATAAAACCACCTACCTAATATTTTATAAGTCCCGCTTGTGCCACTAAAATAGCTTTGATCTGTCCAGACATGGACTCCATAAGACACCTGAAGGTCTGCTTACACTCATATTTACATCTTTGACCCTCAGATGGTGTGTAATGTTTAAATTCAAACGATTTTCACCTGGTAATTAATCTACGATACAGCTCTATGGAGTCAACGATAAACTTTTTATTACTACTGCTTGACTCAATTAGCTTGACTTGCAAGACTTTACATCATGATATATGTATTCTCTACTGCTGATAGACCCAGTGCCAGTATCAGAGCAAACACCAATCTGCATCGATATCAGCAAAAATACCTGCTTTCAGCATATATGTTTATTAAAGGATTATCTGAAATACTGCCGTTTCCCAGAGCAAAAAAGACACTACCTGTGGAAAATCCTTGCATTTTTTATAGAGCTTAAGTGTCCTAATCCAATGGTTTACATAAGATGTCCATAAAATACATAGTTGTTTTCCAGCAGGCATCTGTAGCTGAATTCTAGACACATTAAAAAAAAAAGAACTATGACAAGGCATTGGATGTACTCAGACCCCAAGAGGAGCAATAAGCTGTCAAAACGCTAAGCTAGTCATTATTTAACATGTATTTTTTATTAAAATTTTGTCATTAAATACCTTAAAGTTAAAAAGCATGAACGTTAAAACCCATGAGGTAAAAAATTGTGAAGGAAGTCTAATCGAATTAATGACCAACACAGACTAAATCATATTGAAAGCTATATAGATCAAGTATAACTTTAGAATTGCTTGACAACTGTATCAAAATCTAAATGTGAGGCGATCAGAGATTCCCACCTCGGTTACTTCACCTTGTTTGGTGCTTCAGCATTCAAAACATGGCCAAAATACTCTCCCAGTGGGAACAATCCAACAAAAACAGACCAGGTCAGATAACCAGTTCAGATCACTCCACTGTGTCTGAAGACTCTGAAGCTAAGGCATATAATGTGCCCCTATCCACCAGACAGACATTAAGATGAGACTTCAGCAGCCTTTGCCTTAATGCATATTCAACCTGAGTCCTCTGGAGTACTCTTCACTCACTCAGTTAAACACACAGCAACACAATGGGCTTTACAATATAGACCTGATCTGAACAAGGCCTGAACAAGACCATTATACTGCATATCACATCTGTTTATTCCCAACTCTGCTAAACCAGTATTCAGACATTGACTCTTTGTTGGGGGGGATTACCCACAAATTGATGCAAGGCACTCCCAAAGCCCATCTCCACCAAGCCAATTCAAATAGATTTCAGAGCTGTTTCAGGAACTTTCAGCACAATTGAGACTCGTACATCTCCAGAAAAAATAAGAGAGGACTGCAAAAATGTTCAGTTTCTCAGGTTTTATCTTTTATAGGTGCACATATTAAACTGAACAGCTTTGCCTTAGCAGTTGCCTTAGATCTGCGGAAAATATTTCACCTAATTTTCAAATAAAATTGTTCTTTAAAGTATAATTTTAATTAAAATGACAAAACATCAAAATAAGAGAAATGATGCAGCGTTTACAGAACTTGAATAATTGTAAGAAAACACATCTCTTGTTTGCTCTTTAAACTAAATGGCAATAATGAACTTTGAGGAACTTCTAGTAGTGTTTTACCATCCAACTGGTCTCATTGTGAGAGGAGCGTTTCGATTACAGCAGTGTTTTTATATGATTCAGGTGATCACTAATCAGTACCTCATAAAGCAGAATGAGGTGCTTGTGTAGGAATTGAAAAAACACTTGCATGGGATGGTTGTCATTCTCATAGAAATGCTGATTTAAAAATTAATTGCTGTGGTTTCTTTTTTTCCCAGAGCTGTATATGTGGCAGAATGAGACAGAGCTAATCCTTATTTTTGACTCTTCTCCATGTCCATTTTAATTAAACACCCAATTGCTCTGATGACCAAGTATGTATGCAAACAACGCATTCATATTCCACCTGTGGTACTCACCTCTAAGACCCATTTAAAGACATACTCTAGGGCTGGGCGATTAATCAAAAAGTAATCAAAATTGACCAAATTTTTCCAGGCCGATTATTTCGCTTACTTTCCCTTTAAAAACACTACCACATGTGGAGTCACGTGACCCCTCTCCGTTATGTTACGTTATCCCGACAACACGTTGAGCATGGAGAGCTTAAACACCGAGACAACTGAGCAACTTGTCAGTAAACTATGAGGGCAAAATAAATAAATAAAATAATTGTTCATTAATCGTAATCGAGTTAAAATGTTCAATTAACCGAGATTTTGATTTTAGGCCAAATCGCCCAGCCCTAACATACTCTACTACTTAGGAATGACTGCAAGCACTTTGATCACCTAAAATATTTATCTAATAAAATACATGGAGGAAATGATTAGGCCTGTTTATTTACATTGTGCTGACTATGAAGTCTGGCTCAGTTTACCTTTGAATGTTTTTGTCCTTCTAAACAACTTTGATCCGTTAAATTAGGACAGAATTACTCATCCCTGCAGCAATGAGCAATTTTATAGTGCACATAAAAGAAAAGACAAAAAAGGATCATCAAAACCTTCAGGGAGAATTGACTGGCTCACTTTGGCTCAGTCAATAACAAAGTCACAATTTATTCACGTAGTAGATAGATGTTAAAAAATGAGAGAAAGGTAGCGACATCATAGGCCAGAAAAAAGTCCAGCAAGTGCAATATGCCATCAAAACAAAGTTCTGCCTGATTTTATGGCTTTCTCTAGAAGAATGAAGGGGAAAAGGGTGAAAATGGTGCATAGGTACTTCAAAAACTGAAGATGACGTGGTTTACAAACCATATTTTTAGACCAAAGTCTGATTAATTCAGCAGATTATAAGGATTAACACATGGAAAAGCATAAACACATATTACTGAAGTAAAGTGATGCAGTATAAGAGGTGACAAATATTAATGGTGCTTTATTTAATAAATACTTAGGAAGATACTTAAATACTTAAAAAGACAAAAACACTACGACTATCGATTTTATTGATCACAGTGGAAACTGCTTACGCTACGACTGCACAAACACACAGGGACACAGGGTCAAAAACATTATAAAATATGAATGAAATATGAAATAATAATCTTTTTTAAATGTGATTTTTGTTGCTTTTGCTTACCAAGAGTAAGAGAAATAATATATCATGTATACTGAAAATGAATTAATGTTTTTGCCATATCAACAACCATAATGTAAAAAAAAAATTACTTAAACATGACTTAATTTGGTAAGATGTAGTTATTCTGGTCATTTAAAGTATTTATTTGAGTTAATAAGAGGCTTTTTACCATAAAGATTTAAAGAAGTTCATCAGGCCACGTGTGTGAACCTGAGATCACAATTCCCGCAATCCGTGCTCTCGGATTTACAACAGGAATGCACGAAACAGGTCAACCTACACTCGAGTGAACTATAAGCATTTAAACTGTTGTTCTTTCAAACTGGGCCGATTTGTAATTTCTCAGCTGAGCCATCGGTAAACGGACAGAAAGTCAAAGAAATAATGAGATCAGTGAGTGGAAGAAGTCAGCGAGAGGTTTTGATTACCCAAATACCACATCTGTAATGAAACTGTCCATTCATTTCAATTAGGGCTGTGGTTCTTGAAAAGATAAAAAAAAAAAAGGAAAAAGAAAAGGAGAAAAAAAATACAAATGACTGCAATTTGAACAGTATGCTCACAACATGTAGGTAAAATCAGGAAAGTGCTTTACTGGAATAAGAATGAAGAGAGCTCTTAGAAGGCCTTAGAACAGTATTAGTATTGCCTCTAGCCTATAATTTCAAACAGGGAAAAACAGAAGGTTCGCAATCAGAATAGCGCCTTGGAAATCATTCAGAACGTAATTACCCTTCTCTACAACCTCCGACATTCCATTAATATGCATGGGGCTGAAAATAGTATCAGAGCCAATTTGATTAAAATATCCCACTCAGACTGTTCCATGATGTCTACTTAACTCTACCATCAACCGAACAAGTTAAACCACAGCGCTCCGCTCACATTCGCAAACAGCCGCAGCTTTAATACACACACAAGACCTGCCTGTTGATAAAACAAAGCTTAAAAGTACTAATTGGGAATATTTCCTTTTCTGCAAAACTGTAGGCCATTTGGTTATATATTTATTTATTTTAGCACTATAAGCTATTTAAAAAGAAATTCAATAGGAGATTTGGTGTGTGTGTGTGGCCTAGTTCTTCTTAAATTGAAAACTCACCCATCTTAACAAATTATTATTAATAAAAAATGGCAGCGATTAACCTAATGAAGGCCACCTGGCTAATGATATCCGTATCATATGCTACAATGATAATTAGCAATTGCCACATCTCTGCAGAACTTAAGTGAAGCAGAACAAACACTGTTTCTAATGGCTTTAAGACAAGCATCGGAGCCTCGTCTGGCACTGGCCAGGTTTTGCAAGGTCACAATACATTTAGATAAAACTCTGATTATTTTAGCAGGTTATAAGGCTTAACATCTGGAAAAGCATAAACATGAAAAAAAATTATGACGTATAAAAGATGACAAACATTAACAGTGGTTTATTTAATAAAGACTTACGACAAAATCCGCAACAATAACTACGACTACTACTAATAACAATAACAACAATAATAATAATAATAATAATATTAATAATAATAGAGAAAACAGCTTATGCTAAGACTGCACAGACACACAGAGACAAGAACAAAATAAAATATTAAGTTAAAAAATATATAAATAAATAAATCAATTGTCCTAGTATTTCTCAATATCCTTTTCGAAGTACATCAGCACCACTAGCACTTAAAGAACGTTATTAGGAGAACCCAATTAGAAATCAGCAGCACTTTTTTTTTAAGCTGGAATGGACATTTTTTTTATGTTTTTTGCCCATTCCAGCTTACCAGATGTTACAAAAGTGACACCCTGTGATATACTGTGTATAGTGAAAATGCATTTAAGTATTGATATGTTTTTGCCATATCAATGACCAAAATACAACTCTTCAGATCTTAATGAATTGACCCAGTATTTCTCAGTTTACCTCCTGAGCACATCATCATCACTGGGTTTGGCAAGGTCACAAGGAGTTAAAGTGACGGCGGTGTTTACGAGACTTCAAGAAACCTTGGTTGCTCTTGATAACGTTTTTTGGTTTTTTTTAACTCTAAAGCGAGCAGTGAATGAGGTAAGTGCAGGCCACATATGATCTGCTTTGAAAAGCAGAGATGAAGAGAGTGGGTGGACTGCTTCTCTTCAAGACTTTTTTTTTTTGCTCTCCCTGCCTGCCTCCCTCCCTCTCTCTCTCTCTCTTCCTCTTTTACTTAAATCAATATTTTGCACCAGAGGAAAATACTTTGCTGGATTTGTTTTTGCTTCATGCTCCGCATATGTAAATGCCCCTAATTATACATGCTGATAAGAGCGGGCGAACATCTGTTTCAGCCCAAACAGCATCCGTGTGAAGGGAGAACGCACAACAGTGATAGATGTGACACACCAAAATGAAAATATAAACATGTATGATGGGCTGTGTACTTACATTCAACATGCTTCAAAATAATGAAAGAAACAAAAAAAAAAATCGAGTGTTTACACCACACTTTCTCTCTCTTCTAGCATATGGCAGTATGTGCACCGATATGAGGATTGAGGGCAGATACCACTGCTTAGTACTTTTCGTAGCAGATGCAATCATTTCTGAACGTAAGGTCAAAACTAAAAAGACTTATATTAGCATTAAAGATTAAGTTGTTTTTGTTTTTTCAAATGTTCATCTGTCAATATCGTTACATTATCCTTAATAGAGACAGCCCTGAATTACATTAGTGATCAAGTAAACCAGTTATATTTTTACTTGAGTAAATAATACATTTATAACTACAAACACGTATATACCACCTAACAACCCTAAAACTAGCTAACTGTAATAGTATTACAGCACTGCATTTAAAAAATGCTGAAAATGCAAGACAAAACACATGCAGTGTCATTTTTATTAGACTCATTGTAGAGGTGGTGGTGTGCAGGTAACTGTCTTTCATAAAATGAAAAAATAACGAACTAATTAAAAAAAAAAGAATTCACTGTGAGACTCGGTATACTAGCATAAAAGTCTAGAATCCTTTTTAAATTGACATCATTGTCACTGTTTGCCTTAAATATAGAGACAGTATTTCAAAAATGTCCACAGTAACAACCCTGTGGGTGCCAAACATTCATTGAATTTTGACATGTTTGGTAATAACCACTACCCATCATTTTCGGATTCTGGGAACAAACCATTATCCCGTTGAATCTGTATAAAAAAAGTAATAAAAAATCTTTTTGTTGGAAATCATAAATGAGAAACTCATGACTGTTTAGGGATCTAAATAAATGATGCTAAGAGGAAAACTTTTGATCCCAGAGGAAACCGCTTAACAGAACAATTTACAAATATAAATAAATAATACAAATCCCATTTATATCTGCCTAAAAAATCTCTGATTAGCTGCTTGAAGTTCGAGTGTTAAAGCCAAAGAAATGAGAAAGTTAGGCTGAGTTTCTCAAAAAGATCATATTACTGTTTCCCCACATTACAAGTTCATCTGGTGACCTCAGGATGCACAGATCCTAACATCACAGGGGGAGCACAAACTTCTGAGGAAAGCTTGCGCCTGTTTGCTGTATCTCTACATGCTTCTGTCTGCCTCTTTACAGCTTGTTGAAGGCGTGCAGTAGCTCTATAATCTTTTAAATAGTGCCTCAGAGGCTTGTAGGCTGTCAGTAGCTTAATGACAGTCACACAAACAATGACATTTGCAACACTATCTCTGCTTTAATTATGATCGTCTGTGAAAGTTAAGGGTCTACGGATCCTATGGTGCCAAAATACGTTACATTTATTATAGTGTGACCATTTTGCTAGATCAAAATCATCGTCATCCCTTTGTCTGCAAATCTCATGCAAAGTGGAAAGCGCTGCCGCCATTACCCATCAGGCAATGGGTGTTTCTTAGTATGACAAGGAAGCACATTAGGCCAACCAAATGTCTTCTCCCTCAAGCATGGCTGCAGATCCTGAACCATTCTGCACAGTTTGTTTCATCCTTCTTCTGCAATTGATCCCGCTATGCAAATTGATCCCCAGGCAAAAATCCCATACAGTAGCAGTCCAACTGTAACACACTCTGCAGAGCACGTTCACAGTCTGGTGTGGGAGAGGATGATGTGCAGTATTTCATTGTACTGAACACTGGATTGGTCAATGTAAAGTAAAGTGAGTCGTTCTGGAAATCTATCAAACAGCAGTTCTAAAAATCAGAATGAAGTGACCAAAACTGGTCAAATTGCACGTTTTGTTGATTCTCCACTTAAAAATAAGCACAGAGAAACATCATAAATGTGGCATCTTTCCTGCCAGTTTGTGTGAAACGTAAAAAAAGTGCTTATGGGAAACACTGTCCACTCAGCAGCCGTCCTGTACCTGGTTATTTACACTCCTGTCTTTTTAAGGCCAGTAAATCGGACACTGACTCGGTCATCTCAAACACATTTGAAATCACTGGTGAAACTAAAAACATACACAAATATATAGTTTATGGATCAAATTAGAAAATTAGGGCAGTCACTACTGATTACATTGGAAACCGAGTAATCTACCCATTTTTTTGATCATTTATCTTGTAATTGCATTGTTTTGTTTAATCATTTAAAACCCACCAGAGCTCTAAAACACACTTTGGAACTTCCTGACACTTCCTGACTCTTTACTGATCAACAGACCACATAGAAAGAGTATCATAAATGAGGGGGAAATTACAAATAAAGGTTAATTTTTTAAAAAAGGTAAGTGCTAACTTTGACTTTAAATCATCAGGGGATAGAAATTTGCACACAGCTGTGACAGCAGGACTGAAAAGAAAATGGGCATAAAAATGGAAACAGGTCATTCATTTTATCTGGTTATTTTGGCTTCTGCGCACGTGCCACTAATTTAACATAGTCTTCGCCACGATGGTGGGCTTTTCCTTCTTGTGACTATATCAGAAAAATGATAGCCTCTATTTACTGAAGGGCTAGGATATCTTAGGTCAAAAAGAGCTTTAACATCCATTTTTAACCAATGAACTCTCTCCTCTCCTTTTCCATGGGGGGGGGGGGGGGGGGTGGACGGACTGTAAAAAGTAGGCATAACTTTTTCACGACCACATCTATTTCCTTACACAACATGTAAAATTCAGCAAAAACACAGTAATCGTGCATCATAATGTCCAGAAGTGGGTTCTCTGTAAACGTATTCGTATTTTCACTAAACCAGTCACTTGACCCAAGAGCCCAAACTCCTGCGCTTACCTCAGAGCATTTCTGGCTGCCGACGCGGAGGTTTTAAGAGCGCTTTCAGCAGATGCTTTACAGCCTAATGTACTTATCTCAGCGAAGAATAACAGGGCACTGTATCTTACAAGGAATCATTTTATTCCAGTTCTACTGAATCAAGCAAGCTCCAGATGCACTCTCATAAACTAAGCAAAAGGTCTTTCTTGCATCCAAGTCCGTTTTTTGGTTTTGTTTTGGTTTTGTTTTGCCCTTGGCTTTCTTTCTCATGCCTGTTCAACGCCTGACCATATAAACAATCCCAGTTCTGTGATTAGGCCTTCCGTATGCCTGACAGCGCAGCCCCTACTCTGGTCTGGGCGAAGCCACAAGTCTAAGCTGCCAGATCTACTTTTTGTTTTTCGATGTGAGCCAGACGTGTGGTATTCCACAGGAGGGACGCCGGGGCCCTGGGCAGCAGCTCTGGGAGCCAGACTGGCTACTGGCTAATGTCATCACCGCATCTTCACTACAGTGACTAAGCAATCGCGCTCTAGTCAAAACAATGGCAATGACACACTTAGAACCTTCCAGCGCATTAAACTGGAAACAGATTGTAAAAATGCAAGTTTAGAAACATACTCCCAATTTAACAGGCAATTAAACATACTTATGGTAGGGTATTCTAGGCTAAATTACATCTGCAGACCATGGCTACATTCATAAAATGAGCCTTTCGCCATTATTCTTCACATTTCTGTGTAAGCTACACATATCTGCCTTTAGTGTGAACAAACCTGTGCCCTGAAATGACTCACTGGTGCATATTCCAGTCAAAAACATCACGTGAAATATCCACGCACATCATGGAAGACAGCAAATAAACAAAACAGATGCACAAATAGTTTAATAGAAGAAACTCAGATCTGATCATAAAAGAATTGAAGCAAAAATCCTTATTCATACAAAATCCTAATTTGTATGGCTTCAACACGACAATATTAATTGTCGATGCAGTCTAAAGTACGTCTTTACCTCTTGTTCATGACAAGAGAAGAAAAAAGTCCATGTTTTGATGTTTTTTTTAATGTTTAATACCAGAAGAGATCTTGTATGAAAAGGCAAAAATCCTTATTCATACTGAATCCTAATTTGAAACACTGCTTAACAACATTAGATTTTACTATCAAACAGTTACAAGTCCCTCTGTGCTCTGTTTCACATGAATGTGTAGACAGTACTGGAGTGTGGCACCTTTTCCAAAACAAAGTTTAACACAAGTAATAATGAATAAAAAGCCTGAACCATTACACCAGTCAAAAGATGTCGGGCACGTGTTGGATGCTGTAAATGTCCCCCTCAATGCATATATGTGTTGTGTAAAAGTAAAATATATATTTATACAGCCAGCACTGTGTCAATGTGTGTACTGCCACAATATATTATCATATTATATTTATAAATGGCTATATCACAGCGCGTACACACACGGATGAAAACGTGAGAGATGTATATACACACACACACACACACACACACACACACACACACACACACACACACACACACACACACACACACACA
>JBBJLR010000001.1:26653931-26670346 GCA_037577145.1 Brachypetersius gabonensis
CACACACACACACACACACACACACACACACACACACACACACACACACACACACACACACACACACACATATGTATATAAATTATAAATTAAATATATATATATCTCAAATAAAGGTGCTACTAATCATTATGCATTGGCATTTTTGTATATGTAAAGTCAACTCCCAACAACACATACTGGGAGAATGTGCACTACTTATTGGAAAACAATAAAAAAAAAATATGCCAGGTGCCATAGCTTTTCCATTTTGTTAACTCCCCCTCCACATTGTCAGCAAACAAACCATAATTATGCACTTAAATGTATAAAAGTGTCTTTTCTGTAGGGAGTGGTAAATGTGATTTATAAATGTGAAATTTAAAATGTACAATTTTTCTAGTGCATTACTACTGTTTTTGTCCATGCCAGTCACTCCATCACCTGTGTGTGTGTGTGTGTGTCCACAGTGTTCTTATATTCATTTATATATCCACTCTGTACATATATACATACATATACTCGTGTACATACATATTTATAGTTTACATTTACATACATATATACACACGTATATACATTAATGTTCCAAGACACAGGTCCACAAATTATATTTCTACATTGTATAGTGTACATTTAATACTGCACTGTTCGTATAGTTTTTATTCTATTCTACTGTTTGTTCATTTTTGCTGCTCTTGCCTTTGTACTGTCCACTTTCTGCAATGACAATGCTAATTTCCCACTTGTGGGACTAATAAAGGTTTATCTTATCTTGTCTTTAGTTGTATTCACTAAGAAAATCAACCAGACATGTAATTTCACCAGTAGTTCCCAAACGTTTTCAGAGGGCACATCTATACTATACTACATCAAAACTATAAAATAACAAAGGAAAAAAAAAAGTCAGAAATTGTGAGTAAGCTTGAAAGCGCCGCGACTAGTTAACGTATAATTCAGTCCTATTGGGTTAACAGGCATGTAATAGAGAGATAAACACCATAACTGCAATAAATAATCAATGAGCAGCCCCTTTTGCTCCAAACCCCAGCTTGAACATTACCATCGAAAACAAAGTGTCTGCAGCCAAGAAAATCAGCATATCAATGGCACATGCCACAACAACACTGGTCTCGGGTTTACTCCAAAGATCACGCTAGATAAACCCCAAATAACAGAGAAATTAACAAATGCTTGACATTTGCTCAACATCCATTATTCTGACACTTCTTCAGAATTTCAAAAGGCTGAGTGCATGCTTAATCAACATTCATATTCCCCAAGCGAGCCACTGGCACCATATTGCAGCCCGCCTCAGTGCTGATGAAAACGGCACATTAGGGCCCCGTTTTGAAAACGTGCAGGGACTCTGTGGGGACAAGTGTGCGTGCGCGTGCGCGCGTGAAAGAAGCAGGGCGCACACTTTCTCTTTTAAGTGCATCCAAGACCAGAGCATCTGCACCGATCCATTCTCTCCTCACTTCGCCCAGCCTGCTCTCCACACTCGACAGACATATGCAAAATGAGCTGAATGGCATTATAAAGAGGGAGTAATCATTACACCCCAAATTCATTCATAGCGCTGCGCAGAGGTCCGACGGAGGCCTCCCTCTCCTGGGACAAAGACCGGGGGGGAATGACAGTGGTCCCACATGATCCCACTCAGCCAGGCAAGGTCTCCGAGAGCCTGCTTTAATTTCCAATTCTAATATGTGTTGGGGAGAGAGAGAAAAGGCCCAGGACTGATGTCACATCCCGCCACTGGCCCATCACGCCCCCCGCTCCGATCTCATTGTAGTGGGGGCACAGACACTAGGCAGGACAGGCCGTCCAGGCAGGAGGTGTGTTGGATTTGCATGTCCCTCCATTGTGAGCAGGGGGAAAGTGACAGCACCGTGTCCAATTCTTTTCCCTTCAGAACAGCTCGAGCCCGGCAGGAGAGGCCAGGCTGACAGATGACTCCCAACATCTGTGTTACGTGAGCGATACAGATGAGGGACTTTGCATCCCCCTTGCAGCCAAACTCATACCCTCCTAGACAAAGCTCAGGCACCCGCTGGAAATCAGCTTTAAACAACCAGCCCAACTATACTGCTTTCCAGCAGGTTTATTATTAACAACGTTTACATGCACACCAATGGCTCAGTATTAATCTGACCCGTCATACTAAGCTATAAACATGCAAACAGCATGGTTCAGTTGTCATTCTTTTTTTATTCTGAATTCTTCACAGACAAATTGGCTGATGGTTGATTCTTATTTGCCTTTTATTATTATTTCTTTTTTAACCAGAAGCGCACAGTGTGTGCTAAATGAACAAATGAACAAATGAACAAATGAAACACTTTAGGACATCCAGCGCACTTTCTATTAGCTAAATGAACAATATTAATAATGATAATTCTTCTCTTAAATGGGCAAACCGGCATTTTACATTCATGGTGAAAAGCAGCCCGTTTAAACAACATCCAATAATGTGTGAAATCGAAAGTAAGGGGCGACTGGCTATTACGCACAATGAGCCAAGTGGAATTATGGAATTAAGCAGGTCAGGGGAGTCTAATCTTATCTGCAGAAATCCAGCAAGGCAGCAGGATTCCTTTCTAAAGTAGCAAGAGCTCATATGAACAACTGTCTGAAGAGTGGACCAAGCAATGACACAAAGGGTATCAGGTGAGCTCCTGCTTGTTTGGAATGAAAACCTGCAACCAAGAAAGCATTTTGCAAATACGACTGGAGCCCCTGTTACAGATGCATCAGCAATATAAAACTAATCATAATAGAAAAAAATTGGCCAATTTTCGATTGCAATCTTGAATTAAAAGCATTCAGCCCTAATGGTCTAGACAAAGTTCAGTTAATCTTAGCTTAGCCTAATTAAACAGATCCAGGCTTATATTTGTCAGACTATTTGAGACAGATTTGAACATACAATTGTCTAAACCTCTTGACTGCAAGTTTGGAACAACATTTTTTCATGCAGCCCTAATATTCTGACTAACTTTTAGTTAGTCTAAGCTTAGCCTAATTAAACAGATCCAGGCTGAGCTTAGAAATCTCCTTCACACCATCTCTTTGCAACCAAAAACAAACATGAGTCATAAAAGGCGAAAGGGCGCCGACTTTTACAGACAAAAAGACAAACCCAAATGCCATTTTGATATAAGACACAATTACATAATTAAATAAAAGGAGAAAATGGAATGCTGCCATTGGAGACTCGGGAGGATAAACTGAGGTACGTTATGAAGGGGGTGTGTAATGTTATACAGACATACTGTCGCGTATGTAAACAGGACTTTGAATGGCTTAGTCTTTCACACAGCTCGTGTAAACATCCTGGTTCTGTCCAAGTTACTCAGATTAAGTACTTAGTCATGCTATTGTGTGCAGGTAAACGTACTTTTTCAATCGCAGGCCTTTTCAATGTGGGGTTTATTTAAAATCTTTCTAATTACGCTGGTGTTATGTATCAGTACATAACATATGGAACAGTATTGTTCAGTCATTTTTTTTTTTTTTGCAAAGACGGCCATGGTGTCGATCTCCTTATTAAAACTAATCGGCTGAGAAACATAAAAATCTCAAGCTCATGGTTTCAGAGGCGTTATAAAGCCCGAAGGTATTAAAAATATTTGCTCCTCAAATGCATTCCCATTGTTGAGGGCATGCGGCAGCTTCAGCGCAGCCAATTCACAGCATGTGATGCATCAAAAACAGACCCGCAAAAAACAAAAAAAAAATGGTTGTGAAAGTAGAGGATGAGATATTCTTTCATTAAGTCCGTGTGGGCACATATTACAGATCCGTTCAGCATGGATAGGGGGTTGCGAAGTGTGACAAGGCTGGGAGATTGGAGGGATTCTCTGATATGATTCTGCGAGCATGGCATTCCCAGCAGGGACAGCCTGCATGAGGACCGATGAAGGACAGAACTCCCTGTTCCCCAGACCCCCAAAAACACAGGCAGGCTGCCTGTCTCCACTCCAGCACTGACTAAGGCCTTGGGCTTTCAGGCACAGAGGAGACGGCTGCGAGGCAATAGGATGGGTGTAGGGGGGTGTGTGGTGGGTTTTGGACGGGACTGCTGTGCCTCAACGCATGCTAAGAGATGATGGATGGCCTAGTCGATATGTTATGTCTTAAGAGCCTGATTTCCTGCCAGTCCAATCACTAACCCTCCAGAGTCCGGCTCAGCTGATTGGACAAGCAGAATAATTTTGCAGGCTGTGAAAACACTACCGCCATGCCTGTGTCTCAGGTTCTTAGATGCCGTTCAGGTTTCTGAAACCAGGGCCTTGCTGAGATTCTTTACACTAAGGAAACGCGAACAATAATACCGAGACAAATCAAAGCTGCTAAAACAAGCATTTGTTGCCATGTACAATCAGTCGAGAGATGTGTGTGTGTAGATTTCTTTTTTCTTTCTCCCCTTTCTCAAGCAATAACTTGGAAAAATACAGCACAAATAATAGTAGTTTAGAACAACTGCCTACACACAGATTTATTCTTAAAAAAAAAAAAAGTTTAATCCATGAAAATTAGGTCATATATCAGGGTAGTCCATGAGGACAATGGGATATAAAAAAGTGGCTGGGGATCGGTCTAGCACATATCATATTCTATAAAACGCTGACGCCAATAACAAAAGCATGTTCAAGGTAGGCTGTGTATCCCTTAGGGACCCAGTGCCTTATTCTAGCAGTGATTACAGCACTATGAAACTAGGAAGCTCCCAATTCATGCGAGTCTCTAAGTGACCTCTAAAGGAACAGGGGCTGACTCAGTGGCCTTGGGGGATTACATGTGTTACATTCAATAAAGAGCAGTCCCTCATTGTCAAGGAGACACACAAACAAAGTCATTAACCCTACCTTATACGATATATCCACCATAGCAGACAGCGAAGTGAAGCAATATAAACAAATAAAAAATTTAATATTTTGCCAAACCAACACATTTAAAATTAAGGCTGGGGGAGGGTAATTTTTTTTGGTGTGATTCTGAGCAAAATGCTGTAAAACACAGTAAATGAGATGCTAATTATGTTGCCTTCTCATGTCGGTCAAACGACTAGACTTATGTTGTATATTGAGAGTTTATGAACATATCTATTTAAAGCAAATTCACTGAAAAAATTATTAAAATCACAATTTTCTAAGCAAACGCTCCTAGGCATTTACTGATCATGCAAAAGAATGGCACTCAAAAACACATTTCAATACAAAATCATTAAACCAGTTACTGTAACAGCACAGCCTGTAATCAAGTTTTAAAAAAAGTCAATCACAAGTGTATGTTTCCCTGAAATGTGTCAGAAAAAGTATCTCATAAATCTGAAGAATTAAAAAATTCCTCACAATAAATAAACACTTAAAGTATAAACATTTATTTTCATTTCCTTTAAATAAATGACTGGCTAGCAGAATTATATCATTTACGTATGTTGTGTGTGCATGAAGGTTTGGCAATTAACAATTATATTTATGCATTAAACTGATCCAGGTTAGAAAAAAAGCTCATGTAAAAAGGCTTTTCTAGGATAAGTAACTGTAATTACCTCCTTATTTCTGAGGTTGCTGATATATGCAGCTTCACCAGCAAGTTCCAACACTTAATTTTGGTAATTTTACTGACTGAACATGAAACTGTGATGACAAATGAAACATACATTCAGAAAACAGCTTAATTACATTTATATTTAGTAGACTAAATGATTTACAATGGAAGTACTTTCTATTCCCTGCTTGGATAGACAATGGAACCTATTTTTTTCTTTATTAAAGTACATATTTCACCAGATCAAAGTACTATACCCTGCAATACGAGCAAACCATGGCTTCCTAGCTGCCCCGACAACAATGCATTTTATTTTGATGTGGTGACGACTCCAGTAGGTATACATTACATAATAGGTCCAGGCAAGATACTAAACTATATTGCATAAATGCACACATCAGAGGTAAACGACACAGTAAGACTGTGAAAGATTAATAGACAATCAAAATATGAAGTCTCATAAGCTCTATTTATGCCCACTGTCAAATAGTTCAGTGGGTTAAATTGTTCAGTGAGGCCAAAAACAATCTATTTTGATAAGAATTGGCTATTAGACAACTAACTGCCGAAGAGTAGAATGGTCGAAAGGTAACATGAGGATCTCCTAACTAGTTATTAAATGCTTTATGATCCTTTGTCACATACACTATTTAACAACTATTTATTTGTCCCTGAATTTACCTGTTTGACTGTGCAATAAAGGTATTAAAATTTTTTTATTACATTTAGATAATAAAAATACATAGCACAAATATATTCCAAATAAACATTAAAATTAAGATCTGCAAATGTAACAGAAATATAAGATCTGCAGAAGTAACAGATCATTTATGTACTGTAGGGAAAAAGGCACTAGTATCTCCTCAAATGAAATTCTTTTTTTTTTTAGATTCACAAATGTGATCCTATAAACTTCACAAACATCCACCAAAAAGTTAATAGTGGTCAGATCACAAAACGTATTGATGAACGTTTGGAAATGTGCGGAAGTGCAAATTATAGCCATCTGAGCAAGTACAATAACTGTAGGTTCATGTTCTTTGAATGGACATCACTGTTTTCGCTTCCAAGTATGTTACAAAACCATGAGGGGAAAAAACACAAAGACCCATTTTGCTGTACACATTTCCCCACGTCCATTCGAATAAGGAGGTTCTGTTACGGGCACAGGCCTGCATGGTAGATTTGAGAAAGCTCTGAGGAATCACCATGAAAAAGAGTCCTCTGAGCTCCATGGAGTGGTCAAGGGCCTTCAAATCTTCTTTGTTACTGGAAAGTGCAATGAAGCATCATTTGGGATGATTTTGGTGTTTATACACACTTCTGAAACTGTACTGCACAAGTTTTACCAAATTACGTATTTGATGTTGTCCAGATATCTAAGCAACTGATACATGGCCACACACAAGTCGTAATCATATTTCTGTATACAGATGCAACAAACAAAGAGCAAGAGAACTCGCAGTGTGATCATGACACCGTTACTGCAACTCGAGGTGCTGTAGGTGCTAGATATGCAGCATCCTGATCATAAACTATAATGCTACGACCTCTCTTATGACTACAGCACTTTTTCTCTGTATAAGCCATCAACGGACTAGAGAGTGACCCAGATCAGCTTTACCGTGCAGGACTTTTATACCAAGAGTAACCAAAGCAAACAGGATCACAAGGGACTCACCAATTGTCTGTCTGTCTGTCTGTCTTCACTATACCTCATTGCATGTCACCTGCCTCTCTACCTCGCTGTACTTCAGTGCCTCACCTGTCTCTTTACTTTACTGCACCTCACCTGCCTCAATATATCTCAAAGTGCACTTTATAGTGCAAAGATGTACTGTTCCCAACCATTCCTCTGACCTCAATGTATAACCAAAACAAAAAAATGTTTTCCCAAGATGATAACTGTAATAAATAAACACTAATTATTTTTAAATTAGCCTGAGACAAATTTTTAGGACTATGGAAATGTAAATGCTTACACTGAATTTAGGGTTTAGTGATGCTTTCTCTCCCATCAGGACATGGAAACAAACAAGAGCAACAAATGAGATACACTTCTGGCAACAGGAGCAATGGTAGAGTCTCACTTTCGCATTTCTGGGAGGAAAAATACACACCTTTAACTTCAAACTTCTTAGTGCACAACCTTACCAGTGAAGACACGTCTGCACATATTCACAATTACTGGGTTTTTTTTTTCGCCAATATGCAAACAAATAGAAACTGCAAGCTAGAACATGCTGGAAATGCCCTATTTACATCTCTGTACAGACCATGTACTTAAGTTCACTTAAAAAAATCAACATAACATGCAACATAACATGCAATAAGACCCAGGGTATATATATATATATATGTGTGTGTATATATGTTCTATGTTTAAGAGGATATAACTGTTTCTCAAATAATGCCACAGTAATGATCTTAAACAAACAGATGGGTGAGGTGGATCAACAGAGAGATGAATGACTAACTTTCTCAGTGAAATACTAATCCAGGATGTCCAGGATGAGATGCTAAAGCACTTTATATTTATGGCAAAGTGTGAGTGGTGCACTTACTTGGGGAATCTGTCCTTCAACATCTTCATACACTGCCGAGTGGGCCGAAGCTGCTCTGTGAACTTTGCTATGGTTCTGTATTCTGCTCTACAAATCTTCATCTTGCTTATGTGTACCACCTTCAGAAGCAGAAAGATAAGGATTAATTGGCAGTCCCCGCATGCACAGAACTCCAAATATACCACAAAAAACACAGCTGCATAAGTAATAACACCATTAGTATTTTACGTTTACAGCATTTGGCAGATGTCCTTAAGCAGAACATAGATGTATGTAACTATATGGGTTCTTAGTAGAAAGAAAAAAAAAAAAACACTCAGTAAGCCTAGACTGAAAATTAAAACCTGCTAGAAGACTAAGATTCTACCAGAGACGGAGTTAGTCCTCCATCAGGGCCTTATGATAGATGTTATGCACTAAAAAAACAGTAGGGTAGGTTTGTGCAGGAGTATGACACAGTTAAAGCATAGGACAGCATAGGACTCCTTCACAGTAGATTGTTAGAACGACAGGGGCACAGTTGCTTTAAAGCCTACTAAAGCAAGTGTTCAGATTTACTGCCAGTCTATAGAGAGAGAGAAACAGAGATACATACACAGAAATACACACTAGACATGGAGCAGGAGAGAAACAGACAGAAAAAACATACACAGAGACAGACATAGATAGGTATGGGTACACAGAGACAGAAAGAGGTGTAGAGAGAGAGAGAAACAGAGACAGTAAGACACACATACACAGAAAGAGACATGACAGAGACAAAAGAGAAACACAGCCTAAGCAGTTTCCTCTGGGACAAATGTATTTATTTGTTCTGATACAGAGAAAGAGATATGTAGATAAAGAAAGACACACAGAGAGAATGAAAGATACAGGGACATACATATACAGAAAGACACACAAGGCATAGAGACAGATACTAAGAGAGAAAGCCTTTCATGAAGTAAAGAAGCCGTATGAGCAGAACGATGCACTGGACAGTCTTCTCAGCACATCCTTCATGTTGTTAAGTGGTCATTAGTGGTCTATGTGTGTGTTATACTGGTGTGTTTTGAGTTTAAATTGTTTATAAACACTACAGCTGTTAGCAGCTCGGCTAAAAAACACCCACCGTGCTAAAGAAAGAAGGTGGAGACAGCACACTCCTGCAGGGTTAGCGCCCCTGTACCTCCAGCAACTTTTACAGAGTCTTATATCAGCCCTCCTGGTAAAACAAATCTCTTTAAAAACACCGTTTTTAGTAGAAAAAGGAGAAAATAGACGAAAATATTCCTGCGTTGCTCCCGCGAACAAGTTGAAAGGCGGGCGTCACCAAAAACCCCATCTCTGATTGGCTGAATCCACAGTCCCTGAGTATGGCAAAAACTGATTGGCTAAGAATGACAACTCCCTATAGGTGTTCAGCAAAAGTAAATAAAGTAACAAAACGTTGAGTTTGGACTTCAGTTTTAAAACCTCACAAATATTCCCTTTTTGATGCCTTTCAGAGGTTCATGTAAGACCTATTTATAAATCCTCTTTCACTGTCATCTTTTTATTTAAAATCTTGAAAAGGAGAAGAGAAAGAGAAAAACAGAGTAAATAATAATAGCAAACAGATGTAATCTTCCTGTGTTTGGAGTCAGTTTGACCCCATTAAACGTTTAATATCTCTAAATAAACAACGTTGCTTCATATTAAATGACATCTTATTTAATAGGTAAACACAAAATTTGCATGTTTTCACTATCACGTTCATATTTTGTACACCTGTATTCTGTAGGGTCAGTTTGACCACTGAATGTTTAATAAAAGGTTTTACACACATTTCTTGCTTGTTTTGGATGATATTAATTAAATATACAAAATTTTACATATGTTTAAGCCATAAAAAAGACAAGAGAGAAGGCCCACAGTAATTATTGATAACTTACAGATTTTATGCACTACTTTGTCCTAAATGCTCTTAAGGAGATCAATTTTTACATTATTAACATTATTATCATGACACTCTTAATGTGCGTCTCTTTATTATTTGTGTTTATTATGTCTCTTAACTGTGTGTGTGTGTGTGTGTGTGTGTGTGTGTGTGTGTGTCTCAATCAGGAGGCGTGTGGTTGTTTCCTGGGAATTCTACCTCTCTAAATAATCACTGAATGACAAGACTGTGCAAGGTAGGTAGAAAATAAATCAAGTAAGTCAAGATAGTGTTTGTTATTTCAGTGGTATACACAATAAACGGTGAATTGAAGCAACACTCCTCTAGGACTGTGGTGCAACAAAAGAACACAAACAAAAAACACAAAGTGCATGCAGGACAGGAATGCGAGAGAGTGCAAAAATAACCCATAAGACCAACAGTACAATAATCTAATTATCTAATTACACAATCTAATCATAAAAAAAAACAGACAAATATTATTTGACTCTGGAAGATCTGAACATGCTAAATTGCAGCGCTACCTTGCATATTTTGTATTTATCTTATATATTTAATACATGTGGATTAAAATTGTGTATCACCATCGACAGATATGTGCATGAAAAAATACTGAATATGCATATCAACCCACCAATATCCCTGTAATTCCATAATGTGTGTAAATGAAAATATACTATATATATTATATATTGTATATATTGTATAGTATATATTGTTACTATCTGAAGAAAATCCCATATCTCCAAAATCGTAACTACAGGAGGAACTCAAAGCATTCCTAACTTTCAAAGTAAAATCATGCAATAATTCAACGTCAGTTTGATGTATCTGTATCAGAACATTCATTGTTACATTTTGCCAAGAGTAGCTAAATATAAATTGGAAATGGAAATAAAATAAAGGAAATAACTGTATTCACTCTGACTGTCTTGTTATACAAAATGTGTATTTTTATAAATAATGCATGCATGAATAAGAGCTATCCTTTGTATGGGTGTAGGGACATCTTTGTGATGAATATATCGATGAAAAGGTTCCAAAATTACTTGAGAAAAAATGAACATTACAATTACATCTGTTAAGATTGTGTTTTCATATAAGGTTTTATATGTTAAATAATGCACACACATATATAATACACATAGATATTATTTACTCGTACATACATATTTATATACATACGTACATAGATATATTTTATATACACACATATACGGCACACACGTGTGTGTGTAAAAATATATACACCTATAATTAAGAAATTCTGAAAATTAAATGCCTGAAGAATCAAATGCATGAGCTTAGAGCTGGATAAAAAATCAGAACAAATCATTTTGTCAGTAAACTGGATTGCGGTGCAGCTCTGGGGATATTCTACTGCAGGGCTGCGACGGGAGGCTCTGCTGAACCTGTTGTGAGCTGTGTGTCGGCGCTGGAGCTGAACAGATAAAACCGCGGGGTCTTAAGGCATTGTTAGGCCGATTGGTATGAAAGGCTGAGGTCAGGCAGGATGAAGCCCGTTTCCCCTCGCAGGTACCGGAGAATTGGAGGCCGGGGAAGCGGTGTGTGTATTAGGAAAGAAGGGATCAGTGTAGTGTGATGGTTTAAGAAGATAAAATCAAAGCTGTGTAATAGCTCTGAAGGCAGGGATCAGAGGTGGCGGGTTTGGGTGTGAGCTGGCTGGAGAAGCTGTGGCGAGCGAGCACAGCCGCTGGAAGGAGGAGAGGGTGAGGGGGGCAAAAGACAGACAGAGAGAGAGGGAGAGAGAGAGGAGGGGGCTTCTGAGGCGGCGTGTAAACAGGGCAGTGGTACACGCAGTGCTGTTAACCAGCTGTGAAGCCTGCACACAGTGGGAGATGAATTTGCAAAGGATGTTTCCCTCTGATATCCAGGAGACGCGCCACTGATCTCTGCTCCGCTGCTCTCGGCGCACCATTGTAGTGCTAAGCGCTGCTCTTCTAATGGCACCACTATACCTTAATGCCTGGCACGCATTTACATTTGCTCGCATACGGGGGTGGGAAGGTCACTTCTGCTTCCTTGGGAATGATTGTTTTTGTGTTTGGGACCATAAATATAAGTGATACAAAAAATACAGTGTTTGTGGACAGGTTGTATTTAATGTGTTCTTCCTTGAATTTTAAACTATCATTTAGAATTTCAAAAAAAATATTTATAATTCTATCAGTGCAGGGAAAAATGTGGGGTCATATATTACATTGATATTGTATTCTTAATAAACAGATTTTTTCGTATATATTCAGAATATCTGTATGTAGATAGAAATAGATGTCTCTCATTCTCTCTCTCTCTATATATATATATATGTGTGTGTGTGTGTGTGTGTGTGTGTGTGTGTGTGTGGATATGGATATTTATACATATGTGTACATAACATTTTATATAATTTAACATGTGTGTATTGATATAGACTGATAGATTGCTATCTATATCTATTTATGCACATATTGTGTATATATATTCTTAACATTCACATTCTTAAATCGACTTAGTTACCCATCATGCTCTGTTAATAATGACATATGGCCCCGGTGAAATTCTGCAGTGGTCTCGAATGGTGAACTTCTTCAGGGGTGAGGCTGTAATCCTGGGAATGTCTGCAGTAGATTATTGGAAAGTGCGTCCTTAACACACATTACTAGGCCATGAAATCACACGGCCATATTTTACACCATTAAGAAGAACACTTTGCTTTGCAGAAGACTTTAAAGCATTCTTTTTTTCATTTATTTTATTAGTGTTTAATGAATGTAATTAGATGGCAAGTAATTAAATCTAATTGTACTCTCAGTGCCCCCCATACTCACACACATTCCCATTGTAAATTGCCTCAAACAACATGTGTGATACGGATAAATTTATTGGATTAATCGGGGATAGATAATGTTTTCGGATTGTATTTCATACTAAACGAGCGAACGCTGAAACAAAGGCTGTGGCGCGAGCTCATTAATCTTTGTCAAAGTGAAGCTCCAGTGCAATTTGCATGAGCGAGGTGGTGGTGCTGCAGAGCAGCCGGGTTGCCAGAGTTCTCCCTGATTTCTCCAAACTGTTAACGGTGCGTCAATCAGGGCTATCCCAGTGCGATCATGTCTGAGGAGACGAGAGCGCTGCCCTCTCCTCCTGCCCCCGAAAGCGTTCGTTTGTGCTCAGCACTAATTACTCTGACACGCCAAAGTTTAAAGAGTGCCGCGGCCTTACAGAGCTCTGAGCAGCTCTCTGTTGTTTTCTGGAAGGGCCTCGGTTCCTTGAACAGTTTGCTTTTAATTTCGAGGCTTCTGTGGCTTCCTCGCTCTTGTACAGCGAGGTTCGGAAATGATGACTCACAAAAGCCAGAACTTTTTTTATGTCCTTTTAGGTCATCCCAAAGAGGCTTTAACTGATAATTGGGATGGCTCGTGATTCAAAGAGGTTCAAAAAGAGGCGCCCTGATATCTCCCCACACTGAGCTTTAATTATCTCATCATCGACTCAGAACTCAGAATGCGGAATCCACAGAGCGAACATGCTGTTGTCTCTTGGTCTTTGCATGTCTGTGTGTGTGTGTGTGTGTGTGTGTTACTGCTCCATGTCTGGCCTGCCGCTGCCTCTGTCGCCGCCGCTCACGCTGGGCTCTGCTCGCCCCCCATTCCTAATATCCTGGAGGCATTTTTCTCATTATCAAATATTGTTTGATGTCTTTGTTTCTTGATGATTAACCGTGGTCACCAAACACTGGTCTGGATTGTTTAAAATTTAATTTTCATCTCTGAAGTGCCATCCGACTGGTGGGGACGCACATATTTTATGTATGCTATTTTTCATGCCGACGTGCAAGAGGATGCAATGGTGTGGTTGTAGTGTGTGTGTGTGTGTGTGTGTGTGTGTGTGTGTGTGTGTGTGTGTGTGTGTTTGTGTGTGGGAAGGTTTGGTGTTGGGGGAGAGAGGATAATGCCTGGTAATTTTCCAGGAGCATCATTAGAGCATTTGGAATGTGATTTATCATCATTGTGCTTGTCTTTTTAAGCCCAGTAAATGAATATATGGCTGCACGGTGCCTGACGTTAAAGATGGAAGCGTGGATTTCCTCACGGAGATGATATTTCTTGATAGCCAGAGTCAAGTTTTCTGTCCCAGAAAAGATTTGCATTGAAATCTGTGCATGTGGAGTCGTGACCTCTGTTCTGTGTGCAAAATTAAAAAAAATAATAATTTTCTTGCGGTCAGACTGGCTTGAATGTGGGAGTCTGAGTATGGTGGCTCAGTGGATGGATGGATGGATGAATGGATGGGTGGGTTAAGTCTGAGATTCATGATATTTATGACACTGTAAGCAAACAAATAGGGAAACAACACTCGGCAGTAATGTCACTGTGTCAAAGCCAAGCTGAAGACTTTGAAATATCTGCGTCGTCGAGGCTGAATGGGCGCCATTGTATCTGCCTAATGACATTATCTAGTAAAATTTGGAGAGAAAGAGAAATGGCAGAAATGAACAGCACCATTGTCTGCCGTGTTATTTAAACAAATTGCGAGTGAAAAGGGAGCGAGGGGAAAGAAAGAAAGAAAGAGGGAGAGAGAGAGGGAGAGGGAGTGGGAGAGGCAGAGGGAGAGACGGCTTGGTAAATGAAAGGTTACGCTTTGCCCCGTGTGTTTGTATTGTCAATAACTGGAGAAGGCTGTCAAGAAAGTGGAGAGATAAAGGTCAATAACTCTGACAAATGTGTTTGTATTTGTACACTCCCGCTGATAGCGCCTCGGCGCTCGAGCCCGTGTTTGACACTCCACAACAATAACACAAATACTTCTGCTAATAATAGAATAGTAATTATTTTAGCAGAACGAGAGGCGACCTGTAGACACGGCTCGAGCGGCCTGCCAGACGTCACTCAAGTCTATCACGTGAAAATGAAACACGTCGGATATTTGGGAAGGTGACGATGAAGTGCAAACAGACGAATATTATGTCGCCAGATTATTTTGTATATCCTTTTTTTTTTTTTTAGTTCCCTGCCTGAATAAATAAGACCAGAAATTCTGAGCTGAGCTGAAAAAAGGGCCTATCATAACAAATTCCCATCTCTGAAAAATGGTATATACAATATGTGCTGTATAATGATATGGTGAGGAAGATGCTCCTGCTGTTTTCAGATAAAATGCAAGATTTTATTATTGTTATAATAAGAACAACATCACTTTCATTGTAAGTAACATTGCAAGTATTAGCTTGAATCTTTAGTTCTGACTAAAAACTGCCTCAGTGAATCACCTCCTCACATTTGAAGTGTTTTTGCTGCATGTTTTGTGCGCTTAAGCGCACGCGAAGCACATCAGGGAAGGCTGTTTTAATTGTAGGATAAGGAGGTATGTTTAGTGTATGTGCTCTGTTGCTATAGTGACACAGAAACACTGGACCTTTCCTGACAGTTTTATCTGGTGTATGAGGCAAAAGGAGGTGTTACCTGTAACGGTCAGGCCACGTGCTTTCATGGAACGTCTTGTCTTTTGTGCATATGTAAATATCTGTGTTGAGCAAGTGTGTGTGTGTGTGTGTGTGTGTGTGTGTGTGTGTGTGTGTGTGTGTGTGTGTGTGTGTGTGTATCTGTGTGTATGTGTCTATTAATACATTAATAAAACACACACACACATATACATACACATATACATATATACAGTTTTTAAATATATATATATAAACACACACACACACATTTATACATATAATAAAATAAGGCTTTGGTTTTGGCACTGGAACTTTAATGTCTACCGTCTGGAAGTTAAGAGAATTGAATGCATTATCTGTAAACTAACATTCTTTTTCCACTATTTATTTCAGACTTTATATAATATATAATTCTATTGGCCTCAGTGCTGCAACTTTCTCTGTGCTTAAAAAAATTCAGGCGTGGGTTTATTTTTAAAAACTTTTCCTAAGGTAGGGGAGAAAAAAGCTCACAGTGTGAAAAGGCGTCCGGTTGTGTTGTGAGCGGAAACATAATATAAAGCGTACTTTTAGTCGAAATATTAATTCCGCAGGGAAAGCCGGATATTTCCCCACCTTCTCCTTTTCCGTTGTTGGCCATATTACTCTGTGGTTTACATTTCATGTGATTATGTAAATGCGGAGCTGTTTCTGTGCATTATGGGCCGACGCATTGTCAGGATCTTTTGTAAAGCAGTCAAGTAGCTATTTCTGTATTCTTCTGTTTCTGAGAGTGCAACAAAGAAAGTCTTTTGTTTGCAGCTTCCATGCACTTCTCCTCTCCGGTTTGTGACTTGCTACTGTCCCCTAGTGGCTGCGGGCTCCTCTCCTGCTCCTGTGTGTGTGTGTGTGTGTGTGTGTGTGTGTGTGTGTGTGTGTGTGTGTGTGTGTGTGTGTGTGTGTGTGTGTG
>JBBJLR010000001.1:26701803-26712769 GCA_037577145.1 Brachypetersius gabonensis
ATATAAACAATACAAATTAACTGTATATTGACAACAATTAAATGTCAGATATGAATCTATGAATCTATCTATGAATCTAGTTTCCACTCATGATTGTCAAAACTCAAATTATTGTATTGCAGCATAAGCATTTTGCTTGGTTTGAGTTTTGTTTTTCCATAGTTTTATTCACACAAACTATTTTTAACCAATGAAACTTCCACACATTTTTAAAAAATAAATAAATGTAAAAATGAAGTAATTCAGTGTGAAATGCTCTGCTGTGTGACGTCTGAAGGGTTAAATGGCTCCCTCACATAAAATGATCAGTGAAATTATGATGCATTTCCTGTTTAATTTTAGCACGTCATCGGTTGATTGATATATCGGTCAGGCCCTGGTTCATAGGTGTGTTTTAGATCGAAGAAGGTTCACTTTCTGATGCTGACCAAATGTCTGAAGGCCAGGAGGGACGAATCTGTCATGTGCTGCCATGTTCATTCAGACTTGCTCTTTGGCCAGAGTCGCTCCTACGATTTATTCACTCTGTGCATCTGAATCAATTAATGCATCATATCCAATATCACAAACGCATTTCATCGTCCACGTTTATAGGATGGAGGGAAAGGCTGGGCCGGGCCCGGCTCGCCGTTTGCTCGTTCTCTTTGTGCTCTCGGTGACGCGGTGTTTTGATGATGAGACGTAGATGTTTAACAACCACACACATTTTATTTATGGTGTATTTCATCAATGTGATTTGTGCCGTATGTCACGCGGGCCAGCGCCGGGCCGGTCCGGTTGTGTGTGCGGCGCGGATGGCTGAGGCAGTAAAACCAGGCTTGGCTGTGATAGCGCTTTAGCGAGCCGAGCTGTCCCCTGAGTGCTCTATAGTGCAGCGCTGCTCAGAGCCACGGCTTGGGTTTCACGCTGGGCCTTTCTGCATCCAGCACTTTATGGACATGCTGAAGATAGACTGGCCAGTCAGTTTGAAGTTCACTATGGGGAATACGGCGCGGTTTCCTACTGCACGCAGCCCTTGGCCTCCTGTCTTTTTTTATTTTTTCCTTTTTCTGAAGAAGACACCCCAGATAAGAAGCCTGCGCTGCATTGTTTAGTTTTCACTAAATATGGCATCTCCTTGCAAAACCACAGACAGAGATGATCAAAGAATGTAAGCATGCCTTTTTTAAGCGAGGTCACTTCCACCGCAGGGGCAATATTTCACAGTTTCAGGCCCTGGATCGCTCAAAGAGGTTAAGGGCAGGGAAAATAAGCATAGCAGCATGTTTTTCTTTTTTTTTTTTTTTTACTCCAGACCCTTACCATTTCCTTTGCCCCCTGAACCCACTCTACCTCCACCACCCACCCCCCACCTCACCTCACCTCATTTTTCTTTTACTGCGTCTAATGTTAATGACTCTCACACACTGGAATGGTGATTGACGTCAATTTATTATCAAGGCAGATAAGCTTTGGGCCCGGTTCTTGGGCCACTGCAGTCAGACATTTACAACACCCAGAGTCCATAGGGCCTGTCAGAGTGACAGGACAGCCCAAGGCAAAGGGGTGCTAAACTTTCAGATGTCTTACACACACACACATACACACATAGACACACACTTATACTCCATGGGAGAGGTTGTGCAGGCCTGCGTTCGGACTGTTCCGCCAGTATTTGTCCCTACATCTGGCACTGATCTGCTGCTCCTTCCAAAATATTTTTCTTCAGCTTGGGCTGGAGTATTTACACCCTTGTAACATTTTCTCCAAACATCTCACAGGTTTGATGTCTAGCAAAATATACCAAAAGCCATGGAATATAGAACTTGTATTCTGTGGACTATGGATTTTGTATTCTGTGGACTATGGATTGTGAGGTATTTTGGCCATAGCCGTGCTACAGTAAAGCTGTATTAATTCACTGAAGAGTGATTTTCATATTCATCTCTGTTTTAAAGGACCCATATCTTCTATTTCACATGGAGTGTGTCCGAAATTGCGCACTTGCGCACTTTTAGTTCACGATTTTAGTGCGTAGTGCGCTCACACTGAAAACCAAGCTAAAACTCAGTGCACTGAAAGAACCCGGATGCTGCACTGAAATCGGCCAGAAAACGCAGTGCGGAACGATGGACACGTAGCGAAGGGGGCGGGACTTTCAACATGTTTTCGAGTTGAATAGTGGCGGCAAACAGTGAAATACAAGCCCAAGCGGAGGCAGCTGGTTCGTATAAATGTGAGTAATGTTAATAAAGTTATTTTACTGATGTACACTGCGGTAAAACCGGCAGATATTTTGGCGGCTGGAGAATAGCGAGCAAATGTTAGTCCGTCACTTCTGCCATGGTTCGAATTACAGGGGGTACTGGGGGGTACTGTACCCCCCAATCAAGACCTGTGACCCCCCCAAAAGAAACAAAAATAGCAGTTTGGGGAGGTTCTTAACAGTGTTATGAAGGCAGTACCCCATAATTATGGAGGGGTAATTCACACTCTGACTTCCGCTAAGTGCAAAACGTGAGTGTTCCGTTTAGGACAGAACTAACCCACAGCAGTGTGCACTACAGAAGGCAGTGCGCACTATGCACTAAATCTCAGTGCACTGACGGTAGTGCGTGATTTCGGACACACCCATGGTGTCCACTTTAAAAATGTTTTATTTGCCAAAGTTATTTACCCAGCTTCTTTGTATTTCATAGACACTTGTCACTATATGTAAATATATATAAATGAGCTCTGCTCTGATTCGCTGCTCTGTATTACACATCCTTCAAATAGAAATCCAACCCGAAACATTCCTTATTACTTTATTGTAATGTCCAACTGCTCTAGACAGAACAGGTGGATATTTTCAAATGCTTTTTTGTCATAACAAAAGAAAGCAATTTAAAATTGAATTAATTCAAGCTTTCCCAGCTTAGTTTCCAAATATGGACTGTGTTGTTGGTATGTATTCAAACACTTTTTCTATAGAAAAGTGAGGAGAATTCAGTTTACGATGATTATAGACACTCTAAGCTGCTGAATTGCGGTGCTTTCTGTGTTAGTATTTTATTATTTGTGGAATGCTTTGCGAAGTAGCTCCTTTAAAGGCTGCTGGAACTGTGGAGATGGAAGCACTTTAGTAAGACAAATCCATCATGCTGTGCATGAGGTCATCAATTCCACATTTCCGCCTTTTTTGGTGAGTGGAGGCGGACCTGAGCAAACAGTCCCTCTCCCCCTTTGCAGGAGGCTGGGAGGACTCTCCGCTCGCTCTTTAGCCTGGCGGGGCAGTTTGGGCCGGTGCCATGCAGACCTGCCACAGCTAGACAAGCATATTAAGGGCCCAGAGAGCAACAGAGGGCTTTTGTCCGTCACAGCACAGCAGGCTTGCTTTGGGTTTCTATCTCTCATTTCAGTGGCTCGCCAGGCCCCATGGTATGTGCTACACATCGCACGGGGAGAGCAGTTCATCTTGTTGGACTTCCAGCTCTTTTATTTGTCAAGGAAACAATCTACTGTTGCATGCTGTGCTCAAGCATGATGAACATTTACATTTCGTTTAATTTTTCCCTGCTTTTTAAATATAATTGCATAATTACATTTGTGTAATTACATTTACATTGGAGGATCACAAAGAGAATAGCTTCATTTTTCAATACCAGTGCACTTGTAATCACTTCTAAAGTGTACTTTAACCACTTCTGCTATTCAGATGTATGAATTTTTCAAAGAATATGAGATGATTGTTGAATAGTGTTAAACATGAGCGATCTGGAGGTGCTCACATTAACATAAACTTAAGCTTAGGATTCTCATGTGTTATGGATATATTGCACTTTTAATAATTTCAAACAAGATGAGCATGTGCTAATGTGTTTTATTTTACTGTTTAATATACATAACATTCACCTTTTAACCCACACCATGCCTAATAATGATGTACTTTCACTCAAATGCATTGAATTTAGCATAAACACAGACATTTGTGCTGCAATTTTACAGTTTTAAAGTAAGGATGTTGGCCATACGTAAAATTTATTTGCAGTGCTTTCAAGTGCAAATCAGATCAGACGAGAGGTGATTATCAGTCAGGCTCATTTGGTGCTAGTTTTTATTTTCTGTCATGTCCTGGTCTTGGTGCTGCTGTCCACCACACAGCGGATTGAAGCATGATCCCAGCTTAATACACCAATAGGAGTCCTTGGGCAAGACTCTCAATGCTACAGTCACCTACACATGCAGAATATTACAACTGAACTGTAATAGGAGCTCCTAACAAAGACAAACCTGTATATGTGTCAACATACAAGTGCATTAAGGATTGAAAAGTTGGAATCAATTTCCTTCTTACATCCCAAAACAGCCATATTATACAGTAACTGCATAAACCATGTAGGTATATAAGGTGTGGCGGGTTTAAATCAATTAAAACCACATTTTAATTGTTGGTGATAACAGCAAAACCCAGGGATTAACCAATCACAAAGTCTCCTGCTTATTATTTTAAACAGCTTTCTCGTTCTCGCTATAATTCGTCTTCTCTCATCAGCTTGTATTTCTTACCCAGGCGCAATACCCTCCGCTTCACATTCCAGCAGCAGTAAAAATTACCACATTTGTGTTGATACAAGATACACAGGATCAGTGTGTCCCCGGGGCAGATAGTTGTGGTTGGGTGGGGGACATTTCCTTGGATCTGCGGATTTGTGCTGGAACATGCAGGACTAATCACAGCACCTGTGTTCTTTATGACATAGCTGAGCGCCACATGACCAGACGGTGCTTTAGAGCGGGCCTGAAGCGGCCTGGACCAATCAACACCTCCAGCTGACCCCACATTAACCCAAGCAAGACAGAGATCCATCTCCCAACCTCTCCTCGCTGAAGGTCATTACTTAAGAAGTTTATGCCGCTTACAAACAGAAGGACAAACAGGTTCTTACGCGAGAAAAAGGTTCTTAATGATTATAAAAGCGAAGAAAAGAAAGTGTGGAGGAAAAAAATAAAAAGCACGCTGATGATCCAGCCCTGGTGGAGAGTGATACCACATGCAGAGCTGCTTGTGTATCTGGTAAATATTATTTTGAGGTGATGGCTCATGTCCTCTCCAAAGCGGGCCTCTGAAGAGCATAATGTGGAACAGAAGGGCAGTGTTTCGCTCATTGTCCGGCGCATTAACCCCAATCAGCTTTGGGAAGGCATCCTGACTTCAGAGGGGCTGGGGAGGGGTGAGAGGACCAGAGATAGGGCATCTGGCTCAACATAGCCAGGATTCCTCCCCTTCTGGAAGATTTAGTCTGATTGGCTCATATTTTATGGTGTGTACTTTGATACTCCTGGGGCCAGAATTGGAAATGGTTTAAGGATTCCTTTTTTTTTCTTCTCTAAGCTGTTAGCTCCGGGCCTGTGGCCCTTTATCACTATGCAGTGAAACCTGACGTTTGTCCGGGGAACCATCATTCGCGATTTTGGCAAAGACACGAGATGTTAATTGAGCTCCTCATTTAATGAACCCTTTGTGTCTTATTGCCTGTCCTTTCTTGTTTATCACGAACACTTTAAAGTGTTGAATAAAGTTTTATGTGGATCTTAGAGGTTGAGGAGACTATTTTTAGCTTCATACCAAAGCTATCACCAGTTTTAGATTGTTTTCTTCATTGTGTATTTAATTCTACTTAAAGTACCTCTTCCCTTTAATTCAGTTGAAAATACCCAGAATCGTCACGTGCCAAAAGCAACAAAGTTGAACAAAGTTTCAGTAAAAGATTATGAAGTTTTTTTGTGGATCTTAGACACTGAGAGCACTATTTTTGGCTTCATAACAAAACATCACTAGTTTTGGATTCTTTTCTTTGTTGTGTGTTTGTTTCAGCTTAGTTTTGTCCATTTTAAGCATCTTTTTCCTTTAACTGAGCTGAAAGTACCCGTCATTTTCACATGCCAAAGGGTTTTATGTGTCCAAAGATATCACCCATTTTGGATTCTTTTTTTCTTCCTTATTTTTGTCTATTTTAATCGCATTGTTCGTTTAATTCAGCTGAAAATACCCATGACAAAAGCAGCATAACATCTTCGACATGCCCATTACAACTTTTCTTTGTCACAGAGTGGATAGTTTGCATTACAGCTTTATTTCTGGTCCATTTCTGAGTCCACTGATGGTTCCTCTCAGTAAATGCTCCAGAGACAAATCCACTGTGTGTACGTGGAACATGTCATTAATCAGAGCCCCCGGGCTCCCATGTCTCCTCATACTTCACGTCTGTCCCATCTCCACAGGCTCATTCTCCAAATGTCAGCGCTGATGACAGGTAAGGCAGCCCCGAAAAGTCAAAGTGCCACTGTCACTTTTCTGATGAGCATGCCCTGTACGCTTTTAGCAGCATGCATATTCATCGGACCTCCCTCCGCACTCAGCAGCGCCCATGGATGGGGCCAGTGGGCGATTGTATTCCTAATTACATCCCCCTCTCATGCCCTCTAAGACCCCCGTGGCACCAGTGGAGGTTGAGGGGGACGCCAAAGTGCATGCCAGGGCTCGTCATGGCTGGCATGGTGATTGTTCTTATAGCTCATCCAGCACAACTTTATTCCAACCTCCTAAGGGAGTCCCCTACTCACTTTTTTCCCCATGACGGAGCGCTTGTCATCTTATCCTGTGTGACAGAATGGCCTTGTAGAGTGCTGTGACTTATCCTGACTCAGTGATCTATCGCTGTTGTGTGTCAGGTCGAGCAGCCCTGCATCAAGCGGCCTCGCTCATTCACATGGTTAAAAATAAAGGTGCTGGAACAGGCTCCACTGGAGCCTTTTGGTTCTGTAAAGAAAATTTCGATAGATAGTTCCTTAAAAGTCTCTTCTTTAGTGAACCAAATCACTTCTTTAGGGAACTGAAAGTGGTTCTTCCAAGGCATAGTTTCCCAACCAGGAGCTCATATACCCCTAAGGCTTTGTGGTGATACTGCAGGGAATTTGTGACTTTGATGGAAATGTCACTGTCAAATAATGTGTGTGCATATATATTTATATATATATATATATATATACACACACACACACACACACACACACACACACCATTTTGTATTTTTATTGACACACAATGTGATCCTGTTTAGATATCCCAATGTGATATACAGACAATTGTAATGTATTATTTATTTAGTACTTATCCATTCCGTTTTATCATATGACACTTATGGTTCTTTGTTTGCTAGTAGGCTAAATCATTATGCATGGGTGCAATGTCTTAATCACACCTTAATGCTTTGAGGCACTTTCTAATAAATATGTGTATGAGTATAAGTATTGCTTTATTGAAAAACTAGCCTGCAAAGTTTATTTACCTATTGCTTGATTTAATATTAACGTACTTAATTAGAGGGTAATTTAGGCTGAAGGGGTTCAGTCCATACAAAACTTGATGGAATCAATGTAATACTCCTTTTATTTTTGAATGTAACGACTTTTCTTTATTGTTGATTGACAATGCAAACTTTCTTGAAGGACCAGTATCCTTCACATTTCTTCTTTTACCCATAGAGGTGAATTGAAGATACAGTTTTATGCACCAAAACCACCCAAAATTAATTTTTAATTGATAATTTATTTAGGCTGTTTTTATTGCAGCACTGTGTCTCATTCAAAAGGCAATTCGAGCTAAAACACTCATTGTAACATGTGCTGTTGGCAAAATAGATATATGTAAATGGATATATGTAAATGTATTTGCTTTTTTGTGACAACTGATTCAAAAAAGACCATTCCATTCCAGTGAGTTGTACATTTCTTAACTTTCTACACATTGCACTGAACTTTTGTTTTATTAAATAAGCAATTCTCCTTGATATGAGGCCTTTAATATAATGTGATTAAAAAAACATCAACAGCGTCCCTCTGTAACAGAGACCCATTTGACGATGACCGCGCTTTATGGGGCGGCAATCCATCTTTTTCCCCGTGCTCTCTCATGCGAGAGGACACGCTGGAGCATGCATCAGTGCTGACACACCAATATCCGCCTAGCGCCCCAGAGGGGCGAGAGGCTTTGGCTCGACCGCAGCCCTGCCCCTCTTCCTACTGACTCTGCCCTCAGCGGACCCAACACCAGCGGCCCAGCACACACACTTCCTGTTAATGCTCAGAGAAGTCAGTGAGAACGTTCACACCAAGCTTTAGAGTGAAGATCACCACTGTCACTGGTGCTTCTTGTCCCGATACATCTTTGCTATAAATGTGAAATTCACATTTGAGACACATCAGCATGTTTCATGTCAACGTATCAAGTTTTATGTCCTTAGGGCCTTCATATGGACCAGATACAAAACCACAGGCTCGTTGACTGCTGCCTGATCTTCATATTCTCCACTGTTTCTGCCCTCTTTCTTTACACTGTAATCTGTCTGTCCCTCCGTCTGTCCGTTCAAGACTCTTCGCATTGCCTTAATGTATCATTTAGCATGGACATTTTCTCTTTCTGTCTCTTTCCTGAGCAGCATTGGGAGATTTTTGCATGAAAGCGTTGCACCCTGACCCACACCCTTCCTAAGTACTTTTACCCTACCTTGAACGTTTCGTGAAACTCCGGCGACCCCCATGCCGGGGTTAACTAATAACGGAGACGTTTGTGAAAGATGTTTCCCGAAATTTAACGGAATGAAAAATGTGTTTCCTCCTGTTTTGCACAGCCTCTTTTTTCACACTCACGGTAGTTTGGCAGGAGAACGGGGAGGCGGTCGCGAGTTTTCCTGGGCTCTTGGTGTGTGTGTGTACTGCACGCCAACGCAGCAAGCATAGCTAACATAGCCGCCCCCTGCAGAGACTGAGGATCCACCTGCGCTGGGTCTAATGAGCAGAAATTAAAAACAGACAGTCTCTTGATAGACACTGGGTCTGAGGGCACATCCTCTGCAGCTGGACGCGGCAGTTAAACACCGCTCCGTCTCAAGGACATCTCTCACAAATGTAGCGTGAGAGGAAGGATTCCCCAAACTAATGGCAATTCTGTTCAAAGAGAAAGAGTTTCAGCCAAGCTGGCGTTCTGCTTTTGCTCTGCCTAGCGCTGGGATGAATTTATGGTTTTATTTGCCAGTAAAATACAGATGGTCACCAAAGACCATCTTTTTCAGTACATTTATATTAACACTAAAAATGAAATATGTGCATATATTTCTATTCTGAAATTAAAATGATGAACAGATTTCAGTGGACCATATTTACATTAGTAGGTTTTCCTGTTTACAGTGTGGAGGACGGAAGTTTTCTGGCAGGTTTGTTTTTGTAATTTAATATAGTACTAGTGCATAAATCCACTTCAGATTTACACATGCATTTGTACTTAGATAGATACGTAGACAGATAGATAGATAGACAGACAGACAGACAGACAGACAGACAGACAGTGTCATGATATGGGGCTGCTTCTCTGTAAACAGTACTAAGGAGTTCCATGCCAGCGATTGTGACTGGAGTGATGCACCAACGAATGTCAGAGCAGAATTCCATCTCTAAAACTGGATCAAGGAGAAGATGTACGTTTCAACAAGACAGTAGCCTGAACAAACAGCTGAAAAAACTCAAGATTCGTTTCTGAGGAAAAAGGTGAAGGTGCTTGCGTGGCCTCGTCAACCTCCTGACTTGAATCGCGTAAAAAATTTATGAAGGATTTTAAAATTGCGAGTCCATCAGAGGGACCCTCGTAAACTTGAGCAGAGTTTGCCGAGAGGAATGGACCAAACCTGAACCCACAGAGCTGCTAAAAGTAAATCAGCTTCCTAAGGCCTTGAAACTTTATGTAGGTCTTGAAACTTAATTGCCATTAATCTGTATTGTCCATTTTTCCATGTGAATTTCATATCACGGCTATAAATTCATCTGTATGCATTATTTATATGTTTTAGTGACAAGACCTTATGTGAGTAAAAAAAACAGGCGGAGATATGCACTAGAAGTATATGAATTAAGTAATGAACTCTCCCTGAGTAATGAAAGACTAAACAATCTTCATTTTGGTTTGCAGTCATTTTCATGTGGCAATCCAGCTTCACGTTAAAAAAGGCTGTTAGCTTCACGTTAAAAAAGGCTGTTACCTTTCTTTCTTTCTTTCCTTCTTTCTTTCTTTCAGGGTAGTTCTCTGTCAGACTTGCACCGTGGAGCAGCACATTGATAATTGTCTGTCAGAATCAGAGGCTGTTGACAGACAGCTCGTTTGGAATGTTGCGTGAAGCTATTTCACAGTTCAGTGTCAAGGTTGTGCTGCATCAACCAAATCCTCGCTAATCTCAGCCTGCAGTCAGCTCTACCTGACAGGCAGGAGCTCTTGGGCGGGTGGGCGGCGCGTTGACGTGTTTTCCTCCACCACCGCACTCAACACACGCATTTCTGTTGGCCTTCGCTGGCACGGACACGCGGCGCTGAAAGGAGGTTTTGACTTTTCTGCAAAAGTATTTAATGCACAGCAAATATTTACGCCACCGTTCGTCGCGCGGAAACAACACACAGACACATGCATTCTCAATTAATCAGCCGTTGGAAAACAAATGAGCATGGCAGGGAAACGCAGGGGCCCGAAAAAAGACAAGTGCACGAGTGGCTCCCGGAGATAGGCCTCCCAGAGCTGATGTCCTGGAACACGAGGCTGAGGAGCCTTTTGTCTCCAGTGGGCCTTATTTCATTTTTCTGCAACAGTGATGTCACCCAAACACGGACGCGGATCATGTAAAAACAGTCGTGCTCGGGGTGACCAGGCTGAACCCTGCTTTTGTCCAGCAGTAAATTCAAAAGGCAATCTGGGGAAAACACAATATCTTCTTTGTCAGCACTGAGGGTCTATATCGCTGTGCCTCAGGATATCCCTTTCCCGAGAGGAAGTATTGCTCCCCCCTCGCTTGCTTTCTCACACCTTTTCGAATGGTAAAGTTATAATGAGTGTGTGTGCGTGTGTGCGTGTGTGTGTGTGTGTGTGTGTGTGTGTGTGTGTGTGTGTGTGTGTGTGTGTGTGTGT
>JBBJLR010000001.1:26712869-26723104 GCA_037577145.1 Brachypetersius gabonensis
GTGTGTGTGTGTGTGTGTGTGTGTGTGTGTGTGTGTGTGTGTGTGTGTGTGTGTGTGTGTGTGTATGTGTGCGTGTGCCTTTCTTATCATGTCCTTCCAGCAATCAAGTGGCTCTAGAATTGAAGCAGATCTGCTTCTCATAACACTACTTTTATTGCAAATTACTGCAGTTTTAACACAAAGTGCAATAACTGGCTATTTCATTATATGAGCTGCATCAGCAATCATGTCATTTGTGGCACAGTTATTTCATAAACAGTGTTCATCCACTTATGATGTTTAAATTCATGTTTGAGTCCTTTGCAACGGGTTGTTGAGTGCCCCCCGACACTCACAGTTTAATACACAATTACTGTTTGCTAAATTTAACCACATTTTAAAAGTTGTATTCATAATATGTACAATGAGAGGTTAAACTCAGCAAAAAAAAATAAAAAAGAAGATTTACACTAAAATATGCAGGAAAACGCCAATCCCCAGTTGAGGGAAACTAATTTTCACTTTCATATATTGCATACAGCTGCTGCCTCATTGTTTTGTGCCACATAGTGGTACACGACCGGTGGTGGCACGCAACCGTGTAAACGCTGGTATGGCAAAATCAACAGCTGGAATATGCTTCAATTAAAAAAATGAACATCTAGTTTGTTCTATCAAATTTATTCTATAGAAGATGATTGTTGAAGTTGAGAAAAGTGAACAGAATGTTCTGCTGGTGCTGTTTTTTCTCTTCTCCACCGAATAACATCCAGTTTACTGTTTTCCATCTACTGCTGGAATACTGTCAGTCCGTCAGTCCAACATCTCTGGATCACAGCGCTGCCAGTCACTGCTGAATTTGAGATGTGGAATCACAGCACCATGTTTTTCAAGCAGGAGGAGAGATGGTTCGACCAGTTCAGCAGGCTAGTGATTCAAAAACACAGAACAAAATACAAAGCAATGGCATCATACACTCATCCTGTCAGTGATGTAATAGCACACAGAAACCTGGGTGTCTATGCCTGTACCTGAACGTGTGAGTGCCTGTGTTAGTGATTGTGTCTGAGTGTATGTATGTGAAAGTGTGCCTCTGATTGTCCTAAGTATGCCTATGTTTAAACGTGTGTGTATATAAGTGTGCATATATTGCTGTGTATGCGCACGTGTAGGTGTGTTCCTTTGTGTGCGCATATGTGAGTGAGTGAGTGAGTGAGTGAGTAAGTGAGTGAGTAAGCGAGTGGTTGAATGGTTGAGTGGGTGAGTGGGTGGCTGGGTGAGTAAGTGAGTGAGGGGTGAGTGAGAGAGTGGGGGTGTGTGTGAGTGGGTGGGTGGATGAGTGAATGAGTGAGTATGAGAGTGAGTGTGTGGTTGAGTAAGTGAGTGGATGAGTGAGCGAGCGAGTGAGTGAGTGGATGAGTGAGTGGGTGTGTAGATGAGTGAGTGGGTAAGTGAATGAATGGGTGCGTGTGGTGTCATGGAATGTTTGCTATGAGGGTGAGGGACCATGACCATGCTGCCCCGGCACCCAAGGAAGACTGAGAAGCCCCAGGAGGCTGCGAGACCCGGCGGCCCCATCGGAGGCCCGGGAACCCTGACTGCACACCCCAGGAGGGCGGAGCGCCAGCCCCGAGAGGCGGAGTGGGAGGCCCAAGAGGTGGACCCCCACGTCAACGTGACAGGGTCCCAGTAGCCCGAGGCGACAGAGCACCCAGCCCCGCCAGGAGCCGGCCCCGCAGGCGCAGACAGAGCGCGGGATCCACCCCCCGTGAACCCAGAAGCTGCCCACCAACCGGGGAAGCCCACCCCTCACCGGGCAGAGCCACCCCCCAGGAGTCGGGTCGACAGGCTCCAGCCAGCGGCCCAGGAGCCAGCAAACGCCCTCCCCGCCCACCTAGCCACCCACCTGCCTACCCTGCCCCCTTAACCACCCACCTACAAAATCTTAACAAAATCTTATGTGTCCCCCATCCAGTCAAAATTGTCACATGTCACCCATCAGCATGACATTTTGGCCATATCATTTAGAATTAGAATTAGAACGGGTGTTTTCTATATCATCACTTTCATAAAAAAACATTGCATTTTTACATGGAGAACTAGATGTCAAAATTTCATGAATAGCTACATACTTAAATCTTGTTATATTCACTTATTTTGAATGTTAAGATTCTTCTTCTTTCTCCTGTAAATTAATTTTGTGGTGATAAAAGGTTTTGTTGCGATAGTAACAGCATGTAAATTGTTATGACTGGCTGCCTTTTTGTCTCATTAAAAAAGCACTCTAGGCCCACAATGAGATTTCCCTAGGATGCGCCATTTCTGTGTCTGTAGTTTTAATTGATAATGAGGAGGAGAGAGTCGGGGTGAGGAGGAGACAGGCGGAGCAAGGTGGGGGTCGGGGTTGGGGCCAGCTTTCGGCCATGGTACCATGCGCTAATGTTTACAGTGTATGGCTACTGCGGTTTTATTCGTCTGTTTTATTCGTCTGTAGTGAGATTCGGGACATTTCCTTCATAGCCAAGCTATCGTACCCATTCTCTGATCATCAAGTGGTGAAATTCTCTGGGCGGGTAAAGCATGAGAAATTAGAGGTAACCTTTCCAGATCGCCAAATTCCAGATCAGGCAAATTCCAGATTCCAGACCTAAGCTGTCGTTCTCTCTATGCCGGAGCAGAATGATCAAAGCACTTTTTACACCTTTCACAATTTCTAGCCACTGCAGGACCATGGACAGGCAAGGGGAACTCATATTAAAAAATCTCATAATGTGAAATTTTCATGTCATGGGACCTTTAATACCTTGCATTCCGTATATAGGCCATATGAACTGTGGAGTGAATGGCAAATCCTTTGAAATCCTTTAAAATCCCTTTCAGAGTAAATGAGTGGGGCTAGTTTTGTGACATCACAGAAATAAAAATGAGCTGTTTTAATACATTGTATGGACTGTGAAGCGAAAGATAAGTCCTGGAACCCATAAGCTGCAGAAGACTCTTATTTGAAAGAACGTGACACGTGTCCTTTAAGCTTGTAGAGGCGCATCGTTTGTCGCGCATCTTCGTACAAAGAGCCGTCCACTTTTCCGGCCTGTGGGGGGGATTTCCTCTGTTGGAAGAGAAATATGAGTGATGTGTGTGTTTGGCGCGGTGGCCCGGAGGTCCACGGCTGTGTATCGTCTGACAGTAGAGACCCAGCCTGCCCTGTCTCCCCTCCTGCTCTGTACAGTCCACATGTTCGTCTTCCCTCTCCATCTGCCTTTTCGGCCGGCCATACAAAATCAATAGCGGCTCCATTTGCCGTATCATTGCCACATCCCCAAACTCCGGATGGTAATGATGCTACGATAACCCGCGGGGTGAGATGTGTAGGGCAGATTTTAGACTGATCAATACCACTGATGTGCATTATGCGTTCATTTTGCTGAGAGTATCCACCCTGCTCAGCCTGCTTATACCACACTATATGGCATCTCATTTGCAGCCCTGTACCTCTATGGTTTCCACGTCTCAGCAGATTATAAAATTGAAGCTTTTCTGCCACGGAGCCCTTCTGTTTAATGGAATATGATATAACAGAAATGACAACAGCACAGATTTCCTTTAATCCCGGCTCCTGTGCTTCAAGTGCGTGCTCGGTGGCGGTGCCTGGTGGCCTGCCCTCGGTCAGCGGCGGGCTGGATGACTCGAGAACCCATGACATCACTCCACTAATGGCTTCTCCCTAAATGAGCATCCTCACCTTGGGGAGATTTTTGCCAGGGTCCTCTCCGTTATGAGCTTCCCTGACAAACACCACTTAAGCCCAGCCTTGTGCTTCCTAAACACGTATTTAATCCCCTCATTAAAGATATATGAAACTAGAAATCAATGGGGGCTCTGGGTTAGATCCTCAAGCTCCTTACCGATGCTCTAATGGCTACACGCTGTTCGACATTATATATTCCACTTAGTGTCTATATACATTACAGTGCTGACTAGAGAAGTCCTGGCTATGGGTGTTTAATCTAGGTGAACCTCAACAACCCCGCTAAAGCCACTGAAAAGGCCATTAAAGGTTTTATTTATTTATTTGTTTGTTTTTTGTATCGAGATTTCTGTGAAACATTCATATTGACAGGCTCTGGTAATGTAATGGTATTTAACTTCTTAATTCTAACTTTTTATAGTTTTCTGGTTTAGAATGAAATAATAATGACTCACTGTAGGCCATACCTAGTCCTTGCTAACTTTAATTAGATAAACTTCATTAATTTGTTTATTTGTTGGTTCATTAATGAAAAAAACAAATAACTTAATATATACGCTCTTAAAAATACATAGACTAAGAAAGATAGAAGAGCCAACTTGGTGTCCTAAAGAACTTCTCTGAACCCTTCTAACCCTTAGAACCACATTTTGCAGACTGTGCACATGGCTATTTTAGGCCTCATAACCCAGGAATGATTTCAGTTATGAGTATGAGACACGCTCGCCCTCTCTAACTGTAATGGTGGTGAAGGAAAGGATTAGCAAGTCACTGCCGAAAACATGATTCAGTCCGTACCCTGTTATTCAATCTCTGTTTACTCTCGTTAAGCACCACAAACTGGGTGTGTTTTTGTCCGGAACTTTGTGTAGGGAGTGATCCAGAGCACTATGACACATTAAAGGTTCAGACAGAAAAAGTGAGATCCTCTGTTTAACCCTGAAGTACACATTAGATACTTATTTCTTGTATTTATGGAACGGCAATGATTCTATAGAGGGTTTAGCCGTTAGAAATTCAGTGTGCACCAACCAAGCTAAAACCAATGAATCAGCACATCTGACATACATGGGACCTGCATGTGTGTGTGTGTGTGTGTGTGTGTGTGTGTGTGTGTGTGATGTGAGAGAGGGAGGGCAGGACGGAAGCTCATGGAGGTTCCCTACATATTTTACTTTATTAGCTCGGAGGGAAACTTGCACCTGATTAATACATGAACAGAAGAACAAACTGAAATGAACTAATAATAAATTAAATACTCTTTATTTTTCCATTTGTAATTATTTCTAGTGTTATAAACAGCTAATTGTGAAGTCAGTCTAAACTGAATAAAAATCAATAAAAAATGTCCACTTTATACTAATCAAATTTTTTCATGTTTCGAAACTATAGAATGAACCACCATTTTTTATCAAAAATGTCCAAATTCAAGAAAATATGAATATTCTGTTAGCATTACGGTTCAACTAATGGGATATCTGAATAACTTCACCTGAAAATAACCATGTCTTGCAAATGCACCATACTTTTTCACTGTAAAGCAACAAAACTATGGAGAATTAGGAGAGGATTCCCAGGGCTCATTTGTTTGCAGAGATGTTGGACCCCTGATATAATGTGTAACATATTTCGAGTTTTTCATAGGTCCATACATCCAACCCAACCTGTCTTTTCAGAGAGTATCAATGACATCTCGGAGGCTTATTAGCCTCTTAATTTCAGCATGGTGTAGTTTTCAGGGAGAATGAGGGTCTGTAAGGGGCACTTCAAGACCTTGGTGCCTTTAAATGCTGTATTTTGTTATTAAATTGCTCTTTCAGAATTCCATTTTTATCTCCCCAGATACACCCAGTGAATCACTATTAAGGAGTCTATCAAGCTGTCAGGGAATGTGGGCTGCAGGTGCGGCGTGGGCTCTGCTCCCTGCAAACACACAGAGAGCAGCGCTGTATAATGGCATCTGGAGCTTTTTTTTTATGTGGTCTTCACTTTGACTTCAGAGATTCATTCCCTGCCGCATCCCACCAAAATTTGATTCTTAAACCAAGGGCAGGACTGCTGAACATTACAGGGCAATCTGAGGAGAAGCGTTTCAGACGGGGGTACACAAGGCTGGCGGGGTGTTTGAAATGAAAACGGAAAGCTTTCCATTCCATCATTCCCAGATAATGATTACATGGGAAGATGGACCTGCGGTTATGTGAGAAAGCGACAGAGGGAGATGCTCTATGCTCAGCTGAGCATTTACAATGCGGCACCACAGAGCCCTTAGATGTGGCAGCATGTAGTTTTAATGACCCTGAGTTCTTTCTCCCCACATGGTGAATGAAGAAACAGCTCTTTCGGAGGCACGCGTTCGCCCAGGGTCCAAATATGACTTTCCGTCGTTCTCTCAAGGTCAGAGAAGGTGCTACGTGAAGAATTATGCATGTGAGTTCACTTGCAGTGTGCTGAATTCCACCAAAAACAAATTGCTTAAGTAAGTAAATAAGGAACTGAGGACAGATTTTGCCGCTTTGTGGTTAAAAGTTCCTGTTTGGATGAGTTCAGAGTCAGGCTGCATGACCATACTATGAAATCTGCTTCCACAATCCTGATACTGCGTAGTGTCCAGTATAACTGAAGGTTTGCAAGTCAAGTCAAGTAGAGCTTTATTGTCATCCCAGCCATATATATTTAGTACACAGTGAGATGAAATAGTGTCTTCCTGGTGCAACAGTGTTTTTTTTTTTTTTTTACCAACCATAGGTGCTCTATGGTTGTGGACACATTCACAGGATCCAGTATAACTCATTCTTAGGGTTGGGCAAATTTTCTCAGCTCTGTGGGACTAAATGAGTGGCTCCTTCACCTGAATGTTCCAAAGTCAAAGTCAGAGCCAAACAAACGAATGTGTATTTCTGCTTCTCTTTGTTTGAACATTGTTTACCGTTTTCCCTAACCTCAAAGTAAAGTGCGACTGTGAAGTGTTTTATGATAAAATGTTTCATTTAAAACAGTGATAAATGTCCTAGCTATAAAAATCATCAGGAATTCGCAAGAGTGCTCTAGAATTCTTGAATTATTAAACACTTGAATGATTTAGGGCAGCTCTAACCATTTTCATTACATTTTGAGTTCTGGAAAGCATTTTAATTAATGTATTGTAATTGCATTGTTTAAAAAATATACATAATATACTTCAAATGTTATGATGATAGTGATCATTATCGATTTGTAGATACATTTTTTAGTATTTTTTGCCTTTTCTTCCTGCTATTTTACAAATATCGTGATGTGACATTTTCCCCCATGTACTGGTTGAATGTGTAGTTCCTGATTGTCAGAAATTTTGTTTTTGCAGTCAACCTCGGGGCTTATCTACCTGCTAATGATTACGGGTGGTGGTCCAGGGGTGTGTGCAGGTGGTGTTTTGTGGAGGCAGTTTTGTGCAACTGTAAAAGATATTATCCGAGGGGAATGAAAGCTGCGCTCAGCGGGTCTGTCAGGGAAGATGGACAAGTTAAAAACAGATGACGCAAGCCAGGGCAGCCTCCCCAGCGCTTTAGCGCAGGTTTGCGTGCAGCTGCAGCGCTTTCCTGGGTCGGCACATCTGCGCTCTCACCTGGAGCTTAACTGACACTTCTGGAGCGGCGCTGCAGACGGTAGGAGACCTGTCAGCCCGGACGCGGGACCGCACGCTCGCAATGCCACACAAAATAAGGCCAAGCTGCCAGTCTCCGTCAAACGTGGATGGTCCTCGCTTTGAGTATTTGGGAAAATACTTTGAGTCACAGATACCCCACACCCCCCATGTCTGACAGCGTGACGACCCTTTGAATGTTACAATGCCTTTGAAGCTATTTCAGATTCGTTTCACAGATGACTCTCAATGGCCATTTCCAACCAAAGCGCCTGGGTTATCATGTTGCACTGCATGAAAAAGCGTCAGGAAGGCAGCGAATGAAAGGGACAGTGTCAATGCCCTCTGATTGTGATTTGCTGGCCTGTGAATGTGGCTGAACTCTGCATCGTAGTGCAGGAGGAGCGGCGCTCTGTGGCAGGACGGCTCTCGGGGTGAGAGGGCCTGGGCCAGAGGTCACAGCAGGGCTCTTCCTGAGCTGCAGTTGCGGCCCTCGTGCTCTAGAGGCCCCGGCTGATTACCGCACTGGGACCCAGGCACAGAGTGTTTTCATTAGGGAGAGGTCCAAGATCATACAGGAAGGTTCCGGACCATTAATACATTTGAAACGGCAAATGAAAGGGGGCTGGCGGGCTTGCGAAGGGAGTCATGGGTTATTTTGAAAGGGGAGAGCCCTGTAGAACGGTCATGAGAGCCTCAGTGAATAAATACCAAGATCATCTCAACCTACTTTTTTTTCCCCCCTCCTGTAAGATCTGTGGCCAGTTTTCCTGCAATTTACAATAAATTGTTTGTGAAATCCTTGTCAATCCTACTGCTAGGAGCTCGTTCCCAAAATCTGCTCCAGTCAACCAAAGGATATATTGTAATAATGTGCAGAATAGGGAATGCATATGGCCTGTCTGGTGGGTTTAATTACATTTGTAGCGGAAGATCCAGAGACTCTTTAAAAGGCCCATACATTTTTACTCCAAGGATGCTTATATAAGTGCATGTACCAAAAACAGCAATTATATTCATTTATTATGTGACCATACTCCAACCACTGGACTTGTTTGGGCTCTCGTGCCTTTAAGACGGATATATGTAAAAGAGCTCTTCTCTGATTGGATGCACTTTATTATGTCTTATTCAAAAAGCATTTGAAACTCAGCTTATAACTTCAGCTTGAATTGGCAAAGGTTATATTCTAAATAGGATCATATATGTGAATCGTTTTATGACATCACAAAACCGGCTTAATTTTTGCAGCTTTGTTTCCATATATGGACCATTTAGACTCCAGGCTGAATAAGTGCCATTTAATATGGCACTAACAAAAAAAAGTCAAGAAAATTCACTTTTCTGTGAGTCTTTACATCTGTTATAGTTGTAAAGACCTAGACTCTGTTGTGTGTTGTTCTTGTTTTTGATAAAACTTAAAGGTCTGATAATGGCCATTTAGCAAGCACCAAACAATCAAGCAATTAAAAATGTCACTTATAAAAGGCTCATGTAGCCCTTTGAAGGCCTGCTTTTGTCCTGCCCTATAATTGACGCTAGGAAAATAGGAAAAAGCCTTTATGAAGGTCTGTGTAGGCTGTATCTGCTGATATCAGTTATGAAAGCCTTATGCAGGTTTCATATAGCCTATAGAATGACCTGCAGTAAAGTGTTACCCATAATGTACCTTTACAGAAGCTTTGAGGAACAGTTGACACTTATCAGTACAACTTGAGACCACTTTCCAATATAAACTCCACTCTCCTAATGTATGGTGACTTTAGCTGGCCTCATATCTCAGAAAATACATGTTTTCTTGTTGTTTTCAAATAAAAGAGGCTGATATTGTACATATAACATGCAAATGCTATAAGTGGACCTTAGGGCAAGAAAATAATACATGCACGTGAGATATGGACCCTTTATATTAGTGACAGTGTTCATTTACTGTTTGCACCTTACAAAGTGAAGCATTTAACGTGGTGTTTCATTGTTTCAAGCAGCTGTTAGGAATTGCATTTGCGTGGAGCAGGAGCTCCGTGTGCTGTAATACAATCATAACCTTGTTAGAGGACCTGCATGAGGTTCATCATCAATCAAAATATGGCCTTAAATAATGTTTGGTATTGCAGCTATATGGGGAAAAAGACTCCGTATGGATTTTCATAAGAAGGACAGAGGATGGCGTGTTGTGTCTTGGCTCCTTCCTGTGTTGTTTGGAGTGTGTAATGCCTCCCTCCTTGCGGCTTCACTGAAGGTGTGTATTACCAGCGCGCAGGACCACCTCACATCAGAGAGAATCCTCAGGTCAGTTTCAGAACCTGTTAATATTTCATCTTGCGTTTTTGTATAATGACTTGTATTGATTTCTCATTCCTTATTTATAATGTCTGGTGCCACGGCAAAGTGCTAATCACATACCTTGCTGATAATTGGCTTTGTTTCTCTTTCAGGTCAAAAGGAGGATTTTGAATAGTTTTGTACAATTTATGCTGCATGTTCAGGTTCATTTCTTCATCATTTGCTTTTAAAGGAATAATCTGTAAAAAAACAAAACATGAATTGACACCAGTATCTCCCTTACACCTGATATAACGAATATGCCAAGAAATGTTTGCTGTTTGAGGCTTATTGTGTACTAAGGCTAAAAAGTTAATGAAGCGAACTCCAACTGAGTACCATGCAAAGGTTTGTGCATGTCATAAGGCTATATAACACCTACAACTGACATAAACTAAACAGACCTTCATAAAGGGCAGCTGGTGGGGTGGTGATGGCCTTGTGGTAGGATACTTGCCTCTGGAGGTCATAGATTCGTATCCTTCCTTCACCACTGGGTCCCTGAGCAAGACCCTTAACCCCAAGTTGCTCCAGGGAGACTGTCCCCTGTAGTTAGGAAATGGA
>JBBJLR010000001.1:26729292-26741589 GCA_037577145.1 Brachypetersius gabonensis
TCTCTCTCTCTCTCTCTCTCTCTCTCTCTCTCTCTCTCTCTCTCTCTCTCTCTCTCTCTCTCTCTCTCTCTCTTTTGTTCATCCTTGTTGAAACAGTTGCAAGGAATGGGTTCATTTTGTACAGCAACTCCAAAAGCAAGCCTTCTGAATGTTGAATAAAAAAAAAGCTGGATCCGTAGTTGTACTTTTCTAAAGTGCCTGTGCGAGCGGTGATGGGCTGTGACACGTCTGCTCTCAGTGAGTCACAGGCAGCCCGCCGAGCCGAACCGCCTTCATCCACAAACCATTAGTGCTCTCAACTGGCAAGCGCTCTTCACGCCTGGAAAGGAGAAGAGAATTCACCGCGCTTCTCGGCGCTTTAGTGCGGCACAGTTTGTTTTGAAGCCTCGCGGAGCCTCGCACATGTTCCGAGTTCACAGGGCTCTTTTGTCCCCCCAGTGTGGCGGCGCTCCGTAAATAAAGGCATGGATGAATAGCACTTTGATGTCTGTCATTTTTCCAAAAGATCCATTAGCACAAGGCCGTTCTGGGCCACGGCTCCCAACTTCTGGTCTGATAACGGCAGAAAGTTGCAGAAGGGCCCTATCGATGTCCATTAGAATGTAAGAGCTCTGGCAGTTTTACGGGCATGAAGTGGGCTGAAGTGTGTAAGAATACTTAAAAATAAATTTATTGTTCAGGAGGTGTTTATTGTTGATCCATGAATCAAAGCGATGGGTCTTTCCTCTCATTAAAATAATTGGAGCCATGACGACAGCCGTCCTCACTAAATTGGGCAATGCATCACGGAGGGACAATAAAAGCCGAACCATTTGTATGTTTCCAGTGAAACAAGTCCTTCTTCAAAGAACGGGGAATAATGGCATGTTCCTCTGTGTCTGTGTCTTCTTCTTCTTTTTCTTGTTTTTATCAAGGCAGTGGTTTGATGATGACGCCGGGCCTGTGTGTGTTTGTGTATGTGTGTGAGGTGCAAGACTGGGACGGAGTTGCATGGCTCTTGTCAAGGCACATCAGAGGGTAGAGGCGCCAGCCTCTCTCTTTGGCCCTAATGACCCTTCCCTGTGCTGATATGCGTCTGGGCTAATAATGGCCCTTTATACCTTTTTCTATTATTCCTCCCTGCCGAGGCCTCCAGCTATTCTGTAAGCCTGGTGCTGCAGTTGGGCACGGCCCAGACAAAGCCTTTCTTAAGAGGGGAAAAGGTTCAAATGAGCGCGGCCCCCTAAATTATTGAAAGAGAGCACTTTGCCCCAAGCGCTGTGTAAATGAGCCCAGGCACTGTACATATGCATGGGCCCATCTCCACCCTGCTATATTAAGGAGCATACATACCAATGCTGGGACAATGAACAAAGAGACTTCAATGAGAACGGCCTCCTGATGAGACTGGCCTACAGGAGTCTTGTATTGTCACTGTCACAACAAAAACTTCACTGAAGAAGCACGTTGTTAAATCTTATATAAGTTCATATTCCAAGTAATTACTTTTATAGGTCACATTAGAATGGAAGCATGAAGTTTGACTAGACCTCACAGTGGACAATTCACATCGTCAGAAGATCAACTTTAGTAACATCACATACAATTATATCAGACAAAACATAGGGAATAATCCATTGTGTGTTTGAGGCTGTGATGTGAAATACATCTATGCGCTTATTTTATTTTAAGTTATCAATTTTAAGGCTTTCTGAAGGAGGTAAAGCAAAATACTAATAATCTCACTTGAACGTTTGCTTGCTTGCTTTTCCAATAGTGCATCCTGGTGACATCACTTCCCCAGGTAAGCAACAGAAATGCACTATTTTGTCCACATGATGCAGAAGAAAACATGATTTTTCAGACCAGGCCTCCTTCTTCTATTGCTCCATGACGCACTTTTGCCCATTGTAGGAGCTTTCGGTGGACTGTGGTCAACATGGGTACTCTGAGTGGTCTGCAGCTACATATCTCCATACGTAGCAAGCTGTGAAGCTTCAGAGCAAGCATGTTGAGCTACAGCAGCTCTTCTGTAGGATCAGACCAGATTGGCTAGCCTTTGATCCCAACCGATATCAGCGAGATTTAGGCACCCATGACTCTGTCGCCAGTTCACTGGTTGTCCTTCATTTTTTCGGTAGGTTCTGACCACGAACCCTCACAAGATCTGTTGTTTTGGAGATGATCTGATGCATTGGTTCTTGTCAAGGTGGCTCAGATCTTTACAGAGGCTTCTCGAATTACACTACAGGTCCATTCCTTCGCCAGTGATATTGTTCGCGATTGTTGGTGTAAGTCGAAACACACCCTAGCCTCAGTCACTTACTGAGTCTAACACAGCCGTAAAATCACAACTAAGCCATAGAGAAACGAAAAAGAAAACTCCCTCATTCATAAACCATGTTACTGCGTATTCTTCCACTGCACACAACCAAACTAGTTCACCCACATAATACGTAAGTACGAGGCTAACGGTGTAAGCCGATTGGGAGTGGGAGGGAACGTTGTATCTCGAGACCGTTGTAACTTGAAGAACTAACTGTTGGCTTGGTGCCCCACCCCTTGACGGAAGCCGTTATATGAGATTGTCAATATTATTCACTTCGTCTCACAGTGGTTTTAATGTTATGTGTTTCTCTCCAACCAATTTAAGCAATTCTACTGTGTTAAGCTAACTAGCAAGCAAGGTAGCTAATTAGTTGAAATAAACACTTTAGAGGGACATAAAAAATCAAAAAGACATAAGTGTAATGGCTCCACTTGAGTGTGAAATGAGCTAGAACTAGAAACATTTATTTTATGTTTGAACCAGTTGGGACCGTCTGCTTTATCTAACTGTGAATACTTGTCCTACCACTCAAAGGCTTTTTTACACCACACAGTTTTTACTTGTTAATCATTTGTCTCAAAAACTGCAGGTTTTTTTCTTGTTATTGGAAGGTATGTGAAATTAAACAAGTTTCCTGTATAAGATGTGAGAATTTGTAACAATGCAGGTACTATTAACTGGTTGTTGGGGATACAGTGTCAAATTCTAGACTGTCCTTTAACTTGTTACTCGTCTCGTTACTGTTTCAGCACTTAATAACTTGTTAAATATCGAGCACTCGTCTGGTGATCCACATTATAATTATTAGAGTAATTATATTAGATAGGGTTCATAGGTCAGTAGTGAAATATAATAAATTATGATGTTATTAGGTTAATAAAGGAACTCAGAGGGTGAACATAGAAAAGAATATTGAGTGTGGGTTATATGCAAAAAAAGTTACATGCAAAAAAATCAGTTTTGACCAGTAGTGGATTTGAGTATATAATATCTGAGTACTGATACTTAGCACAAACCACTGTTGAACCAGTACAATTAGCACCATTATCCACTCGAGGGTCAGTTAGGTTGGAAGCTGGTATTTTCAAAAGGCCTAAAATAGTCAGAATCAGAGATAAAAAGGAAGCCTTGCGAATTTGGACCAACCAGTCGGTTTTGTGCTAAACAGTCTGAATTACGGATGATAATGTTCTAATAAGGCTAGAAAAGCCAAGCAAAGTAGAAAAGAGGGATAGCATCGTGTAGCTGTTTCTGGATCTGCCAGCCCTGTGGCCTGTCAGGATTATTTACCTGGGTTGGTGAGTCCAAAAGAATACAGTCATTAAAACTTTTAGCCCTCTTACTTCACCTGCGTTGTGTCAAGCTGGAGAGAGCACTCTTGCCCTTTGGTGCTCTCTTTCTCTCCCCTGCCCGTCCACTGAGGTTCCCGGCCTGGCTGCGCTCCGTACTCTGCTGTGGATGAAAGTCAGGCTGGAGTGTCCCACAATAGGTGATTATTGATCTGTTTTAGCATGCTGTTGGAAGCGGGCCTGCAGCAGACTGCCTTGGCTGTGCTGTTTGTTGCCCCCGCTGTGATGGAGGAGATAAGGGGGGGATCGCTTATACCAGCCAGGCAGAGAGGGCAGCTCTGGCCTGACAGCATCTCAGGGTCAGAGGAGCACCAGCGTCAGTCAATCATGGAGAAAGCTTCACGGTGGTGCTTCTGGAATGATTTGAGAAAGAGAGAGAGAAAACAAAACATATATATATATTCACTCTCCCTCTCTTGCCCATTCATTATTTATCGTTGTATAATGCTGGGCAATTATTAATTTTTTAAATTGTGATTAATTGTGATACGCAAACTTCAATAATAAATTCAAAAGTGGTGGTATTGCGCACTTTTATTTTTAAAGTACTGCTATATGAACAAATTTTACACAGTCACACAGTTACAGTTCAAATATTTTTGTAAATCTCAACTTAAACAATAAAGTTATCAAATCCAATTTTAAACCAAATTGTAGGGCACTCATGTTTTATCGAGTTTGTTACCCTCAGAGTCAAAAAACATGGGTGCTGGAACCATTATAACCACTAAAGCACCCACCCCACCACCCCGCACACATATGAGGTGTGTGGTATATGGTCTGATGCTGTGATGGTGTATGGGAGTGCTTGTTTATTTGTACTTTTTTACAGAAAACATCCTGTCAGTCCCTGCCTTTGCTGAAGGGTTAGTTGTTTTGTTTCCTCATTCTGCTCGCCGGACTCCTGTTGGTTCGACACTAAAGGAGAAGTCCTGTTGGCGGGATAATTATCTGTTATGTAGCTCACACATCACAGCGTGGCATTCCACAGATGCGCAGCTACACCGTCTCATTAGTGCGAGTTTAGCCTTTTTCCGTTTGCCATCAGACCTTGAAACGAGAGAACGCGTCGAGAAAATCTCACTTCCGCGATACAACGAAGACACGTTTCGTGTTTTCTTTACTGTGTTTCCACATCTCTGGAATTTTATCACAGGTTTCCTGGCGTAATGCGGCCGAAAGGGTAGATAATGCAGCGGAAAAGGCTGCAGGCGAAGAAATGCCCCTCGGATCAGGAGGGAATAGAGAAGGGATTGGGATTAAAGCCACTGATCCATAATCCGACAACAACAATATTGCTCAGGGTGGAAACATCAGAGAGTGGCTCAGAATCTCCTCTGCACAGACATCAGCAACATATTCCTCATCAAGCCCTCTCCGTTCCATCCCAGCTCTATCACTGTGAATGTGAACCAAATCTGAGCTTTCAAACAACAATTTTAATATTAACATTTCATTTTGGTCAAACAGGGTGTTAAGGGCGTTTCTGTCTGTTCTTTCTGTGTAAATTTGCTGATTATTATGTGTTTCTATTTATTCTGATGTTAAATGGTGTTAACAAGTAAATACACTCTTAGGGCTCTGATAAAGGTTTGAAAGACTTTGATTAGGTGCATTTTACACTGTACTGAATACAATCATCTAATTGTAATTGTATAATCATCTAATGCTGCTTTGTTGCATTTAAATGTTAGGACTAACAACAATAAGAGTAGCATCGGTCAGATACTGAATAGATCCTACAGTATAATCTCTGTTTTTACCTCTTTTCAGTAATGGCATGGTTTTAAAATGAGTTAATAATCCTACATTTTATGTGTACATGATGGGTATAGATTTTGTATGAATAATTACAGCCATTTGCTCAAGTTACAGTATTTCTGATTTGATTCTACTACATCTTAAATGTGGCCTTTTTATTCAAGTGCATGATTTCTGATTATTTTTTTAACATATCTTTATTCAAAATAAGATGCATATTGAAACACAATACTATTAAACTTTTGCAGTTTAATATTATTAGTTCCTCCCCTAATATGTCAAATACGGAAAATAAATAAAAATTGTGCATTAAAATATGCAGATCTTAGAATGTGCACCTACGTCTGATGATTTTGGTCTCTGAGTGTGTTATATAACGATACAAGGCACTGATGCGTTTAATTATTTTATTAAATAAGTTTTCCAGGCAGGGCTGTGCAGTGCTGGGTTTTCGTGGTGTGTTGCTGAAGGGAGCCGGCTGTGTTGGGCTAGTGCCTGCTCAACCTGCCAGTTTACTGCTTGCTCCAGAGGCAGAAGTGGAGGAACCTGCAGAGCCTGCAATGCAGATCAGAGGAGCACCGAGGAGTGATGACAGCTGTCATATCTCTGTGATACACCAAAAGGAGAGAGTGTGTGAGAGAGAGAGAAAGAGAGAGATGAGGCGAAAAAAGGAGAAGCAGCAGCTCTTACGCTTTACTGCTGAAACTATCAGGATTCGGCCACGGAAAAAAAAAAACCCTGCTCAGCATAAAAACGACAGACGAAGAAATAAATAAGGCTGGTGAGAGTGACCACTTGTGAGGATTACGGCGCTGCAGGGGAGACCAACTCCTTTGTTTAAATGCTAATGCACTGCTGTGATGGCAACTCTGTAGCAGCGTGTCCTCCCTGCGTTTGATGCTCACCATCCCTGCATCTGCTTACAGCGGAGATCAATCAGAGAGCATCCTTTAAGAGCAGCGCCAGCCACCCAGGCTGACCTAAAGGCATGGGAGACGCGATAATCCGCCGTATGCATGTATGTACAGAATGTCAGCATAAGCTATAAGCTGTGGAGAGTGTTGCCGCCTTTGTGTTGGCGAAAAAGACTACGTTGCAAGAAACTGTTCAAAACAAGTTCAAAGAATGCGATTTTTGTTTGCAATCTATGCCAAAACAATGAATTGGACTTTTATTTTGGTATATTTCACCCTCAGATGACACCTTAAAGGCTAATGTTATAACATGGATGGAAGTTAGTGGTTGCCAGATAACATATTAATAACATATTCGTTTGTGACTAGCAGCAACATTATTGGCCAAACTTTTCTTGTCGGTTTTTCCAGGATTGACTGACATGTTTGGGACAGATATCCCTTTCCAGTAAAAAAACGATGCTCTAAAAGCATCTTACACACTTAGGAATGCAGCGCAAGGGTCACTTGCGTGTTGAACGTGGGTTCAAGCAGAATGGAGGCAGAAAGGGACGGACGTAGACGTGTCAGGGTGGAGGTGAGAAAAACACAGTGCTCTCGGGTTTCATTTTAATAGCCCTGTCCGATTTTTCTCCTCTTGCACTAACTGTGGCAGAGCCCATTAAGGGCCCTCTCCAGAATGTGTAAACCCCTGCTATTAAAACCACAATTTGCACTGTCAGCTCCTATGAGCCGAATCCTCAGCAGCAACGCCACACCCCCCACCCAAAGCCCTCAGCTTGCAGCCTTTCTTTTCTTTTTTTTTCCTTTTGTAGCAACTTTGAGGCCACAATAACCATCATCAGTTAAAGCCGGCAGATCCATTACACGTCTTCTGCTCCTGCAGCCCTGCATTAAGCTAATATTATCTATTCCCAGAGTGCCCTGGCCTTTTGCACAGGCCATCAATTATTAATATCGCAGCTCACAGCTAATGTTTGCGCTGAATTATTTAAATGCATCTTCATTTATCAATAAACATAAATGTTAAACAAAGAGTGGCGAGCGCGAGTGTGAATAATGCTGCGAGAGTTTATGAGAGAGCCCAGAACGTGCATTTTCGCTGACTTACCGACACAATATGTGCCCGTCGCCGCTCTCCTACACATGGAAATGAGTTTGAAAATCTTTGGAGTGCTGGGAATGTTTTTTAAATTACAGTGAATATAGAAATACTGCCAGCTGTTTTGTGAGACGTTACCATTGTTGGCCATTGCAGCTCACAGGACGCCTCTCACTGGTCAACAGTCTCAAGCTGGCAAGTTATGAGAGGCCTGCTTCAGCCAGAGAGCAAAAACATGCCTGGGCTTCCTCAGAAACATTTTATTCTGCTAAGCTAACAGCACAGCTTAGTAAAATCTCAATTTTACAGCCTATAAAATGCTTCTTGTTAAATAGTGCCTGCTACTGTAGTTTTCTATTGTAATTAAGCCTGGCTGTATGAGACCACTCATTAAGATACAGCACAGCTGAGGAAACACATATGCTTTCTTTTGTGCGTCCTAAAGCGTCCTAAACTGCATTCTAACTGTCCAAATTGGTAGAAAATATGCTATAAACTATCTGTGATTGTCAGAAGTCTCCATCATCACATTGAAGTGAAGTGAAGAGAAAGTGACTATTCTGTCATATGTGAACACACCACAGCACACAGTGTGAACATATATATATGTGTGTGTATGTGTGTGTGTGTTTAGGGTTACTTTATCTTATCATATCTTATTTAAATTTATTATTATTATTATTATTATTATTATTATTATTATTATTATTATTATTATTATTATTACCCCCTCCTCTGGGGTCACAGTGCGCGGGAAATGAAAGTCTCTCTCTGAGATGTCCAACCTGTTGAGAGAAGTAATGAACAGGGGCCTCTGTTGCCTCTGCACTGAAAGAGGGGCTTATCCCGTGTGAGCTTTTGACAAATGGGCAAAACCATGCAAAAGTCAGGGCCGTCCCTATGCAAACACACTTTCGGGCCATTATGGATGACCTGTGTGCGCAGAAATAATACAAGCCCTGCAGGTCCTTATGAATCTCAGCTGGTGTTGCCTGACGCCCAGTTTTACATACCGACGCTGCGCTTTTCCATAGGAATGAGGGGAATTCCCTCGTCCCGGCTCCAGCCCGGGATACCTGACAGACAAGAGGAAATAATACCGCAGATGAATGCTGGTAGGGATGGTGATGGTAGACTGAGGAGCAGTGAGGGAGCAGTCTCTCAACACATTCCAATCATATCTGCAAAGGAGGAACGCAAGGAACAAGAGCCCACGAAGGAGAAGTTGCTGAGAACGTCTTGCCTGTTTTTGTCCTTCTCAGATGTGTGGAAACGACAAGAGCCCTTCCATCAAGGCTGAGGCGGATCAGATGTGTTACTCCAGGTGGGCCTACACCTCTGTCCCACCATCTGACCATCTCTTTTAGATGTTTAGGAAACAAGGCTGGAAGGCCTCGTCAGCACGCCCCAGCCTGCCGCCCTTGACAGAGCGCTGAATGAATGATTTCAGGTTTCAAGTGAAGAGCTTTCACAGCTAATTAAGCTGCTGATGGCTGTTGGTATGAGTGCGGGAAGTGTCTGGCAGATCACAGGCAAACAGGCAGAGTTACATCAGTCCTGCTAGTCGGGACAGCAGCACCGTGGGTGTGACATCACAGCACAGGATGTGGTTGCCGTGGTGTTCTCTGGCTCGTCTCTCTCATCACCTTTACAGATGAGGAGAAATGTGATGAGGAACCTAGATTTCTTTTGCACGCAAGTGTATCGCCTTCATACTCTTAGCTTGATGATCTATGGATATGATTTCCTCCAAAATAAGGGTCTTCTGCCTGAACCAGATCATGAATGGCACTGTTAAAGTTCGCAGGCTGGAGCACGCAGTCTGTAGCGCTGGCCTCAGATTGTTTTGCTGTCGGTAAAACGGTTCTAGACTGTTTACACTGGTTATATTTACTGAAATCAGAGTTTACTGATACACTCTGAGTTCTGAGAAACTGGTGCTTCTAGATGACATGACAAAGTTTACTTTAACTTGTCATTTTTTTCTTTTCTTTTGTCTATTGTTTTATATTCTATATCATTTAAAAGACAAATTCTGTGGAAATGCAGCACCGTGCATTTGATTCTGGGACCCCAAAGCAACGGTTTCACAAGCTCCAAAAATTGATCCTTGAGAAGTGGCTGCGCTGAAGGAACCAAAACAGCTACGGATTTCAGGATTGTTTTAAAAAACTGATAAAAAATAATGGTAAAAAGTAACTTTAAAATAATTTCAGCATTGCGAAAACATTTGTGTGGGGTTTTTAGGTTTTTTAGATTAATATTCATTGATCATATATTCAGCTCCATGTAAGTTTATGTTTACATTAAGGGTTTAAGTTGTGTTTTGAGTGAGGAATCCCTGAATCAGTATTTGAAGACTTTATTGATCCTGGATGAAATTGCTTATTAAAACAGAAGTAGTTTGGTTTGCTCATATAAATAAATGTGTGTTGGGTTGTAGGATGAAGGCCTAAAATGTAATGATAGCCCACATTTTATTATCTTTTTTTACCATGTCATGTCCTCAACATCATGCTTCAATCTGATTGGTCGCCATTAATCATATTTGCATAAAGTCCATCCAGTAGGAGTGAGCAGGGTGAGTTACCTCAAATCACTGTTGTCGTCTCTCACCACATTGTAGCACATTTAACTTCTGTTTGATATAAATCATTCCAAAAATTCCAGTAATTTTGCCTGATGTCACTCATGTGCTGCTTCCCATTTCAGCATCCTCAGCCCTCCTGCATTCCTGGTTAGAAACAAGTTTAGAAAAACTGGAAAAGCTAAAAAACATCAGCAGAAAATTCCTTGTAGATTCTCAGAAAGCTGGCTGTTAAGCAACATTTGAATATGATTGAATCACTCGGGCTGTAAATCTCCCCGACGCTTGCCTCTCCAGCTGGGAGATCAGGACCTGTGGGGGGTTTATGTGGCCGATTCAAACCCGAGCCAGAACGATCGCTGCATGCTCGCAAAGTACATCATTAACAGTCATCAGTGGGCGCTCAGGCCTCTCACGTCCTGCTGGTAACGCGATCTCCGCCACGCTGAAAGCCGGGGCCTCGTTTGTTGGTCTGCGGGTCAGTCTTTATTTTCCCTAGCTTGCCACCCACATCGGGCGTGTGGCCTTCTGTGGTTGAAGGACCAGAGACCGGGTGATGATGGACTGCACCGGACAGGGGGGCTTTACACTGTACTTAGGGTGATTCAATATCCTTTCATGGTGGTATTTGTGGCTGTGATGATGATGACGGTGATGATAAATGTGTCTGACAGCATAATGGCAATCTTCTCATCCAGTTCCAGTCGGACCCACTCTTAACATAATCTGTGAAATGTGTTCCTTTTATGAAATTTATATTTTCTTAACCATTAAAATTAGAAGCATATAGTAAAAATGTGATTTCAATGGTCTAAAACAGTCTAGTGTTCGTTCTTCTACACATTCGCTATTGTTGCTCTTTCTCTCGCCGCGACGCCTCTCGGGCGCTCTCCGGAGCCCCTCCCTCTGTGGGATTTCCCACCCACTTGGGGGGCGGCGACTATCCTGAAAGTACGCCAAAAGAAAGTCCTGAAAGTTCAACGATCTCATAAATTTTTTATTGTTTCTAAAACCTAGAATAAAAGATTTTTTTTTTTGTTCTGTTTTAATTTGCGTGTGACAATAGTGTTTTTTATTATTATTACATGATTTTAAATTACAGTATTTTTGGTTCTACATAACACAGGAACACCAAACAAAGCTCAGCATGACATCTGACACTTTGAGCACCAACACAAACCGGGGGAACTTCCATATAAGGAGATGTTTTACCATATGAGGACAGTTTACCATTTGTTGCACTTCCAGCACGGATCCGTGCCGCTCGTGTTCTAAGGGCTAAGCTCTTTTTTGCATCACAGATTTAATGCAAGGGTCCTCTGCTAATTCCTGTGAAGCTGCGGGCTATGCAGCTAAATAACACGGAAAGCCATTTAAGAAGGGTGTAGAAGAACACGCGAGTCATAATTGACTCTTGACATTTTTTAATCATTAGTGTCAGAACGCTGAAATTGTCGGATCCCTAGACGATGTAACCTGGAGTTGTTGAGGATGCCTCCTCTTAATTGGTTGTCCTCTTCCAGGCACCAGGCGTCTCATGCATATGCAAAGTATTTCATTAAGACGGATTGGGGGGTTTCAGCGGCTATTGCCGAAATGGAAACATTTACACAATTTCCACAGTTTGGACGCGAATGAGCTCGCCTCCAGCATTTTCATAACAGATGTTTCATTTTATTATACGCACTTTCCGTTTTTTTATTCATGACCATTGTGCAGCATCAGCACTGCTCTGCAAATTCGGGCTGTTAAATAAGGTGATTTTTCTGCCGCGTGAAATAAGTTCTCTGTTATCAATGGAAAGTAAAGCTGTGATGTCATGTGATAAACTACAGTACACTCTAAACACAGTAACCATCCAATATAAATTTACGTTGGAAACACTGCTGTAATTTACGGTGTCCTTTAAGCCCAATAAATGTTGAATAAATGGTGCGTTCCTAAAAAGGTATTACTGTTTTACAGTAATTAGAGATAAGTAAGGTGGAGGCCGACCAAAACCCTTCAAATTTGAGCATGTTTTTTAAAAAAATGATCCCTAATACACGTTACTTCGGCAAACTTTAAGATTTCTCCATCAGAACATATGCATAACATAAACGTGGGCATCTCTGACAAACCTAAGCTGAAATCACATTTTATCAGGAGAGCACTTCTGAAACTCCTGTAGTCTCCAAAATAAACTCCACTGGTATTCACACACACACACACACACACACACACACACACACACACACACACACACACACACACACACAGGAATCCGTATAAAAGTT
>JBBJLR010000001.1:26783090-26793819 GCA_037577145.1 Brachypetersius gabonensis
TATATATATCTTTCCTTTTAAGGTCCTAATAGAAATCTTGAAGCAGGTACAGAGGCACACAAACACTAAACAGCTAAGTCAGCAGCTGGAACCCGGCTGAACGTTGTCAAATACCCTCAAGGTCATTCTAAAAGTAAGAGCTCTGCTGGACCTCCTCCTGGTACCATCCCCAGTGCTCCCATCTTAACCACTCAAATATGTTGTCCTTCCCCAGGTCCAGCCCATTAAAATCTTCTTTGAATGTTCCCCATGCCTTTCGGGAAGGTCCTGGCACAGAAGAGAGACAGACCGTTCCCCCCCCCCCTCCAGCTCCCCCCCCCCCCCCCCCAAGCCGATACCTTTATCTTCTGGCCTATTAACAACTGTTACTGGTGCTTTAATTATACCCCTGTGATGGCGCAGAGTGGCGGGCTCATGTCCTCTTCTTCCCGGGGGAGGGTGTGTAATTACCAGCATCCATCGTCCGAGGCCGCGCTCAAAGCAGCTCCGGAGCGCCACCGGCCACGGCTCCCGCCACAATCACGCCGTCAACCACAAACATCTGTTCCCTGAGCTGTGAGTCCAAAAGGCCCGGGCCTGTCACACACAGCCATGTCCACCTTTCACCTCCCCACCCATTCCCGCCACTAACGGCTCTACTTAGGAGAGAGAAAGAGAGAGAGTGAGAGAGAGGGGTGGGGGGCAGCAATAGAGGGAGAGGGACACAGAGGGAGAGAGAGAGTGTGAGAGAGAGGGAATGAGACAGAGGGAGAGAGAGAGAGAGAGAGAGAGAGAGAGAGTGAGAGAGGGAAGGAGACAGAGAGAGAGAGTGAGAGACAGAGAGTGAGAGAGGGAAGAAGACAGAGAGAGGGAGGGAGACAGAGAGAGAAGTAAAAGTAAAAGTGTACCAGAGTTCTGTCTGTACTGTTTTGTACTTAAGCTACAAAACAGTCTAATTTCGTAGCTTCAGTGCAAAACACTTTTTAGACTCTTTTTTTCAGACCCAGTTTAGACCTTTCTAAACCATTCCCTCAATCTGTATTTTTCATGATCACTTTTGTTATTATAGACCTGGAGGTCTGACATGAGACTAACTGCCTTATTAGATGTAATAATAATAAGCACTGTTGGGCAGACTATTGAACATAGGATTGAACTCATTGAACATATGTTGTGTTGTTTTAAAAAAAAAACCATAATTTGTTACTTCATGTTATCTGTAACATAGAGAGATTACCTATCTAGAACCTACAGCAATAAAATGTTGCTTATTCTACACATGATTTTAAATAGTTGATTATTATTTGATCATTTGGAGAACCCATATAGAATTGATCATGATCTTTTTTAGTATATACCAGTATGTCTAATGGGAACATCACTAATTGCATTATTAACTGTAACAGTAATAATGAGCACCGTTATGCAAATTATTTCACATGGAATTAAACACATTGTTTTCAGCAAACAATGTTGGGTTGTTTCCTGTTAATAGGTTTTTAATTTGTTATTTAAAGCTACCTAGAACCTACAGAAATAAAATGTTGCCAGTTATACACATAAATTTAGATGGTTAATTCATGTTTAATAATTTGGAAAACCAATAGAGATGATCTATCTAAAACCTACTGAAATAAAATGGACACATGAAATTACGTGACTAGTTTGTGACTGATGTCTTAATAAGGTTTTTTTTTAACAATGCAATTGCACATAATCGATGTCCAATTATCTAATAATACAGGTTATGATGAAAAAAAGGCTCAATCCAGAACGAGCAACAATTAAAAGAGTCTTATTTATTGAACAAAGAACATGAATTTAATCACTAATTTGTTTTTTTTTAAAACAAAGTGTTTATATGGCACTTTATTAATGAGCCATTATCTGCAGATAAAGACTTTTCATGCTGTTTCTGATGGCACTGGTTTTAAAGGCGGTGTGCAGCCCCTTGCTGACACACTGAATGCTTCTCATGCAGGTTATGGTTTCTGAATCCTCTGGTTTATTCATGTCATATCACTTCCATAACCCTCAGTTCAGCTGATGCCTCCATGACTGACAGCTCTTTAGATGAGACACTATCGACTCGTGCGAAATACACGGGGATCAAAAGTTTTCCCAGTAAAATACAAAATATATAAAACTACACAGCAGACCAGAAGAACAATATGAGACTGTAATGAAGAATGCATGAAGTCTTGGAAAGTGTTGCAGACCTGAAACTTTCAGTATTAAGAGACAATAAAAGAGGCTCGACATGGAAAAGCCATTTCAGCGGGACGTCTGAAGACGCCACTGCTTTACATAGTCAGGAGACAGGAGACATCAGGGAGTCGAGAAAAAACAACGTCTGACTGAGAGCCAGAAGAGGCAGAAAGTACCATGAGGACAGTTTCCATTCTGATCATACTGAACATCTCCAGACCATCTGAGGCCTCTTTATGTCTAATGGGTCTCCTCCATTTTCCCTCCAGTTTCTTTTTATTTCCATTTTATTTCTCTTCTTCTTCTTCTTCTTCTTCTTCTATTCTTCACCTTACTTTCATCTTTCCTTTTATTCTTCTTCTCCCCATTTTCTTTTCTTCCTCTCCATCATTACTTCTATTTAATTTCTTCTTGTTTTTTATCTTCTTCTTGTTCAGTGTATGTTGTACCATTTTGTTTCTCTTTGTTCTTCTCCTTTTATGCAAATCTTTTCTTACGCCCTTTTTCTGCTTGTTTGACTTCCTCACATTCCTCTTCTTATTCTTCTCATCCATTTCTTCTTCTACTGCTTCGCCCTTTTCTTTGATTTCCTAAGTGTTCTATGATCCACGTTTTCTTCTGTAAAGCGATGCTGACAAATTCTTCGCTTGGATGTTTCAGTTCCTCCAAATCATGATTGACTGGGAACTTCAGATGTGACTGATGTGATCTCACTTCGGCCTGCGTTCATTTTTTTTGAAAAACCTTGCAATGTAAAAGAAACTTTCCTCAAGTCCATCTGTTCTCAGCACCCTCCTCCGTCCCATTTTATGTTTTCCTCTCCTTCTTTTTTCGCTCCGCACTGACTCACGACCCCGGGCCAAGTTTTCATAGTTTTCATGGGAAGTGAGGGGCTTGCCGCCAAGCGAAAGGCAGCAGACTCGGGGAGTAATCAGTGTTTGAGTCTGTAGAGACCATAAAGTCATTTCCCTTTTCTCAGTGGTGAGATGCAGCAGCTTTCTCCACTCCCACTCCCTTTCCCACAACACTCCATTTTACAACGGCACCCGGCAGCTTCTGACCACACTCCGTACGTCAGCTGACTTGAGAAACGCAGACAGACACAGGAGGTAAATAAAGCTAAAACCTAAATTTAATCTCCAAAAAAAAGGGGGCGAAAAATGGAGGGGAGGGAGCTTAAACTGAGAAAAACACTTCTGATCAAAGCTCCAGTGGAAGTGGGGCGCATTTTGGTAGGTTAGCACCTTAAAAACGTAAAAAAAAAAAAATATTTATGCCTCTTTTTTTTTTTAAAGGAAGTCACCATGTGTGGCAGTTCTGACATTAACAAGGAATGTATTAGGATGAAGAAAGTCATAAATATGCATAGAGATATTAGGCTGGTGTTCACTGTAAGCACCTGTCTACTTAACACTGACAGGAGATCATTGAGTGACTTTATGGAGTCCCTCCTCCTCCCTCTGTCTTCCCAAAAAGCCACGTGTCCTTTCTGAAAGTCATCTCTCCTCTCCTCTCCTCTGACAGGCCTGCTGACAATCCACACTTCAGAAAGAGAAAGTTTGGATATTTTTTTACAGTCGCAGTGATGGCTCAAGGTTAGCATGACAGTGGCTCCCTCATAAAGAGTGTTAGGCAGCAGTAATAATGCATTTTCTTGTATTTGCCAAGTAAAATTTTGGCAGCGGCCTGGTACATCTGCCGCCTCGACCCTAAATCCACCATTGCGTGGATGGAAGTGCATTCATCTTATTTTTTTTTTTGCCAGCGTGAGCTGTCTCCTAGCATTAACATCCACGGGAAATGTTTGAGTGCATTTTCTGCGGACTTAAAATCCCCTGCGCTTTTAAAAAGCAGGGTTAATCTGTCTTTAAATTCTGTCTCTGGTGTAATCTGTGGTGATGAGAAGTTCCCCAGATTACCACCAGCAATATAAAATACATATTATATCTTCTGATAATAGGTAGCCTACTTTTAAACACTTCCAAGGACATGTGGAGTTGCTCTGCAAAACACTGTTTCACATACTTGTCCTCTTATGGTGCTTTTCCACTGACACAATGAACAAATAATGCTTTTCCATTACAAATAAAATGATATTGTCACATAGATATTGTCACTTAGATCTCTGGCGATCTGGGCCACCTCGACTACGCCGCCAGTGGCCCAGATCACCAGAGATTTAAGTATAAAGGGATGGCGGTAGCTCAGTGGGTTGGATACTTGCCTCCGGACCAAGAGGTCATGGGTTCGAATCCTACCTTCAGCACCACCACTGGGTCCCTGAGCAAGACCCTTAACTCCAGGGAGACTGCCCCCTGTAGTTAGGGAATGGAAGTCGCTTTGGATAAAAGTGTCTACTAAATGCCATAAATGTATACATTTATGGCATTTATGTCCCGTCTCATCTGTATGATGACATGTTGGTTGGGTCTCACCTGTCTTGTATTACTGTCTGTGTTTCACCTCGTTTAAGTTTCAATGATTCTGTCTTCCTATTGGTTGTTCATGTCGAGCCCCCTTGTGTGTCGTAACAGAAAAGCCAGCCGATCCAGAGGGTCAACCATCAGCAATCCTCGCTTGCTCCTCTGTCAGTCTTAGATCTAGTCTAGCTCTGTTCTAGGATGAGCACAAACCTTGTCTCCTGTCCAGCACTCTCCTTCCTCTTCGGCTCGTGCTATGATAACACGGACTGAGCAAAGGGGAACTTAATGCTGAGGCTAAGGTGTCCAAAGACTATCACAGTGGACGGTGATTGTCTCCCTCTCTCTCTGTGTCTGTCCTCTGTATCCACAGACGTTCTGGTTAAGCTGCCTGGCCCATCAGCTGGAGAACCCCTCTGAGAGAGCCAAAGTGCATCGAGACCAACTCGACTACACAGCTGAGCATGTCCCTTAAACCCTGCCCGGCAGGGAGTGGAAGGATGTTAATTTGTGGACTTGTTTTGTTTGGAGCTCACGGAGCTCACCCTTGGATCAAAGGTTCGATTAAACTGTTTTGTTCCTGAAGTTTCTCCCACAGTTGCATCCTCCTTGCTTGCACCAACATAACAGATACGTACCCGAACCGAGCCAGGGCTGCTTGATGGCAGGGCCAAACTTAGAGGCTATTGTGGAGATACTAGCTAACAACTGGGATAGCCTTTTCCATTTTAGTGTTTAGTGCCTTGCTAACCCGGACATCACATAAGATATCTGCAGTTTCCGCGTAGGTGCGTGAGTTTCAGTGAACAATTACTAGTTTATTCTCGTATAAAATCTGTGAGAAACTGCATCCGCGGCTGCTGAGCCACTAATAAGCAGGGTTTACTGTATTTGTAATATCAAAAAACATTTGGTTTGATGAAAAAGTGCTACATGTTTTTATGTCATCAAGGTCAGCAATCACACATAGACCAACACGTCCTGTTATTTCATCTGGTCAATCTAATCTAATCTAATCTCTGCCCCTTTTTGAAACCCTTTAGTTTATTGAACATAATTATGTATAAAATGATTCATTGAGAGAGAAAGCTCACATGCGGAACTGATCATTAAATCTAAACAAAAGCAAATTGTTTGTCCCCTTTAAGACTTTTATCAATAAGCTGGGACCCCCACAGTTGAGCAGGTATGATATGGGCACAGTATTGACACTGATGTGGGGGTGGCATTTTAGTGTATGTGTGTGAGAGAGAGAGAGAGAGAGAGATCCCCCACACTTACAATACCTGCTCACTGGTGGTCCTGTGGGGGTCCTGACCATAAATAGTAGGAAGGAGGTAATGCAGAAAAACACATGGACTGTAGTCTTTAACTGTGAACTATAAAGTGCACCTGTATGGTACATTATAGTTAAAATTAATGGCAATATTTTACTGGAATCTCAGTGTGGTCCAAGCTCCAACCCCATTTATTAGCAAGGACACTAAATGTGGGGGTGCTAAGGGTGCCTTTACATTTTATCATTATTTACCTGAAACTGATAAAGAATGGTTACAATTTGAGCACAGGAAAGGCCTGCGTGTGCTTGCTGTAGGGTGGGTTTTATTTTATTTACGCATTTTTATAATCTGCAGTTAATGCTGCTTTTCCATTGCAGTGAGCCAAATCACTTCCCTCACTGTTGGTTTGTTTTGGGACGTGTTGCTAGAACACAAGCAGCTTGAGGCCTCCAGAGTGCAAGTGTGTGTGAAGACTTGTTGGCCAGTTTGGAGCCTCTAAGAATATATCTTTTTTAAACTTAGAAATGAATCTAACATAACAATGCCCCTCATTTTGAATATTTATCCATATTTCTATCTAGCTCTGTATGTGTGTAAGTGTTAGATCTCAGTGTGAAACTGTGGCTTTCACACAATCTGTTACAGTGGCCATATCAGTCAACTGATTGCTTGTTTCTCAGTTTATTTGCATAAACTGGATTGAGTGAGCTGGGTGTGCATCAGTGGTTTAATGTATCAGTTACACTGAACAGTCATAACATTAAAACCTCTTTTTTATGAGAACCCTTTTGCCACCAAAGGATTTCTGAACTTTTCAGACTCAAAAAGACCTCTGAAGGTGCTGTGGTATCTGCACCAAGAGGTTAGTAGCAGGTCCTTTTAGTCCTGTCAGTTGAGAGGTGGGGCCTCCATTGTTAAATCTACCTTATCCACATATGCTCGGTCAGATTGAGATCTGAGGAATTTGGAAAAGTGAACACCGTGAACTCTTTGTGATGTTCCTCAAGCTGTTCCTTTACAGTGCTTGCAGTGTGTGGAAAGAGGACACAATCATAACGGAACACAGTTAGCATGAAGGACTATGTGATGTTCAACAGTGTTTAGGTAGGTGGTGCATGTCAAAATAACATTAACATAAATGGAGGACCCAGGGTTTCCCAGCAGAGCATTGTCCAGAGCATCACACTGCCTCTGCTCAACATCTTCCTAGTGGTGGCAGTAGCCTAGGGAGCCCCGTGACCACAAAGTTGCAGATTCAAACCCCCACTTTCTACCATTGTGTCTTTCAGCAAGACACTCATCATTGGTTCACCAGTTGATCTTTCTTGAACCATTTTAAGTAGGTCCTGCCACTGCATACCAGTAACCCCCACAAGACTTTTTGGAGATTATCTGGCCCTGTCATCCAGACATCACAGTTTGGCCCATGTCAAAGTCCGTCAGATCCTTATGTTCGCCCATTTTTCCTTCAAGTACTGACCTGCTGCATAATATCCTATCCCTTGACAGGTGCCATAATGAGATAATGATATTCACTTTACCCGTCAGTGATTTTAATATTGTTTATAATTGTTGTATATGTACATAGTCTCCACTTTATTTAAAGCACACTACCTGGTAGAACAATGTGATCCATTTAATCAGAATCAGAAAACTTTACTGATCCCAGAGGAAATTGCACAGTCATGGTGGCACAGATACAAGAATAATATAAAGTCTAAAATAACAGTCAGAATAAAACTTCTACAGAAATGCCCTGTAAGAAATACATTATGCTCTATATACAGAATTCTTTATTAATACTATAGGTAAATAACATACTGCTAAGTCATTTACCAGTAACACTAATGGTATTCACATCAATTAGAAACAGCGGTCCTTGCACTTGCGAGGGCAACGGGGACGTGGAGTCCTCGTTCGGGGGTACCATGACTTTACAGCAGCCTGTCTGTCACACAGCGGGACTCCCAAGCCAGACAGCAGCCCGACCAAAGGTGCTGTTGTTTACTGTTGTGTTCCCTTTCCTCTGTCCGCGGCTGTTCCAGCTCCTGCTGAGCAAACCCGCCCCCCATACCACATCCTTACCCCACCCTCTGCTCTTCAGCCAGCAGTGCCAGGGATCTAGGCGGGGGTGCAGGGGAGCAGGGGGGGCCGAGAGCAGGTCAGAACCCAACAAGCTGTGCCCGGAGAGCCTCACGGCTGCTGAGCAGGATGCGCATTCAGCCCAGGTGGTACGCCTGCCACCCTGCTCACTGACTCATGTAGATGAGTTACACACACATATGCCACACACACACACACACACACACACACACACACGTGCACAAACAAACGCATACACAGGAAAATAAACTTCACTCAGGACGTGCCTTTAAAATGCCTTTGAATAGTTCTGACATGGTCCTGCAGGTTTATGAATAAACAGCCAAGTAGCCAGCTGTGATGCTCAAACAGCATATCTCTCTCTCTCTCTCTCTCTCTCTCTCTCTCTCCCTCTCTCTCTGTGTTTCACGCCCACGCACAGTGTCTCTTCCCGAACCTTGATCCAATCTTAAAGTACATTCTTGGCCTGCTAAAAAAGATATATTACAATCAGTTTGGCACTTAAATCAAAGCCAAAACAAAACAAAAAAATGATTAGTAATGTGCTGGAGGCCCAGTCACACACATGTTGTTGAACCGGGTCGGCCTGAGCTCTTTGTCTGGTCCGAGTCCACGTGTTGTTTTCTTCTTTTTTGGTTTATGATGATGGGCCTGGCCTTTGCCATGTGGATAGTGCCTGACTCACGCTCCTAAGAGCCTGAGCGCTCCGCCGCCTGTCCTTCATTTGTGATCAATAAGCCTTTTCAGAGGCCTCGTCTCTACGCTTCATGTTTTTCACACTTGCAGGACCACTTACAGCATCGTCCAAAATCCTACATTTGATAAGGCCTGATTACCAGACAGGACTGGGGTGGCTGAAAGAGCTCAGACTATCAGGGAGGAAGCACTTTTCCCTTCCAGTACTGATCCCGATACCTGCTCCTCAAGATTCTGCTGATATTGAGTACAGACACCAACACTAACCTCTATCTACCTACTCAATATGTGCCCATACATCTTTAATATGTATACAGTTCCACTTACAAATCACAAATGTAGCATATTTGTATAATAACATACACAAACTGAATTTTACATGTTGATAACAGACAGTCGTATGCAAACATTTGATCAAAATGCAGATTTTGTTTACTGAAGTGAAAAGAAATACACAGGTATTATTTATTTACTATTTATTTTAGTTGAAATCCACTCACAATATTTACGTAATATAACATACCAAACCGAGCTACAATTTATTTTATACAACCACTTCAAGACTGTTTTTATCCTAGAATTCATTTATAGTGTCTTTAATGACTGAAATCATTGAGCTCTGTTCTGGATGCCCTGTACTGTGTCTCATTCAGGAAAACAGATTGAAACACTCCTTATAACTTCAGCATGAAGGGGCGGAGCTAAACTACAGAAGATGGAATAGTGGCATAGAGTTGGATTATGTCATTAGTTCCAAAAATATCATGTGAACTGGACATTTTTTCAGTCTTTTTGAAATTAAAGTTGCAAAAATTAAACCAGAACATGAGGAAAATGTGTTTTTTGATGATATGGGGCTGTAAAACTTTAAAGCTCTAAAGCTTTTTTTTTACATTTTCCATTAACAGGGTCACAGTAAATACCGAACCTTAAGGAGTCAAACCATGTGATGTGATGTGTGGGACAGAGAGGGCGACATGCTTAAAAATTAACATCTGCTTCACTGATTCCGTCGAGTATTTATTAGTCCAACATCCAGACGCAATTTCTTAATCTTTCTTTGTTGAGATGACATCACTCGTTAAACTGCTTCAGTGATTTATCGCAAAGTTCTAATTAGCGGAATATGTATCAGAGGTTTCCAGGACAAACAGCGACTTGACGCCCTCGAGCTAAAAGACTTCAGCGAGGAAGATGAATGGATCCCCCCCATCGCGCCCCCCACCCTTCAGAGGTCAATGATTTCCCTTCCCATGTCAGAGGAGAAATAAACAGCAGGACACAGGGTGGGGGTGTTTGTATTCTGGTCTGTGTCTGCTCTGAGGAGCTCTGTGTTGAGCTGCAGATCCCTATCTCTGAGAACAGACCCCCCCCCACCACCCCCACCCTTGGCTCTCCTCCTCCCCCTTTACCTTCATTACGCATTTTTTTGTTTATGCTTGGGCGCAGCCGTAGTCGCTCCTGATAGTTTTGGGTCAAGCGTGACTGGCTACGGGTTACTCTAAATAAATACACAGGGACTAGCCAGGAAGGAGCGGGTAGGCTGTACATGCCGCCGGATCGCCCTTGATTAATCAGCGGGCAGATGCAGGGTGACTGTTTGTGTACACTCCCAGGTCCCCGTTCGGAGGACGGAATGGGGCCGGCGCAGACAGGGCTGATGCTGGGGCGGTTTGACTGGCTGCATGCTCCGGCCGGCGCGGCGGCGCCTGATGAACTGCCATGAGGACGCAAGGGCAGACAGAAGCTCCAGGCCCACGAATGAAGGAGCCCACTAATGCACTCATGTTCTAGTTCAGGGGTGCCAGAACTTTTGCCAGGTGCCAAAGTGCAATAATGTTTGTGGATCAAAAAAAAAATATATATACCATATATGCCGGCGTGTAAGACGACTCGGCGTATAAGACGACCCCCAACTTTTCCAGTTAAAATATAGAGTTTGGGATATACTCGCAGTATAAGACTCCCCCTCTTTCTACGCACACCAAATAAAAAGTAAAAAAACATCAGATTTGATTTCAATATGGTAAAGGTAATTTTAAT
>JBBJLR010000001.1:26801876-26812217 GCA_037577145.1 Brachypetersius gabonensis
ATCCTCTGGATAGTTTAGCTGTGATAGTCCTGGTTTTCTTTTTAGTTCTGCAGAGGAACATCTTGCATTTGGTGCTCTTCATGTATGTCTTGCCATTGCAGTCCTTGTTCCCAGCATGCAAACCCCTAACGAGACCATCACTGGAAAGCCCAGGGTCTCCTCTACAAAACACTGCAGGGATTGATGGGGAATCTCTTAATACTTAAGGAAGATACAGGTGAACAAAATGTCTACATAAAGGACATAAATGAATGGGCCGGGTGTCATTAGGATATATACATTTATTTTCAATACTCATGCCTATATTTATATTTCTAGATTGTTTGTAAAGTTTACTTTTTATACTGTACTGTTGGCATAGTTTTTATTCTATGCTTATTGTTTTTACTTTGTTTTGCTATTTTTCTCACCTTTGTTCTGTCTACTTTCTGCCATGACAATGCAAATTTCCCACTTTTCAAACTGTGTTTTTGTATTTGAGAATATTTTTAACATATGTTGACTCCATTATTACTCACACATATTATTGTACAAGTAATGAGAAATATGAATATTGTGTGATTGTCTCTGCCCCAACAGTTGGTGAAGCTGCTTCAGATAGCCTCCTTTCTTCACAGGTTTTTGGACCTGTTGAAAAATAATTGTTTCACATGATAAGCTGAATTCATCGGACACACAAAGATTTCAAGTCGTTGATTAACTTTGTTGATGTAAAACTGTTGAAATAATTTTCAGCATTTGTGGTTTTTTTACCTAAACCAGTCAAGTACATAAACAAGTCATTCTTTCTTTCAAACACAGTCAGCTAGTTTTAATCACACATTGCCTTACTTTAATGATAACCAGAATTTTGTCCTTTATCACCCATTCTACCATTATTCTCCTTCTTGGTGAAAAAGTAAGAAAAGCAATGGTGCGGTGTATGCCAGCTTGCTTGTGTTCTTAAAAAAAAACATTAATATCACGTTTTCTGCAAATAATGTTCTAGGATCTACTGGAAACAGTCAACATATTGTAAAACCTGACAAAACCTGATTTTGGGGGGCTTTTCTGCAAATGTCTGCAACATCTGATGGGTTTCTAAGGACCCCCACACATGTACATAAGAATTTAGCATTGTTTTCTTCTCATTAAATCTAAACCATCCTCATCTTTATCATTTCTTCAAGCTTCTCAGTCCATAGGCACTTTTTTTGGTTTAATTTATGGTAATCATATGCACGTGAGACGGCGGCTCGCTTACTCAATAGAATGTAAATAGTTAGGAGCAGAACACAAGGATGGCAGGGAGCCATACATCACTTGGATCACTTAAAGCGTTGTGGCTGATCTGATAGATGAAGTTTCATGGATGCGGGGGCCGGGGGGGCTGGGGGGTTGGTGGACGTGAAAAGGTGTTAGGAGGTTGACGATATTTCTTATAGCAATTATTGAAAGTGTTTTCGCTGACATCATAGTCCCAGCTCATATATCAAGGCGGCAGCAAACATGAATCTGAAGCAGCAGCCCGGAGGACGTGGGGCAGTGAAATTTCGCGGGTTATTTAGGGTGACGCGGCGGGTTTAGCGGGCCGCTGTAGGATCCCATCATACTTCCCTTTGTCTCCGTGTGCTTTGTATGTTTAAAGATGTCAGACTCGTGTTGGCCTTACAGGGTTTGGCAGCGCAGCATGTTAGGCCTCTGCACCAGAGTGGAAAGGGAAGGGGGTGAGGAGTGTTGATGGGAAACAGAGTGTCAGAAAGCTGGACAAACACGAAAAAGTGGCATGGAGGGGTGAGGGCTTGGCATGCGTGTGCGGTGAAAGCTCCTCAGTGGTCCGGGTGGTTTGAAGAGCGGCTCCCTGTGCGTGCCGACTCCGTCCTGCGGCAGGATGTGGCGGATACTGAGCTTCGGAATCAGCTCTGTCCAGGCCAACAGCTCTTCCTTCGAGAGGCCGGCGTGGAGCATGGCAGTCTGTCTGGAGTGCATCTGGCTAGGCCATAGCTGCACACACACACACACACACACACACACACACACACACACACACACACACACACACACACACACTACAGCAGGGACTTTCTGTAAACCTCCACATTCCCAGCTAGAGCCAGGAGGAAGAGGTCCTTTTGCCGCAATAGAAGCCATTCCTATTATGGATGCGGGACGGAGAGCTCTTTTATATGCTTGTCCCACCTCCTCTCCCTCCACTCTTCCATGTTCACCTCTCTTTTACTTTCTTTTCTCCAGCTGTGCTGCCTCACAGCACGGCCTGTGACCCCGCGGCTCAAACACGGGACATCTGCGCCTGTGTCTGATCGCCCCATCATAGCTTATTCATAAACAAAAGTCTGGATCCTCCCCTCCTTGAGAACATCAGAGGGGCTTGGTCTCATGCGCTTGAACGCTCTCCTCGGGCACACATCCACTTGGCCTGACCGTGAACTCGGAGCCAGAGAGGGCAGCCAAGGGCTAATGGCGAGGATGGGATGGGGTGTGGTGGTGACGGTGTGAGCCTGTGAATCTGTGTGTGTGTGTGTGTGAGTGTGTGCGTGTGTGTGTGTGTGTGTGTGTGTGTTAGGGTGAGAGAAAAAACAAGAATGAATGATGGTGGTGGGGGGGCATTAATAAACACAAACCAAAGGAAAGTCTACCAGGATATGGCATTTATAGCCATCCTATACTTAAGATATCAGACCCGCTTTTAGCAGCCAGATATATCCTGCTTGACAGGAAATGACAGGGTCAGGGTTTCAGCAGGTCATGGAGAGGTGACTCGCTGACCGTACCCAACTTTTACACACACAAACACGCCACAAAAAAAAAATGTCGGCCTGGACCCGGACCCTGGACCTCCCCGCAGGTTGCTCTCTTGCTCCTCGTATCATTTTCATTAGGCCTCTCCTGCTGAGGGCCTGAACTTCTTGCCCTGCCTGGACTGGGGTGACAGCTCCGTAAATCAGGCAGCTTTAGTGGAGCTGCCTGCCTTTTTTTTATACACTTTAATCACAGAACTCCTGCCACAAGGAAGATTGGGCCCGTGTATGGAATTCACCAATAAAAAAACGCAGAGGGGGGCGCTGATGTGCTGTTCATGGTGGGGCGGCAGATAGAAACTCGTTAGCTTCTTGCTGAGGCAGTGCTGAGCCGGGGGCCCGGGCGGTTTTCGCTCACCCCCACAATCAATCGCTCAGGAGCAACAGGTCCGGGCCGTAAACTTGAGGTCATATCCTGCATCGTATACAGTTTCTCATCTGGAATGGGGAGATGAACGCGTCAGGAGGATCCGCAGACAAGACCTTGGCTTTTGTTTTTTATGAACGGTTAGTCACAGCTTCAGTGCTGTTTGGAATGATCGGGGGCCATCTTTCACCAAACAATCGCCGCTGCTCTAAAACTGTTAACTCTTCCCGCACCATCACTGCGAGACCAGCGATCAAAACAGGGCTGAAACAGGCCTGGAGCGCAGCTCACAGAATCTGATCAGTTTGAATGAACTGCAGTCGTATGACGCTGTCGGTCCAGTCAAGTTTCTTTCTATAGCACACTATCGTACATTCAATGTGGCTTACAGGAACGGTATAGAACTAAAGTAGAGTAAAATAAAAGAAAAAATAGAAGACATGAAAGAAATAAAATGATGCCTAAAATCAATAAAAGATGACTGAAAGTGTAGTGCAAGTGTCAATATTTTAAAGAAGGCAGAGGATTATTATGGATTTTTTTTCTCAAAAAACTGCTGTTAAAATAAATGAATCCTCAAAGTAACATTGGCCATATTTATTTATTTATTTGTTTGTTTGTTTATTTATTTGTATGATTTTATGAACACCAAACCAGGCCATCATTTATTCTTATATGTCCATTTTCCATATTCTCTTTAGAATTAAACAGTGTGTACTAGGGCATTAAAAGATAAGCTGACAAGTTGAGTAGTTGTGTGTTTTTTTTTCCTCTTTTCCCCTCTCTCTGCGCTTGTGTACACAATGCAATCTTTGCCTCTGATTGGCCTACTCTGACATGCGTTTGTTGGTTTAACCAATTATTATAGTCCCATCATAAAAAGGGCGGTACTGTTGGCACGAGGGGAATCTAAACACGAGACCACAACAAGACGAGAGACACAGCAGCAGAGAAGACAGACACACATCACATGTGTGGAGATCCTTCACTCTAGACACACAAACAGCACGGAGACCTGCAGAACCTGCAAGTCAGTGTTCAAGTACAGTAACAGTACCAGCGTTCTGCACGGCATCTGAAATGGCATCCGCTAACTAACATGACTAACGCTAGCACTGCAGGGAGTCTCGAGTCCAGAGGAGCTGAGTGGCTGTGCAGTTTAAGTTCCTACTTTCTGCTGTTCACATAAATTTACCAGAAACGTCAAGGCATTAGCTTTTGTTTTGTTTTGTTGTCGTGTTGACTGTTAATGTTACAGAGAACTTTAATAAAAGTTGCTCAGTGTTGGACACCTGTGTTCCTCCGCTGTGTGTGTGATGACGTCATCAAACGACTAGCCGACTTGACTTCAACTTTGTTGAAGGATAAGTTGACTTGAAAAAATCTGGAGTCATTAATTCCCTAGTGTGTACTGTTTTAAATACACAAAAAATGTGCAACTGCAACCAAATATAGTGTAATTATGCCCAAAAGGCCCTGAAGACGTTCCCTTGAGGGTCCCAAACCCAGTTACAGTGACATTTAATGATTTTGGTGTTCATTCTACTTCCATTACTCCATTACATTCAGAAATATTACAAATATTACTCATATTTACCTCATACCAGGATATCAGAGTGCCTTGTACTAAATTAATGACTGCTCTGTTGTTGATGAGTGTGTTTGACAATTGTTTGAACTGAAATGGACTGGAAAAGAGAAGCATGTGTGGATGTTTATTTTAAAAAGACATTAGAAAGGAGACTGTGGTCAGCACAAAGCCAGAAACTGCCATTGTGAAGGGGATTGGGACTGCAGACCCAAAGACAATGGAAATGGGGAAATAAATGTCTGTTTTAGGTCTCTAGAGAGGCCAATTTTTTCCAAGGCCGGAACAAGACTGCAATGTTTGCTTTCAAGTACATCAGATGGTAATTCAGCACAGTCTCCGAGCCAAATAGTCTGTTTTAAACACTATTAAAGCACTTTAACTATAAAGCAGCGCCGCATCCACTGTGAAACCAGAAGCACCTTAGAAGGTTCGTACTGTGAGCAAAGTTCTAGATGCAGCCAGAGAGGAGATACACTATATGAACAAAAGTATTGGGACACTCTTGTTTTTCAGGGTTTGGGACTTCCAGTGAAGGACAATCTTAATGCTTCAGCTGACCAAGACATTTTGGACAACTCCATTCTTCCAACTCTGTGGACCCAGTTTGTGGAAGAACCTTTTCTATTCCAGCATGACTGTGTCCCGGTGCACAAAGCAAGCTCCATAAAGACATGCTGGAGGTGTTCATTGGGGAAGAACTTGACTGGTCCACACAGAGTCCTGACTTCAACCCCATCCAGCACCTTTGAGATGAACTGGAACGGAGATTGTGATCTAGACCTGTGATCTACACCAGGGTGGTGGTAGCTCAGTGGGTAGGGTTCCTGAGCAAGACCCTTAACCCCAAGTTGCTCCAGGGAAACTGTCCCCTGTAGTTAGAGAATGGAAGTCGCTTTGGAAAAAAGCGTCTGATAAATGCCGTAAATGTAAATGTAAATGTAGACCTTCTCATCCAACATCAGTGTCTGACCTCTTAAATGCTCTACAGAATGAATGGACACAAATTCCCCTCAGAAACTCCAAAACCTTGTGGATAGCCTTCCAAGCTGTTAAAGCTGCAAAGGGGGACCAACTCTACATTAAAGTCTTTGTTGAGTGCATTATCATACAAATCACTGTTAGTGTAATGGTCAGGCGTCCCAATACTTTTGTTCATATAGTGTATCTTTGCATTATCATAAATTAAGCCCTGCAAGAATGAATATCCCTGCCATTATGTTATTTTGCCAATGTAAACATGTACATTGTGTTTATTCTAGGTTATAATAAAAGGAAAAAGGACAAAGTTGTCACCTTTTAGTCTGAAGCTTCAGGCTTTGAGGTTCAGGCCCCTTGGATGTACGTTTTGAGAATAGTCTGAAATGATGGAAATTACAATCCTCCCATGATGACACACTCTCTCTTTGAACAGTGGTAATTCTTCAGGGTCATTTTTTTGGGGTATCTGGGCGAGGATGAGCTTACATATCTTTAAAGCGTTCGTGGTGGTGATTCAGATGGATAATAACTTTGATTGGAGGAAATAATGTTTCCCATATGATTTCGGTGGTTTCCAAGCCTACTTATAAGTGTGCTGGTCTTCATTTCCACGACGGAGCCCAGATGTGTGGAAGAAGTCCGTCAGCAGACAGATCAAGAGCTAAATCTCTCTTCCTCTCTTTTTTTCCCGCTTCCCTTCTGTGTCTTGCACAGATTCGCTCGCACTCGTCCCAGTGGAGGCCCACTTGTGCAGCGTGCGAGATATTTATAGGGCCTGTGTTGACATTGGACGGCGTGAGGAGAAATAGCCGTGGCTCAAAACCACAAGACAAATGGCGGCGCTGCCTAGTGGCATTGTGCTGACGAGCCCGCCTACCCGGCCTGCTGCAGGACACAGGTGACGTCTCGGCACTGCCTGGCTGGTGGCAAGAGCTCTCGAGCTGCTGGACACATTAAATGTACTCTTTTTTAAAAAGTTCTAAATAATAAAATGGCCAAATCATTCAGAGTGGGTTCCAGAGTAATAATTGTTCACAGTGGTATTGAATGGAACCAGACGTCCACCTCCAAAAGCTTTGTCATGTGAAATTGTTATGAATATGTTGCCTGATGCCTGAGGTGCTAGATTTATGATCATTTTGGCTAAAGGTAATAGTAATGATAATTTTAATTTGTTAAAAACATATTCATGGTGGAGGGATACATGCAGGACATTGTGAGCCAAAATAGTCCCCATAAAATCACACAAAATGGTCATTAATACACTGCCTCATGCTGGAAATGCTTGTTTTATGATAGTTTTGGCATAGATGATAAAAGTGGTAGTTTTAGTTTATTTAAACTATATTCCTGGTGGAGGGATACATGTAGGGCATTGTGAGGCAAACATAGTCCTCAAATAAAATTTATTTAATTAGGATTTGCCACTATTTCACCTTCATCAGCATTACATAAAAACACTCGGAAGACATGTGTACATTTACTGGTGTGTTTGGATGATAAATAAATTGGGTATATTTATGTTGAAGATGTCTGGTTCCATTCACCTCCACTGTAAAGAAATCCACATGGGTGAATTTCTCTACCATGAGCTATTTTGCACCAGACCCACTCTGGATGACTTTGTTTACATCTCAAAGACTGACTCATGCAGAAAAATCTGCAGAATTACCCTTTTAGCAAAAAAGCTGCTTGGGGTTATACGTGTCAGTGGATATCTGTAGTTCTGCGGTATTGAGTGTGGACAGATATTCCAGGCTTTTCACATTTGTGTTGGGATTAGTTTAAAATGACATTACAGCACCACAATCCTTCTCAATCTCCACTTCAACCCCATCACATTGTAATTTTTAGGTGGATCATAAGATAGATCTTTATGTGGGCAGTTCAGGCACTCGTCTGGTCATTAGAGGCAGTTTCACAGGCCACAGATGGAGACAGCGGCGGGTGGAAGTGGGCATTAGCTCCTGAATCCACCCCGACCAATGCAGAACAGGTGGTGCCGGTGATTAGAGGGCCCGATTACATCATCCCAGGCAACCCACATACACCCAGACACACATACAGACACACACACACACACACAGGCCTCATGGATTGTGGGGGAGCCCACTCTGACAACAGACAAGCCTACTTGGCATCAGGCTGGTTGGGGTGCTCCAAGAAAAGCAGAGCGGCCCATGAGAAGGCTGGGGCTTTTGTGTTTGCAGAGTGTCACACTTCATCACGAGGGAAACCCATAACAGGCCCGGGAAGAGCTTTGAAGGCTAGGGAGGGTGTGTGGGGATAGCCTCTGTGGCTACCTCCGATGTCAGATCCAATATTCTGATTGCGAGCCATTTCCCGGATTAAAATTGTGTTTGTCGGCCGAGAGTTAAACCGTCCGCGCTTTGTATATCACACAGCAGACATCCTAATTGCACCACCCCACTTTACTTTGTGGGAAAAAAGCAGAGAAATGGAACAGAGCCTCTGATCCGTCTGCACACGCTGCACACACAGAGGAAACGCTGCGAGATATCAGACAACAAAAAGGAGACAGATTATAATTATATTTGGGTCGGGTTTCACATTCAACATCTCAGAGACGCAGCCAGGCCAGTTACTTTTACATGTGTTCGTAAATCTGAGTGTTTCGTGCACAAATATGTTTTTTTCCGGTTGGGCCACGAAAATTCCATTTAAAAAAAGGCTTCAGAATTCCTAAATCTAGAATATAAATTCACCATTAATGGCAAATGTATCACTAAGTTGAACTATGTTGTTAACACTAATTAAGCTGCTAAAGCATGTCCAGCTTGGTAGTGTCCATTTTAGCTGGAACATAAATGTGGTGTTTTGGACTAGAATTAATTCTACTTCCTGCGGCAAAAATATACATGTTCCTCGAGTCACACGCGCCCCCTGCAGGTGGACTTTGGTGATGAATTAAACAAAGCCTCGAGGCAAGGAATTTGCCTCGAACGTTTATTATAATCGAATCATTCAAGTTACTCGAATAATCATTTCAGCCCTAGTTGCTAAATGGTTGCTGATGGTAGTAATAAGGCTGTTGCTGCTTTCTGTAGTGCTCTGGGTGGTTGCTAAGATTTTGCTATGCTATTACATGTCGGCTGGTGGTTGTTATGGCATCTCAGCTAGATGGATACTCTAGTGATTCTACAGTGTCACTAAGAGATTGATTTGGTGCTCCAGGTGGTTCCTATTATATTCTAGGTGATTGCTACTGGGTGGCTCCTATGATGTTCCAAGCTGTTAAGACAGTATTCTAGGTGGTTCTTAGGGTGTTGATAGGCAACTCGATCTCACGACTTTTGTGCAGCCATTACGAAGTAAAATTCAATCAAAATACGTGCGGCAATCACGGTTTAGGGCTTTATCGTGATTGTAGTATTTTGATTAAATTGTATTACATGATGGCTAAACAAAAAGCCGTGAGACTAGGCTCTCATAGGTGGCTGCTATGGGATCTTAGGTGGTTGTTAGGTGGTTGCTATGATATTTCAGTTGGTTGCTAGGGTGTTGCATGGTGACATAATAGGCATGTACAAGCTTTTGGCTACAAAGTTCTATTCGTCCTTTGGTTAAAAAAATAAACAAAATAAATGGTTGCTACAAAAACTCCAGGTTGAGTTTGCATACAAAAATACAGCAACAGTGCACGAAAAAAAAAGAAGAAGAATATGAATCACATAGAAAGTGTCATAAGGATTAATTTTGCCAGTATTTTGTAAAGAAGGCATTTGTGGGTAAAGTACAGATAAAGCAAAAGCATAGGTCAAATCCAGTGGGGCAAACATAATTATTTAAATTGTCAATGTTATTATGTCAGTATTATTTTAGAAAAAGAATCATACTTTGGTCAAGCTGATCAGAAATGTAGTATTTTATTATGTTACATGAATATACAGTCAATCAGTACAGTCAGTTACACTACATTGGTTTTGCATATTAAAACCTTTAATGTTTAGTTTTGCTGGCTGCAAGTTCCCTACAGTTGGGAAACCCATGTTTTGTGAATCTTGCAATCTGCATCTCAGAAACAAGTTAACCTTAGAATAACAATCATGCATCATAGCAAAAGGTAACTTTATCTGGGCCCTCAATTTCATTCAGTTCAGGACCGATGGACACACATATCAGTGGGGCTTAAACGCTTCAGATTCTGCTTGTGGGCGAAAGCACAAGTGCAAAAAGAAAACAGGGCAGCTTGTTTTGCTTTCCAGGCTCCCAGCAGTGATTAAGATAAGGCCTGGATTAAATGGAGGAGTGCTTCTCTGCGAAACATTGCAGCGCCGCACTCGGAATTGTGTTTGGCAGGCGGGTCAGGTGATGGTAGGCCCAGAGCGTGTGTGCTGCTCTGGAGCTGCTGGAGAATTAAGGGATCTTGCACGTTAATGGACCACATCCCTTTGGCTGTGACTTCACAGAGTGGGGGCCGTAATTTGATTCTGGGATTTTGAGAAGAAAACAAAACACTTTCGAATCAAGACAATATCTGGAAAATCACATTGGCTGAGAAGACTAGGAATGTGTGTGTGTGTGTGTGTGTGTGTGTGTGTGTGTGTGTGTGTGTGTGTGTGTGTGTGTGTGTGTGTGCGAGAGAG
>JBBJLR010000001.1:26847703-26861083 GCA_037577145.1 Brachypetersius gabonensis
GGGCATAGATTATTTTTTTTAATCTAGATTAATCTCACTGTAATCTTGGAATTAATCTAGATTAAAATGGTTCATTTGAATTCTGCCAAAGGTCTGAAGCCCCCCCCCCAAAAAAAAATTATCCCAAGCCACAAAATAAAGCCACAAAAATATATATATATTTTTTAAAATTATATATCCAAACATTTCATACAAGATATCACTGAGCACAGATACGCACTTTACAAATGGAAACGAAACTATGAATTGAAATAAAAAATAATAAGTCTAGCTCATTATTGAATTAAAATGATGTACTGGCTGTTGAAGCTGCTGTAGGTAGCAGGCAGACATTAGGACCCAGGCGAAGCTACACGGCGCTGCTTGTTAGCGAGTAGCAACAGGAGCCCGTTTAGTAATATATCTCTGGTAGCGCCGTTTGTACTCAGTTTAACAGAACAGGTCTATGAGTGTCCATAACTGTTCACTGCTTAACTTTACTTGTTTCCTTAAGTAAATGGAAAGGTTTGGTGAAAAGTTTTCAGCCCTTTATACATGCTGTGTAGTGTATGCAGCTCTGTGTTTTTATCTTTTATAGCTGCAAGTATTGAACTGAATAGCTTTGCCTAAGTTTTTATGAACTGCAATATTTATAGGAATATTTCTCTTCAAAGAAAATGACAAAGCATCAAAATAAGAGAAATAATGCAGCATTTACAGAACCTGAATAATTCTAACAAAATGGCAAAAATAACCTTTGAGGAACTTCTAGTACTGTTTTACCATTTAACTGGTTTCATTGTGTCGATTACAGCAGTGTTTTTTACTTTTTCTCATTAAATAAGATTTAATAGAGAGAGATTTTTATATAATAGTAGAAAACATAAATATACTTACATATTTGGATATCTGCAGATGTGTGTATGTAGATGTTTATATATGAATAGATGTGTTTGTATATATTATATATACACAGAGAGATAGTTTGAGAGAGTGTGAGTCCACTAGAGAGTGTTTTTTTAACAGCCAATTGAAGCTCTGAAGCAGAATTTATGTTGTCAAACCAGCAAGACGAGACGTGCTGTCAGAGCTGCCTTGGTGGGTCCGGCCAAATTACTCTGAAGAACAGGACCGTAATTTGCTGTTGACGTTTGTGGCTCAACCGGCAGTAAAAAGCAGTGATGGCCTCAATTAAGGTAGCATTAGCTGAACAAAATGACAGTAAATGGAGAAGCGTGGCCTTGGGCTGCTCCGCTCAACCTTGACCCTGCTCACCCCTCCTCAGGTCCTCCTGACTAAGACTGAGCTCAGGACTGAGGGTGGGATTAGTCAGCGGCTCCACAGGCCCGGCAACCTCTTCCCAGTCACCGCGAAGCCTCTCGAGCTAAGCCAATCCGCACCGCTTCCGAATCTGGATTTGAAAGCTATGATCTGCAATATTACACTCATTTGCGCGCTGCGGATTTGCACCGAGGGGGATTAAGGCCTTTTAGTTCATCAGATGAGGTTATAATTGCTTGCGTTTCCTTTATTTCATTCATTGGATAAAAAAACGATTATATCCTTGATCTGAATTGTATTCGGCATGCGCCTGTTCTCCCATCCGCCGCCTTTGAATTTCAGATAAGGGTTCGAGCAAATTTTCAGATATTCCTTAATCTTACCATCTCCTGTCGTTACCTGCCCTCGCCCCTCTCTTGTTCTCCCTCTCTCTCGCTCTCTCGCTCGCTCTCGCTCTGAGATGGGGTGATAATGAAGAGTTATTGTTTTCAGGAAGGTCTTTGAGAGCATTGTTCAAAGGATGAACCAGCTCACCTTCCAGCAGGAGGTGCTTTTTTTCGTGTGTGCGTTTAAAAGCTAAAATGTTACACATCATGAATCCAATTTTCCCTGCTTTTCTCTCTGAAGGCAGGGATTAAAGCCAAGCTGTCAGTCTGCGCGCCAGATCTTCGGCAAACCACGCTAGGCTGATACTCCCAGCGCCGGTGCTATCTGGAATCTCGCAGGCTTTCATTTAGCTCTCTGCTCAATAGCAGCGCCGCAGATTCTTCACAGATTTAGTTTCAATTAAAACTTCAGCCCGATAGCGGCGGCTTCTGAGGCCTGATTAATTATAGCTGATGGTATAGTTGTTTGTGGAAGAAGGGGGAGGAAAAAAAAAACAGTCCTAGGGATAAAATCGGAGCGAAAGGCTTGTTGTATGATCTTGAAATTAATTTAATTGCCGTGAACTCGAATAGCCTAATGTTACAGAACACCCTGAGGTTACTCCAGTTTCTTTTTTACAGTCATTTCCTCGCTTCACTCTGGATTTGGAACTGAATGTTGAAGATATTTTAGGGGCCATATCATGCTTTTTTTTTTCTTCTTTCATTATTGCCCCACTTTTATGCGCTTTTATGTACCACAAACAGATTTATTATTATTCATAGTTTATTCAGTTTCTAACATTTTTTCATCCAGACTGAGTGATATATGCAAATGAGCTCTGTTCTGATTGACTGGTCCATCCTGACATACTACCTAATTCGTAGAACGTCTGAAACACGCTTTGTAACTCCTGTGTTAATAGGCGAGGCTACAATGAAGTAGGCTTATTAGACATACATGTATAATTGCATGGGAGTTGAGTATGGACTGGTTTTTGGATTTTATTTTGTATGTTATGAGCTGCAGTATTATGAGATGTATAGTGTGGGCATGTTTTAAGGTGTAACAGTGTTAATACAGTGTGGTTAACACGTTTATTTTTTTTTAAAGTGAGAAAAATTGTGTTTTTACAGTATAAGCCCTTTAAATCACATTATATCTGTAAAGTTGAGACTTGTGATCAATGTCAAGTCTTTTTTTAAACTCGTTTTGTCAGACGGACTGACGTCCGCCATTGTCCACACTTGTGCTAGTGCAATTCAGAGATCTTTCAGTGCAGTTCAACAACAGCAAAGCTTTAGAATCCATTTCGGGTTGGCTCAATATGCTGGTTTGAAAGTTCACTGACTTTAATTGCTGTTTTATAGGGAAGCGGCTGAAAGCCTTTTAGACTCGGGCCGTTTCTTTTGGGTTTTGCCGGAGTCCCGTCTGTCTAAAGTGCATGGACACCGCGGTGCTGGCAGATTAATTGAAGTGGGCTTATTTGCGTTTAATGTGGCATAATGGGGTGAGGTAATTGGCTTCAGGTCAGGTAATAACGGGTGCGAAGGAGAGGGAGCATGAGTGCCGCGAACCTCATGTGAATGAAACAGGAGGCTGGAGATTTGTGGATTACAGAGGACATTAGACTGCCTGTGCCTGAATGGCAGCCACTGTAAATTCGAGGAAATTTAAAGTTCTGCTTGCAGGGACTTTTCTGACCTTTGGGATCTCAACTCAAATACATACAGTACCGTACACCTGTTCAAATAATTTTTTTTAAGTGTTTTGATGAGCATTGAGAGGTTTTTTTTTACACTTAATACACTAAATAAAAACTGAAGGAATAAATACAACATTATACAGTAAATAGTGATGCTGTGTTCAGTATATCAGTGTGTTTCTTGTGGAAGTCCAGTATTACTGTAGTTTTCATCTGAAACCTGGTTTGACTCGATCAGTCCTTCATCAGATTAAATCAGGAGCTGCTAATGGAGTCCACACAACAGCTGGTGGAACCGAGCAGGAACCTGGAACCGAACCTGTGTTCTCCTCACCAGCTCACACAACTTCTTTTACAAACAGAACAAATATTTTTTATCCATTTATTCTAATGTTAACTTTGCTCGCCGAAAGATGCATTGATTATCACACAGTGTGAAAAATGGCTTTAAACAGTTTGCACAGAACTGTACTTCTATCAGTTGCCCCACCTTGCACCCCCTCCCAACCCATGGAAAGCCATTTGAATCACATCACTAGCAGTAAATATCGAATCACACATCATTTTTTATTAAAGAGGAGAATCTTAATGAACACCCCCCACACGTCGGAAAATGAAGCCAATCCTCAAAATTTGTTAAAAGGGCATGTCTAATTAAAAAGAGGATATTGAATTTTAATGGCGCTCTCCCCTTTGTGTGGGGTTAAGATGAGAGAGGAAGAGCAGATTAGATATTCTCACACTAATTATGGGCACGGTTCCCCGGGGGCGGGTTCCAGGACCCGCTTCCTCTCCCCTGTCTGGCCTCTACTGTTCTCCTGCGATGCTGGAAATGCTCCGTCCCACACGCGCCTTTCCCTCAGGGGCTACGTTCGACACCCTGACCTCTGAGGGTGTGAGGACAAACGAGAGAAAGAAGTATCGTCTCGCTTTTTCCTTTACACCCCTCAGCTGCCTTCTGGTCCAGCCAGCACTAGGAGACAGTCTTTGTATTTGTCGTGAAGTGTCCATAGAATCTGATCACTGGAGTGTATGTTTTGCCGGGGTGTGGCAAAGTCTTGGAGCACCCGTCATTTTCTGTCAGACTGTCTTATCTTTGGCATATTGAGTAGATTTACTGCAAAGTACCTAAAGATACATGGAACCTGGATAAAGGAGCTCCACCCACTCAGCGTTCAACACCACCAGTGTATTGATCACCGCCTGATCATCTGGAATCATCTGCTCCTGGTTCTTCACTGGTTCAGGACTTCAGTTAGATGCTCTTTGTTCTGCTTGAACGATTAATACGTAGGTCACTGTGTGTCTTAACCAACAGAGACATTCCTCTGAAACTGGTCAGGTTCAGGGACTGGACTGGAAATGAGAGGCTTTGAAGGTCCTTCGGGAAGCCTGGAGAACTGTTCCTCAAGAACACATTAAAATACAAGAAAATCTACATATTTCGAAGCAAAATATGAAGAAATTTTGCATAATACTGTATTTCCACTTCTAATGTACACACACAGTATGTTTTGACAGTTTATACAGTTCTGTGCAAAAGTCTTGGTGCCTATGGAAATTGTTTGAAGCCACTTATATCAGCATTGGTTTTCTTTCTGCCAGCAATAACACAAGTGAACATTAGAATAAATGCAAACAGAGATATGTGGAGGGGAAACTGATTCATACGCTGTATTCAGACATTCGGATTCCTTTGTAGATCTTCTGGACCGTACAGTGGTTTTGGGGCAGTAGATATGGGCCTGAAGAATGCATGTGTTTGTTTATCAGACAGGAGGACAAAGGTTTGTTTATGAGGAGAAGGAGATGAGAACCAGGCTGGAAAAATGGGCGGTGGTGGGTCAGAATTGGGCACATTTTGTCAAGTCAATACATTTCTAAACTGAGCTTTAAAACAAAAAAAGGTTGAAAAAAACAAAACAAAAAACACCACCAATCCAGGACACGCATGTGAAAGCAATAGAAAACATAGACATCTTAAAAATAGGGATAAAAATGTTAATGGAGAGACAAAACCTAACATCAAGAGTTCAGTAGAGGAAGCCCTGTCCAAGACTTTGTGATCATGAGGAGCAGTTTATAAAAGGATCTCTCTCTTTCTGTCTCTGTCTCTTTGTCTCACTGTCTCTCTCTGTCTCTCTCTGTCTCCCTCTCCATGACTCTCCATGACTCTCCATGTCTCTCTTTCTCTCTTACTCTCAGTCTCTGCCTCTCTCTCCTTCTGTCTCTCTCTCCTGTCTCTCTCTCCTGTCTCTCTCCTTCTGTCCCTCTCTTTTCAATTTCAACATGCTTTATTGGCATGAATGTGAATTACATTGTTGCCAAAGCAAACAAAACGTATTGATACTCAAATACATTGAAACAAGAAAAATAATAATAAATAAATAAGTAAAATAAAAAAACAATAAGATCATGAACATTCGGTAGGCAGGCAGTGTATTAATATCCCTCTTTCTGTCTCTCTGTCTCTCTGCCTCTGTCTCTGGTCTCTCTTTATGTCTCTCTCTCTCTATTCTCTCTCATTCTTTCTCTTTCTCTCTCTCTCTATGTCTCTTTCTGTTTCTCTCTCTATTCTCTCTCATTATTTCTCTTTCTCTCTCTCTCTCTCTCCCTACCTCTCTCTTTCTCTCTCTCTCTCTCTTTCTCTCGCTCTCTATTTGTCTTTGTCTCCGCTCTCTCTCCATTCTCTCTTTCCCTCTCTCTCACTCTCTTTCTCTCTCTGTCCCTTTCTCTCTCTGTCTCGCTCTCTCTCTCTCTCTGTTGTACCCAGAGCACATGTTCTCTCCCTGACTCACTTCCCCGTCCCGTATTTAGGAGGGAAATACAAATAAACAGGATCCGTCCCGCTTACATCCACAAAGGAACCAGACGAGGGTTCACTTTTCAGCGAGACTGAAAACTGTTAACCTTACCCGGAGAGATCTGTGTACACAATTTGCAAAGTCAAATAAATAGGAGCCAGAGCCAAGTTGTGTGTGTGAGCGTGCTGCCTTGTGTATGACAACGAGAGGAAGGGAGAGAGGCTGGGCGAGCGAAAGACAGACACAGTCTGCTCAGGCCTTTTCTCTATGTCATTTTCAATCACTGTGCTGTGTCTGTGATCAGGGCTTTCCTGTGTTCTGTGTCTGGCAGGCCTGGATCCTGGAACACATTTAGGAAAACCTCTGGCTGAGATCGAATCCTATCTGCAACAGGTCAGAGCCTTCAAACATACACACACACACACACACACACACACACACACACACACGTTCCTCTACCTGTATACCACGCTCATTGTTTCTCTGCTTTACCCAGAATGAACTCACATTTGTTTGCTATTTGTATGATTGCCACTATTTTTAACAATGCATGTTCTCATTGTCACTATTTCCAATCCAAATCACAAGTGTTTATCTCTCTTTTTTCCACACACAATTTGTTGATTTTCTGAATGGAAAATAACATTAACAACACCTGAGCATGGAAGAGCTGTGAATAGGGCATACTGAAATTTAACTTTAGGACTGTTTTTGTCTTTTCTTAGTGTATAATTTTGGCCAATGAAGTATAGGTGTATATTTGCTTAGCATACATTTACCAATAGCATTGTGTCATTGTCCATTTCATGCATATTTATGCAACAATCAGCCACTACAATAAATCATTAACTCATTATAGGGAAACCTGTCAAGGGGTGGAATATTAGACACCAAGTGAACAGTCAGTTATTTAAGTCGATGTGTTGGAAACAGGAAACGCACGTGAATGTAAGAATCTGGGCCACTTTGATAAGAACCAACCTGTGATGGCGTAGTGGTGGCCTAGTGGGTAGGCTACTTGCTTCTAGACCAAAATGTCATGGGTTCGAATCCTACCTCGAAGCATACAAGTACGAAGAGTACTTGTGCAAGACCCTTAAACCCAAGTTGCTCCAAGCAATGTTCTTTAGGGGGTTTGGGCAGAACTTCTCATAAGTGGATCAAAACAAGACTACCAGTGACCCGAATCATGGACACCCAAATCTCACTGATGCGAGTGAGGAAGAAAAGCTAGTCTGTCTGTCTGGTCTGATTCTACGAATGATGACAACATTCTGACTCTGGTAAGAAGGGGCCAGAATAGGCTGGTGTATATGGTGTAGCTGCAGACCAGTCAGAGCACACATGCTGACCCCTGTCCACTCCTGAAAGTGCCAACAATTGACACATGAGCATCATAACTGGACTATGGAGCGATGGAAAAAGATGGCCTGGTCTGATTGAGCATCTGTGGGATGTGCCTAGCAAACTAGTCCGATCCATGGAGGCCCCACCTTACAACTTACAGGATGTAAAGCGTAAAGGATTTGCTGTAGATATAACAGAACACAGATATAAATACCATTATCTCATGACAATGTCCTCCACGTCCTCCATAGATATGTATAAAGGCCATTGTAATGAGATAATCAGTGTTCACATCTCAGTGTTTTTTATTTTTTATTTTGATCAGAGAGTATATACTACTGAATTATATCCCTATTATACAGCGCTTTGTGAGCTTGAGCTCCTCATTCTTTTATATTTTTCTTTGATCTTAATTCAAAGATATTATTTTTTGTCAAACTGTCTTGTATTTGTCATACTGGGGAGATTAAATAAAATAACAATTGTGAACAAATTGTTTACTGACAGGCTGCAAATTGCCTAAAGATACAAGGAGCCTAGATAAAGGAGCTCCGCCCACTCAGCATTCAGCACCACCAGTGTACTGATCACTGCCTGATCATCTGGAATCATCTGCTCCTGGTTCTTCACTGGTTCAGGACTTCATTAGATGCTCTTTGTTCTGCTTGAATGATTCATACGAATGAAACAGGTCACATGCAGGGACTGGACTGTCCTACAGGAAGCCTGGAGAACTGTTCCTCAAAGCCACGTTAAAATACAAGAAAGTCTGGATCTTTGGAAGCAAAATATGAAGAAATGAGGGGTGACAAATGAGGCCTGACACTTTTGCACAGTACTGTATATAACAGGAGCTTATATAACAGGAGTAAATAGTGCTGTCTCTTCTTTGTAGATACTTTCTTTAACTACGGTTCTTCACAGGTCATGAGCAAATGTGTTGAGATTTTGAATTATTATGGAACATCTTTCTGACAGCTTTCAAAGAAGTATGGAGTCCACATCTGTGGCGAGGGCGGCGAGTATGAGACCTTCACCACCGACTGCCCCCTGTTCAAGAAGAAGATAGTCATGTGAGTTCCAAAAATGCAGGGCATGAACTGTAAACAGTCTTTATGTATCATTGCATTTGGAGCTGGGCAATATTCTTCAGTATTGTGATCAATTATGTCATAACACACCAGGACATGGTTTCCTGAGTATACTGTGCCAATCTTTAGTACTTAAAGGATACAGACCATGCATAATTAGACCTGTTCAGCTGCATGTAGTGCAATACTGTGTGAGAAATTCTGAATAAGTATGATTCAGTTCGTAATATTTCATGGTATTTTTAATGTGGGCTGATTCTTCTTTTTCACTGCATTGTTGGATATCAGAATAAATAAATATTGTGAGTTGTTTTCTATCATAAATGAAGTATCATGTTTTTTTGCTATATTGCCCACCTCTCTCTGCATTTTTAGGTCAGAGCTTTAATTGGACTTCATGCATAAAATCTTTTAATAGATACTGTGTCCAGAGGCCACTAACTATGATGTGCATTTCTGTCACTAAAGGCTCTGTTTTTCATAAACTGCAGATTTTTATTCTTGTTAAACTGGAAAGTTGTTGATTGAACTATAAATAAAAATATTTGAAATAAAGCCAGTTTTCTTTCTAAGATGAGAGAATCTGTTACAGTGCAGGTCTGACTCCTTTTAACTGGTTGTTGGTGATAATAGCTCCTTAAATATCTGGTCCATATTAGGTGGCATTTTATTGGTCAGTAGTGATTAATAAAAATGAAGGAACTCAAATAGTGAACATACTCTCAATGCATTTGTTAGTAATGATAATTGAGTTTATTTTTAGTAAATATGCAAATGTATAAAATGTCAATGTGTGCTTTTGTTAATGTTGTTGCAGTGATAAGATGGAAACTGTTATCCATTCAGCGGACGCCTTCGCTCCAGTCGGATACCTGCGATTCACGCAGATGCACCTGGAGGCCAAAACTGACGTGAGTGCAGCTTTAAATAAGTGTCTAATAAACTCGATTGTTTCATCTCTATTTTCAACATCAAATGCCAGTGTAATGGGTCAAATAATATAGCTATGTGATGGCACGATATCAGTGTCCAGTATCGATAGTAATATCACAACATTGAGAATCTGCCCTTACTGGTACCAGTCTTATACCTTCTTCTTCTAGGGGGCACTGTGCAAGTTATAATACTCCAGTTTCTACACCCATATAGTACCCATGGATTAAAGTTCATTCTTCGCTATGACGGATTTCCGTCAACTGAGGGCAATAAAGGTTAATGAGATCGATACAGATCCGAAGGAAAAAAATGGGGAGTGGTGGAGGTTAACAAGCTTCGGCAGACAAAGTTCTGGAAAGGCTGTCTTTTTCTTTGGTTTAATTATGATTTAATTACTTTTTCTAAAAATAATAATAAACATTATGGTTTCGGCAGTTCTCTTAAACATTGATGGCTGCAGAGTAGCCTACTGGCTGCGAGCTGTTTCTCGATGCTTGTTTAAGATGCCAAACTTCATAGTAAGAGAAAATAATTCCCCAGCATTTAGTGCCACATCAGTCCCAAAGACTTTTAATGTCCCAAAACAAAAACGAGATCTGCAAAAGGGCTTCTTGTTACCTAGCGCATCCAAGAATAGTAATAATAGTAGTATATTTTACATTATTAAAAAAGATCGGAACAGAACGTTCTAAGATTGGAAGTCAGTAGTGTGTCATGAAGGGTCTCATTCGCTAATAGTAGCTAAAACAGGTTGAAAAACAGTGGAGAAAACCCATCGCTTAAATAGATAAAAATTCAAAACTCCGATGCTCGATATTCAGGACAGTGGCTCCAGTGTCGCGAGTGCTGCGAGAGCTTATGCTCCGTTAAAAATAAATAAATAACAGCAGTTTTGGAGTCTGTTTTCTTGCTGTTAACAGAGCGAAGCGAACATACTGAACTCACTTGAGGAAGTGATTTGGTTTAGTACGTTCACCTAAAATACACCGCTCCCCCACACCCGTTAACGCCGGGTCCATTCTGGAGTTCTGCACACATGTCTGAGCCTCCAGAGGCTCTGTGATAGACGTGTTATAAACGTTTTGTGTAGGATTCCTTTAAGTGCACTATGTAGGGAGCAGGGAGCCATTTGCTCATCTGTGTTACTTGTGTCCTCATTTATGTGTCTCTGTACAGCACGGTAAACAGAATTTAGTTAAGCGTCTACATAATCCTTTAGGCTTTCTTTGATATATGATACCGTGATTTTGGCCTGTATGAGACTGATACTGAGTATCAGATCGACACAACCCTAGAGTCCTGATATTCAACTGAATGGCCATCAGATCTCATTTAGATTCAGTTAATACTCCGATGGATAATATATCTCCAAAGCTGTCATTTAGTAAAGTATATCGTATTGGAGACCCTCTCCGTCCCTTTGAGCTATGTGTTTTCAGGACTATGTTTCAGAATCTTAGTCAGGAAACTTTATTGACCCAGAGGAAATCACTGTGTTTATTTTTAAACTGCTCGCAAAGTGTAAAAAGCCCAGAACTGCTGCCCTTCTCTGTGCGTGAGAAGTTTGTTAAAAGCCCTCCACTGGTTTGACGCAGAAAAGAGGGAAGCACTTTGAGGCATTAATGAGAACGAGCTCTGGAGGCACACTCTCTTCTCCACCCCCACTCCTCCTCCCCCATGCCCCCACGCTGCCTACTTTGACGTCTGCAATATTCACTCCCGCCTGAAACTAGGCCTGGCCTAACAAACATGTCTGCTTAAATTAAGGCCCTTTGCATTCAGGTAGGCCTGGGAAAGCACAATGGCTGCATCCAGCTTGCTGTTGCCAGACAGAGATGCAGCAGAATGAGGGGAAAACAGAATGCAAAACAAACAGAGAGAGAGAGAGTTAGAGAGGCAACATGGGAAGGTTATTCTAACCCCAAAGTCTCGACAGCGACACTCTGGGCGGTCGGGTGGGTTTTTAGGGCCAGAAGTTGCTGGTTGAGGTTCTTCTGAAGGGTTTCTGTCAGTTTGGGTTTTTTTTTTTATCTGTAGTGGGTATTGAATATTTATCCTGCTGGTGCTCTGCTTGGTTCAGCCTCTTCATGTTGGTCATGTCCTTTTCTTGATCCTGATGTCGTTGCATAGACAGGTTGGTGCAGGGGGGGTCTTTACTGATGTTAAATAATAATAAGCCCCCTATTAGCAATAATAAACCCCCAGTTGCCTAAAAATAGTATGAACTCTATGGTAAGACCTAATATAACAAAATATTGGTCTACACTGGTCTGAGAGAGACACTGAGAGAGACTCTGGTCTGAGAGAGACACTAAGAGAGACGCTGGTCTGAGAGAGACACAGAGAGAGATTGTGGTCTGAGAGAGACGCTGGTCTGAGAGAGACACAGAGAGATGCTGGTCTGAGACACTGAGAGAGACGCTGGTCTGAGAGAGACACAGAGAGACGCTGGTCTGAGACACTGAGAGAGACGCTGGTCTGAGAGAGACACTGAGAGAGACGCTGGTCTGAGAGAGACACAGAGAGACTCTAAGAGAGACACAGAGATACTCAGAGAGATGCTGGTCTGAGACACTGAGAGAGACGCTGGTCTGAGACACTGAGAGATACTCAGAGAGATGCTGGTCTGAGACACTGAGAGAGCCGCTGGTCTGAGACACTGAGAGTTACTGAGAGATACTCAGAGAGATGCTGGTCTGAGACACTGAAAGAGCCGCTGGTCTGAGACACTGAGAGATACTCAGAGAGATGCTGGTCTGAGACACTGAGAGAGACGCTGGTCTGAGAGAGACACAGAGAGACGCTGGTCTGAGACACTGAGAGAGACGCTGGTCTGAGAGAGACACTGAGAGAGACGCTGGTCTGAGAGAGACACAGAGAGACTCTAAGAGAGACACAGAGATACTCAGAGAGATGCTGGTCTGAGACACTGAGAGAGACGCTGGTCTGAGACACTGAGAGATACTCAGAGAGATGCTGGTCTGAGAGAGACACTGAGAGAGATGCAGGTCTGACACATTGAGAGACACTGAGAGAGACTCTGCAGAGTGTATACTGGGTCACAGTGTGACATGGGGGCTTCCCTCTTGGCTTTTTTCCGGGGAGCAGTTTATGTGTGAGAGAGGAGTTTGTTTTGTGGGCGTATTATGTAGTGCAGGGATGTAGAAGGGGTATGTTGGGAACTAGATGAACAGAAAGCTAAAAAAAAATAAAGCGTGCCTGTGAGCATGCCTGATGCAGCGGCGGGGCCGTGAGCGCGCGAGTGTGGCGCCCCCCCACAACCCCCCCACCCTACCACGGCCCGCAGGTCGGCGCGCAGAGCCGGGAGATTCCGGCCTGGTGCATGGGAGAAGCTCCCTCGCTCATCCAGCAGTCCAAAACATTCTCCATCAGCCTGACAGATCCACACTGACACCAGCTCTGGAGGAAAGAGCACCGGCCCGGACGGGGGTGCAGAGTGGGTGGGTGGGGTGTTGTTGTTGGTGGTGTGGGAGGAGGTGGGGGAGTCAGCGTTTGCCCTCAGTTAATACTAGTCAAGCTCCACTCTCCGCAGCCTGAGCGGCTGGAGTATAATTAATTTGATTATCATATGGCCAAGCGCAGTTGACAGCAGGAGATTAAAGAGATATGAAATATTTATTAAAACGGTGGACATTTGTCAGGTAAAATGAGTACCGATTGCCTTTTGGGATTCTTTTTTTTTTCTCCTTCCTTTTGTGATCAAAAAGGATGATGCAAAGGATTAGTAGTGAATAGATAAATAAAAAAGGGCACTATATATAAAAAACAGCTCCTCCGTGTCAAACCCAAGTCAAGGCCTTTGAGTGACAGCCAAAGTGATTGCATTTACAGTATAAAGAGGGGGGAGGGG